>VZTE01002857.1:191978-296341 GCA_013397775.1 Eulacestoma nigropectus
AAAAAAAAAAAAAGGAAAAAAAAAATTAAAAAAAAAAAAAAAAAAAAAAAAAAAAAAAAAAAAATCAAACTTACTGTTTCGCTTTTGAACAAGGTGCAAATTAGCAAATATTTGTTAAAATTTGAGACAGCAATTGTCTAAAAAAAGTAGTTTCAAAGAGGAGAAGGTTGTTTTTTCTTCTTAAGTAAAAAAGCCCCTGAACCTTTCTTTCTTTTTACTTCAAAAGGGAGCCAGATTGCAGAGGAAGAGACAAAAACCTTAAATCTCCTCTGAAGGGGAAGAAAGTAACTTAGTCAAAGGGATCTTATTTGTGAGGGAATAATTTTTCGGTTCACTGTGGTTTTTTTTCCTAAGATCATGATCAAGTGACTTGTAAATTTTTGACTGAGCTGGCAGAACCTCGCCTCTACCTGCAGAGGTGTGAGATGGTTACTTGCTTGGGATGACTGGGTTATGCTGACCTGCCTCTTTCTGAAAGCTTCATCAGCAGGCACCAAGCAGGAGTTTCCCCTTGGCTTTGAGGAGGTGTTTTCAGTAGTACAAGAGTTGAGGAAAACGCTCCCAGCTCCCTGCGATGGCGTTTTGCACTTGTTTCTGCACTGATGCAAGCAGAGGCACCAGAGCCACGCTGGAGGCTAGGCACAGATCCAGGGCTTGGGGGAAGATAAGTGGTGCCTGTCCTGCCTGGCATCTCTCACAGCCTCGGCATTTCCAAATAAATAGAGATGATAAAGAGGGTTTTTCAGATGTGACCCACAGGTATTTCATGTTTATGCAAGTGATAATCTCTGGAAAAAAGATGCCTGCTAAGGAGTGTTCTCATGGTATATCTGTGAAAGCCAGAGCCAGCCTTGTCCAGACTAATATTAACCTCCGTACACATCTATATATGCAGCATCTGCCGGGTTTTTGGCTGGGCTTGTGGGTTTGACATTGAACTCCTCATTTCAGCCTCAGCTTTCATAGCACGCGGCTGCCCAGTGGCACAGAGCGCCGATCCGTCCGCGCCGGCCCCGCCAGCGGCCCGTGCCAGATGCTGCCGAGGAGACTGCAGAGCACCATCGCGCAGCTGATGGGTGGAACTCGGCCTCCCGTGCCAGCTGGTGCTCATCAGCTCCGTGTCCTGCAGCACCGGGGCTGATGGAAATCGCCGTGTGGAGAGCTCCGTGCCTGCCTTCAATCACGGGAGCGCAAACACAGGGATGGAGCCTCGCACGCCGGGCGTCGTGTGGTGCTCTCTGCTGATTGCCTGATCTCAGGGGACTCAGAGCTGCCATCCTCGATGGAGGATCAGCAGTTGCAATCACCAATACCAGCAACACGGGAGCCGGCAGATGAAAGGTTTTGTTCGCTGGTGTTTGCGCTCTCCCGGTTTCCCTCGTGGTCCCGGGAAAGTCGGGTGAGTACACGGAGAGCTGCCCCAGAGAGGGCTGGGACCACGGTGTGCAGCAGGGTGGGCAGAGAGATGCTCCTGCATGTGTAAGTAGGTAAAAAAAAAAATAAAGACCAGTAAAAGAACACAAAGTTGAGCAAAATTGACAACACCTGGAGCCCGTGTAAGGGCAGAATTACAAACGCTGTAGCCCAGAGCTGGGCTCTGGCTGGACTTGCTTGTCCCCAGAAGATGAACATTTTCCCCACTTTTGTAGAGCAGCAAAAGCTGTTCTTGTAGCTGTCGAGTCCTTTTTTGAAAATTAGGAAGGGTTTTTTTTTCTTTTTTGCCTCAATAACCTACAGCAGAGAGTCCTACAGGCTAATTATATGTTTCATTTAAAATCCTTTAATTTTTTTGTAGTTCAAATAGCTAACTGTGTTTTTCTCCCACATCTTTGATTCAGACAGATGATTTGCTTCATTAATTGATATGTGGAGGAGGGGGGCTAGAAATGAGCTATATTTATGCTTCAAAAATATCTTTTCCCAACTGCATTTTTTTCTTCTATGAATCCTCATATTTATTTCAAAATTATCCTGAAGTGAATGTCATCAACCTTTGTGCAGGAGTCTTTTGCTAGATTAATTAGTCTATAATGAATCTACTTCTCATCCACTTTGATTTTCAACTTTCAGCTTGGCCTGGTGTCAGACTGCACCCAGAAATCTGCTTTCTCTCCTGATCTGTCAGAATGAGGAGGAGGGCAGGGTGCTGGGGCTGCCTGAAAAACCCGACAGTTTGGAAGAGCTGGGATTTCGGTTGTTGAGGTGAGAACGCGTTTGGGAAGTGCTTTCATTCCTGCAGGAGCTGCTGCAAACCAGTGAGATCAGAATGGAGCCCCCCCCGAGCCCTGCCTGGGCCGGGTCCAGCCGCTCCGTTGGATGGCACAAGCGTCCCTGTGCCAGGGATGGATCCACGTCCCAGAGGGAACATTTTGTGTGGCCCTGTCCCTTGGTGATGATTATTTCAGCTCTTCCTTTTCCTGGACAGAAGGAGAAACTTGAGAAGGTCCCAGCCCTGAAAAGCAGACACCAGAGTGAATCACACCATTGCACTGGTGTGACACCAGCCAGGGTCTCATCTCCCCAGGGAGTTTTCCAGCTCTGCTTGCTTGCTGCTTTCTTCTTGGCTTTTTTTCTTTGGCTTTCAACACACTTTGGTGAAAAAAATGGGTGTGAATCATTTTTCAGGAGAAGCTTCCATTGCAAAAAGTGCTTTTTTTAGGAACTCAGCATCTTTATAAGTGAAATGCCAGAAATCTCACAAGCTGAAGCTGAAATGTGCTGGTTGCAACATTAGGTGCTAACAGTTGGCAAAGCTTGAGTCCCAGTGGCTAAAACACCAGAGAAAATGGCAGACAGTTCCTTGGCTTTTAAATTTGGGCTGTCTCACTTGTGTGACAGGAGGAGAGAGGGTAGGACTGGGCTCGGGCTGGCTGGCTGTGATTGACACGATTCAGGGACAGCTTTTTATGGCTCTCATCATGGTGACGTTCTGATTGCCTCCCCAGCACTAATGAAGACACCCCCTAATGGGCCTGCCAGGTGGGAAAATATTATTATCTCTGATTTCCAGATGAGCCTGCTCCACGTGGCTCCATCTGCCTGACATCTCTGGCCTGTGTGACAGGGGTGATGACACGTCCCATGCAGGTGGTGCTGCTGCTCCTGGCCCCACGGTGGCTGCATGGGGCTGGGGCTGGCCCCACCATGGGATTCAGAGATGCTCCTAAAGCCACCAAGAAACCTCTCCAGATCAGCAATGTCGTTGGCTGAGAATATGGAAAAAATGCCATGTCCACTGTTGGTTTTGTCTTGAAATTTTCAAGCCAAACCAGTTGGTGGGTTTTGGGGAGAAGTGTCAGTGGTTTTGTCTGGATATTTGAGAATTTTTATAGAAATGCCTGCAAAAAAAAAAAAAAAATGTGTATAACATGTTAGTGGCAGTTTCAAGAAACCTGGGAGAGGAGAAAATTTTTTTTAGAAGAGTAAAAACGGATAGAATATTTTGTGAGATTAAAAATGTTTGATGCTGGCACTAGCTTGGGGTAAGGTGGGGAGAAATGTTTGTGAAAGCATCATTTGGGATAAAACCTTTCATCCGACAGTTCAGGTCAGCCTCCAGGCCACCGCAAGGGCTGTGACCCCTGGCTGGGCAGTCTCTCTGCCTGCCAGAATTTCAGACCCTGGCACCTCTTCGGCAGCCGGCTGGGGACACACCTGAGCCTGGCACCTCCGGCTGTGGCCCTGTGCCAGGCACCGCTGGCTCCTGCTCTGCTGCCTGCGAGGAGCTGCAGCTGATGACGGACACGAGCGGTTTCCAGGCAGATTTGTAGCTGTGAGAGTTCTGCAGGTCAGTGCCACGCCGGGGACAGCTGGGTGGCCGGGATGAAGGATGATGCCTCTGCTCTGGTCCCCTTTGACCTGAGCTGAGCAGCAAACTCAGCTTGGCCTCTGGGTGGAGGGGAGGCACATATGGATTTTGATAACTTTCTTCTGCTTAGAGGTCATTGTCCACTTTAAATATTCATGTTCTGAGGGACATTAAATAAATAATGCTGAACTTGTTAAGCTGAGTGGCTTGCAACTTCTGCATTTTGTGTCTTGTTTGCAATCGAGAAGGGATGTGAGGCTGCTAAATACAACCTGCTCTTTATCTAGGAAAGGTTTTGCTGTTCAGATCCCATTATCTGCTCGCTGGGTTTGAAAAGCAGGTCTGAAATGGTTTGCAGAGATGTGTCTCCAATACCTACAGGCTGGTTTCCATTTTTGGGGGGAGAAAAGGAAAAAAAGGGTCCTGCAAATCCATGGTTCTGTTTTGATGAACCCCAAGTGCCCAGCATGGATCACTGTGTGTGGTGGTGGTCATTCCCTTTGGCCTCTGCACTGGCCATGCTGCAGCCCCAGTGCTCCTCCACGGCTCCTGACAGGGCTGCCAGGCACTCCCCATGGGCTCCCATCACGTAGATTCCCATGCACTGCCTGTGCTATTTGCAATAAAGGGCAATTTGCAAGAAATCCCTGTGGCATGAGATGGAAAACAAATGGCCAGCACCTCATTTGTTATTTTTTCATCCATTTGGTTGGTACCAGAATATCCCCCGGTGCCTTGGGGACTTGCAGTTCAATCCAGACACTCGTATTTGCAAAAGATGGTTAATGAATACGAGGTTTCAAGGTGGGAGCCTTTCAGTGACACGAGATTTATGTAGAGACAGTTATTATACTTCCTCCCTCCCCCCTCATCTGCTCCAGAAGGAATATGAATCACCAGTTGAAGGCCTCCTGTATTTGTAAATCAGCTGAAACATAATGGTGATGTTGGGAAGTTGTACTGAGTTAACTGAGCTACTTCTCAATCTCAGAGCTTTACATAACCCCTTCTTAACGCACTGTTATTTCCTTCATAGATAGACTCATAAATTACTCCTGGTACACAAAATGCGTGGGAGGCTGCCTGTTTGCACAGCATGGGACCAAGACCTGCACATTCAAATATCGGCAGACAGCTGGAACACAATCTGTGAAAAAGCACTCAGAGCCTCCAGGTCTATTAAATACAAACTTAGAACATCTACCAAGAATTTTATATCTTGCATTACACTGGTAATGCCAGAAAGAATAGGTGCAGTACCCCTGGGACTTTGTCAATAAATGTCACAGCAGAGCATCCAGAAAACCTTCTGTGGGTAGGTGGATCGGTGTGCACGCAGAGCTGGGGACATATATGTGCTTCTGCATGAACGGGAATTCGTGTATAACTAAATATCTGAGCGAGGAGGATCAGCCTGTGATAGCTGTATTTAATTTGGTATCCCATTTTGTGCTGAACTCCAACCACATCAAGAGAATTGGGAAACGTGTTGCTTTGGGTTCTGCAGTCATTTTATTGCAGTCATATAAACCCACCATGTAGATGGAACCCAAATTGTCCTTTTCTGAAGGTATTTGCTTCCTAATGTGGGGAAAATTTCCATTATGGACAAAGCCGCCTTATTTGCTTCCACCAGCACGTCCACTTCACACCCGCAGTTTTTAGCAGATGAGTCTGGGAGATGCAGCCCTTAGACTGATGGACACAAAGGGAGGAAGGATTGAGACCAGAGCCTCTGGTTCCACTTCCATTTCACTGCCTTTTTTATCTTACTGCCTGACTTCTTCAAATATCAGCATCTGGTTGTGAAATGTGGTCCAAGGCCATCTTTTATCCCAGACCCTCCAGTGGTGTGTGGTAACATTTACACTGCTTTTACCTTGTGCAGCAGCCCAGATTTTACTGATCTATTTCAGTTTCCCGTTACCCACATCCAGTAACCAGAATTTGGAAAAATGTAGATAAAATTTGCTTTGGTTTTAATCTAAAGGACACCTTTTGCTTATGCTGGTTTTGATACGTTTCCAGCTGTGAATAAGGCGTAGGTATTCAGGCTTGTGGTATGTTGGATTTGATCAGCAGCATAATCCATTGGGCATGGAAACAATTCACTGCTCCCAAGAAACTGGTCATTTCTGGGGTATTTTTATTTCTTTCAGGAACAAGTTCTGGTCAGGAGGGAAGAGTAGAGATGTGAAAACAAATAACGTTCTTGAGTGGCTGTTTCAAAGCAAAAAGCCTCTGGTGGGCTGGATGAGGGAGGAGAGGTTGTTCCCTGGCCAGACCTGCTGCCTGCTCACCTGTGACACTATTGAAGCTGCACCAAGTTTTGGTAACTTGGTGCATCCTTCAGTCACTGGGCGATAAAAGCTGTTGCCTACAAGGCCTACCAGATGCAAGGAAAATGCCTTGGGATTTTGGAATAAGAAATGGATAAAAGCCCAAAGGACTATTTCTCATTGCACTGCTAAGGAATTTTAATAAAATTTGATTTAAGAGGCAGGGATTAGGTATGGTGCTGTGTAAAAACATCAATTAGCAGAAGAACAAAAAGCAGTCATACAGCTTGAGATTGTTAGAAACTCCTGCTACAAATATCTGGTGAAGAATTTCAGAGGCATAAGTTGCCATGAAGCCTACAATTCTCTTCTTGATTCCTCTGGTGGCTTTCTGTTTTTATAGCCATGGGGGAAAAAAAAAGATTAATGTATTTGGTTTTTAACAATCTACCCAGGGTATGGAAAAAAGCCCTTCTTACGCTTTGCCTTTCAATTCTCCAATAATAAATTAACTATCACAGTTTAAGACGCAATTGTTTTTCTTTTATGTCTCCAGACTAATGCACCGTGACACCTCGAATACATGAAGTGTGGATGGCTCCTCCTGCCCTCTCTCTTCTAGGTGAAAGCCTGCGAACAAATCAAGGGAATGCTCCCCTGCGGCCTGGGCTGGATCTGCCCCATTCCTCCAGCAGCAGCCACGCCCGGGGTCCCCAGCTGTCCCCTGCAGCAGTGGCAGGGAGGACACAGGGCACCCGTCCCCACCCCGCTGTCAGACCTCCCAGTGACGTCTCTGAAGGGGCAACGCTTCTATCTGTGCTCCCGTGTACCTGCTGTCCTTAACAATCTTAAAAAATAACAAGAGGGAGATTGCAAAGCCAGCGGACCGAAACACCGCGGTGTGCAGGCAGAAGTCGCTGTGTCCATGCTACTGCCAAGGATGCTGCGGGAGAGAGTGGGAGAATACGACCCACAGCTCTAGTGAGAGTAATGAAATGTTTTGTGACTGAGGCTGCCTGGCCTCGTATCTGCAATAATCAAATCTTGGTAAGGCAATTTAGCAAGCTGTGGGTTTTTTTTCCCAAGAGAAAAGAGTTGGTTGTTCTTTTATTCCATCAGCTGGGCTGTGCATCCCACCCACTCCCCTCTGGCTGTTCTGCCTTGGCCAGGCTCTGCTCACCACAGTTGGACCAGCAAGGCTGGAGTGTCGCTGAAGCCATCCTGACCCTCTTGGCTGCCCAAGTTCCTGAGCAGAACTGCTCAGTTTGGACACTCCCAGACTCAGGCAAAATTCCTCAGCCCATCTCCATGAAAACATGATTATTGTCATTAAGTACATCCCGTGGTACCTCATCATGCCCTGATGAGCCCATGCACTGAACCTCACGGCTGCTGCTGGTGCCCAGCTGTGGAGGCACCGCTGTGTGCTGGTCTCCCACTGCTGATGAGCGGTCTGTGAGGGGTCTGAGATCATTGTCACACCTTGAGAGTCTCACACAGAATAAAGATGTCCGCTTTCTTTCCCTCCCGCTCCCTGCAGGGCTCATTTTACAAACTGCAGCTGCTGAGAATGGGAAGCCAGCTAACTCTGGTGGCGTTATGGAACTGGCATGCTGCAACAGAAACCTGCAGGAGGAGGACGAACACCCTGGGCTCCTAAAGACTCGTGTTTTGATGGACTTACTCTTCATTTGCGAGACAGTAGACTGAGGAACCAGTGGCACTGCTGCTGCATGGGTCTGGTGATGATGCTCTCTCTGCTGCCATGTCCTGCTGGTGCAGGCGACGGCTGTCACCCGGCAGATCCTTGGCTGTGTCCCTCCCAGGCTCGGCTCGGGACCAGGTGAGTAGCCAGTGGCCCTGGTCATTAAGTGAGCATACACATCCCCTCCTGCCCTATCTCACCACTGCCACCTCCTTTGTTGTTTGGCCCTTTAGGAATCTTAACGGGACCCATAATATTTAATGGGTTTGCTAGTGATAATGTCATTTTAAGTGACATAGCTGTGATAAATCGCTTCCACACGTCATTGAATTCTGTTTCTAAATTTTTATGTATTTTTGATAGGCCAATTTATCCCTGTTGCAGCTCCCGCCCGTGTAGTCAATGGCATTCCACTGGGGGTGAATTTTGTCTGCTATTTACAGTGTGTGCTTTTAAGAAGTGATTGGTGTGACAGTGTGATCTGTACAGCTGTCTCTCTGTATTTATTCTTTTGCCTATAAGTTTGATTTATACTAGCTTCAAAAAAGAAAAAAAAAAAAGCTCATAGCTTTTCATGTGAATGACTTTAAATAACTGATTAACGATTACTATTAGCACGGCTATAATGGAACGGGGGTTGCCAAGTTTATGGGCTCGGCTGAGCAATTGCAGGTAAAGCTGCTGTGTGCCCCTCTCCAGCTCTAAACCTTTCCTGAGGTTTTCTTTATAATTGGACAGTGCCCTCTGGGTTCAATCTGACTTGATGTGTCTGACATGAGGCTCACGGCGGAGCCGCCTGCGAGCGGGTGTTGGATGTTTGCTGGCAGCGCGCGGGTTCCGCCGGGAGCCAGGGGTGCTCTGCACCAGCCTGCTCCTGCTGGGGACAGGAAACCCCACACCCTACACGACAGCGGGGACTTGTGGACAAGGCAGGCAGTGTTGAAGTGCTCTGCTTGAACTTGTGTCATAGTCGTCAGATTTGTTTTCATGTATTCTAAGAGCTAAAAATGGTGTCTCTCAGAGGCGGCATCCTTTCAGGCTTGTGTCACACAGGAGCCCCTAAAGCTCTGTTTGTAAAGCTGCCTCTCTGTGTGTGGCTCCGTGGCTGCAGTGAGTTGTCTCCTGCCCCTTTGGGTGCTGATTCTGCATCGATCCTGATTTATTCAGTACCACCCTAGAACTCTCAGAGCCTTTTGAAGGAATGCAGTGCTGAGTTAACCCCCTCTGCCTGGCTTTGTGTTTCTTCTCTCCTCCTGGACTGATAACAGCAGAGTCTGGTGGCCAGGAACACCTGCAAGCAGCAAAGCTCTGCTCCTGCGTGCCCGTGTGTCCGTGGGATGGTGCAGGGGTGGGCTTCTTGCTGCTGAGCCCTCACAGAGAGCAGAACAACCAGCCTCGCCTTACCCTAACCTGCCCCGAGGTGCCAACCAGGATCATTCGAGCAGCAAGCTCCCTCCCAACAGAGCAGCTACTACACAATTAACATTTTCCAGGACTGAGATCTCTGAGATGTTTATTCCGGCATTTTCCTGCTAGAGTTACCACCTGTGGTACTAAATAGGAGGAAGCATGGCTATGTCAATGAGATGTTCATGTCATGCAAAAAGAAGGAACTTGCAAGCCAGGAAACACTGTATGTGTTTTCCTGGAAGTTTAAGTCCTGAACGTACTTGTTTTGATGTGTTTGCAGACGGGGAACCAGAAGCAGCAGCAGAGAGGTTCCATTTTCCCCAATGTTATGCAGTGAAGCCATCCAGCTAGGAGCACCCTGGCTATTCAGTTGTCAGATTTGTTCCTGTCAAAGTCCTAGGAAAGGAATAATTTTTTTTTTCTATTTTCTTTAATAAGATGGCAATTCTTCAAAAGCAGTAGAGGATAAGGCAAAGTCTGGGAATACAAAGCATTTTTATTGTTGTTACTATTAATCACAGCTCGAGTAGACCTGCCTGAGAATCACTCTTGTTATTTTGTCTGCTTTCCTCTGGTTTATGTTCCCTGAGTAGAGTTTGATTAAAAACTGTTGCATCTCATTTTCCTCACAAGGGTTGAGGTGCTTTGTCGCTGTCACCTGTCTGCAGCCAAAATTATATGACACATCATGGAAGGGGCTGAATATCTGCCACTGGTTTTGATCTTCTTCAAAATATTATTTTCACTTTGTGTAGCTAGAGAATAGTCGGTCTCCTACCGTTCCCGTTCACTCCTTATCCCTGAACAATGAGAATAAAATCTGCCTGCAGTAATGTTCAGTTTATGTTGGGGAATTTTTCTGATACAGAAAGGGAAATAAAGAAGCTGTATGAAGTAACGGTGCCATTCTCAGATAAACAGATATTTTTGCTGTTAACTTCATATTCAAGGGGTAGCAAGGAGGTCAGGTCTAGTTGAACTCACAGCAGAACTGTGGAACTGTGTGGCCATTCAAAGTCTTTAGCCTTTTGGGCTTTTGGAGATTTTTTTGAAAATACTTTAAACTCGTGCAGATTTTACCTTCCTATGTCTAAAAAGGGCAGATTTATTACAGATGCAATGATGTGTCTCTGGTGTTTCAATGAATGTGTGTTCCTCGGGGCTGAAGGATGCCCTCTCCCTGCAAGCAGCAGCACAGGAACAGGGGATGTGTGCCGGGCAAAGCAAGCATCAGCTGGCAGTGTCCATGTTTGTGTTTGTCACCAGTCTCAGTGGTGCCCAGGGAACCTTGATGTTGAGGAGTTCAGCTCTTTCCAGCCCTGGGAGCTTTTCCTGGTTCCCTGCCTGCCCTGGCATCGATGTTGTGCCAGCCCAGCGGTGGTTCCATGGAAATGGGGATGCCAAGCAGGTTTCTCATGAGCACCACAGCTGTATGAAACACACACATTTGCTAGCATGACTCTGCAACCAAACATCAGCTCAACTACTTTTTATTATTAATTTCAAGCTCCAGCTGCTGCCTTGAAGCATTTTGTTTTGTCATTCTGAGAGTTGCTGCTAAGGACAAACAAAAGGGAAAGAAAAATGAAAGCAAGGCCCCTAAAACTCACTAGTAACCTAAAGCCTAGCAAGGATGGCTAACCGTGACTAATAATCCTCATCTGTCAGCTATAAAAGAATCATTCCTAGAAGTTTACTAAAGCTTTTTAAGGTCTAAGCTGAGTTTACTGCTTGTGACAGCAGCAGGGTGCTGGCAGTGTGTGGCCACACGTCTGTCACCTACAGGATAGGATCTCCTTCAGCCCTGGCCACAGAGGGCAGCCGGTGCCTGGGTGTGTTACTTTGGCCAGAGGAAACCAAAAGCTCCAACAGTATGGGGAACTGCCCGCTGGCCTACGAGTGGGGCCTGCTTTGGGAGGGTCCTTGTGTGTGCTTTCACACCACAAGGCTTGTGAGTCTCTGATTCTTGCAAAGCTTTGCTCAGTCCTCTCCGCAGCTTCAGCGTCACAGTGGAGATGAGGTACCTGTTGGGGGTGTGGGGGGAGCAGGGAGCAGCCCTGCGCTGTTCCTGCCCAAAGGCACTGGAGGACACGCAGCTCTAACCCTGCCTGTCTCTGCCAGCACAGCCCTTTTCCTCCCAGCTGGGCTCTGCCTGGCCAGAGCAGCACAGCTGTGGCACAGCTCCAGGAGAGATGGGGGAGTACACAGAGGGCACGAGGCCTCCGAGGGCTCCCACTGAGCCCAGGAGCTGCTGAGGTTGGTCCATCTCGAGTAAACTCATGCTGAGGGTTTCACCAGCAGCACATGGCTATTTGTCACCAGCAGATACTTGCTCTGTGCCTCCTGCAATGTCTCAGTCACCTTCTCCAATCTCCCTTCCAGCGCCTTTCCCTTTGCCCTTAACTAATCCATCATTTGGAAACAGCCCGTGGTGTATTTGCTGTTTTACACTGCCGACCTTCAGGCTTTGCTCCCACCATGGCTCCCAGGCCACGCTGATCCCTTTTCCCTTTGGAGACTGCCGACATGTTCTGGTTTTGAAGCAGCTTCATATAAAACTGGAAGGAGGTCTCAAATCCAGATCAAGCTTAACATCCACTGTCGATCCCCCACGTACTCAGCCTCTTCCCTCCTGCAAGTTTTAAGCCATTCTTTTCACTCTGCTGCTTTGTGGGGCTAATGAATTTGCTGCTGCTATTCCCTCTGAGGAGGGGACGGGAACAGTCACACAATTGCTGTGAAAGGCTTAGAAATACATGTAAGTGGTTTGGGTTTCTCTGTGAAATCTGAATTCAAATCCCCAGTCTCAGTAAAAAAGAAAAAAAAATAAAAGGGAGAAACACCAACACTGAAGAGCAACAACTTAAAAAAAAAGCGTTCATAGGGAGTGTGAGGTTTCACTGCCTTTATCTCTAGACGGGAATGTTGCAGTGTTGCCTACAGAGCCTTTCTTCTCTGCATTAGGCGAGCGAGGAGATTTCATTTCATACATCATTTACAATGGAGTGCATCAAGAGCAGAGTTGGTGCATATTAACAGGGATGGGGGGAAAGAGTTGGGTTCTTTGAAAGTTTCAAAGCATCTCCACCAAGGAAGGCAGCCCGGGCTGCTGATTCCCTCTCACTCTGTCGTAGAAACTGTGCGAACCAAAAGCCCAGGAAATGGAGGGAGGGGAGAACAAAGGCACTGAAAGGCCTGTAATGAAGCAGCATCAGTGGGAGCTGGAGTAGCACAGGGATGCTGGAACAGACGGCCCCATAAGCCCCGAGAGGCTCTTCTATCTCTTCTTGCTCTCCTAACTGGAGTGACTACAGGGTCCTCGCAGTACTTGGAAAGGGTGGTCATAAGTTGGGAGAACATGGGGAAGACATTGTCCTCCTTCCTGTCCAGCCCATCTGACCAGCAGCTGCCCAAAACCAAGCTTTCTTCATTGTCTCACACTGCACTTTGAGCCAGATCTTCAGATCACCACAGAATGGCCACCCCATGTATTCATGATAAAGTCTTGTAGATAATGACTTGGGCTAAGAAACTATGCTCTTCTTTGTTAGTTATACTTGGGCTGGTTTTGATTTCCTCCTGGAGTTTGCATCCATAAGATATACTTGAGGAAACTGGAAACTGGAGCTTGTGATGAGCTGTAAAACTACATCTAGGGATGCCGATGTTGTCTCATTGCAGGACTCAAGGAGCTGGAGCTTTCTGGAAAACAGCAGGCACCACAAAACATATAAAAGCTATAAAAGTTATGGAACTGGCAGTGGAATGGCAACGTCTTCTCCCTTCCCTGTTCCCATGCTGTCTGCTCCTTTGGCAGGAGCTGCACAGGCCACCCTGCAAGAGGGAACAGGAAAGTCCCCAGTGCCTTGTGACATCTGTGCCAACATCTTGCCACCCTCCTTGTGGCTGGAGAGAGCCATTGGCCAGGGAAGCACGGGACCTTGGGCCTCTGTGTGTGGAAAAATCCTCTCTGCCTGCTGTCCCTCGCCTTTTCTATGGAAGACCACCTAAGCGGTCTTGAATTTTGCCTAGAAGTGTCTGGCAGAGAGCCTTAGGAATAACTCCAGTATCAAGGGCATCTTCCAGGACTGTTGCACTGGGAACACAATGATTACCTTATCTGCCCAATGTTGCTCTTCCATGTACACATTTGTAGGTCAAGGGATTGGAAGAGATTTAAATAGGAGTTCCCATGGCTCCTGAAATTAATACAAAGTCTTATTTGGCAGACATTAATATAAAGCCTTTCCTGGCTGTTACAGAATTCACCACGCTCCATTCTGGTGGGTCACCTTAGTGCTACATGATCTGAGGGAGGCAGAAACAGCAGCAAAAATGCCCACCACGTTTGGGAATGCCTACCTGGACTCAAACACCTTTGGGTTTGTTCAGTAATTGATGCTGAACAGAGACGCTTCCCTGGATTTACAACGTTTATTTTCAATTAAACTGTTGACTGGTACTTGCTCAGAGTCTGTTTCCAGAACTGGTGATGGATTTAAGTCGCTCAGGAGACATTCAGCTTGCTCCAGGTGACATCTTCAAGGTTACAGGCGAAAGAAACCAACCACGTCAGGCTTCTGTCAGCTGCAATTTTTGCCCTCTTAGAGTTAGGAAATGGAAACTTTTCCCATCCCTCCCCCATGACTGTGCTCAAAACTCCACGATCTATTTTCTCTAACTCTTCACCTCTTCTCCTTTATATTGGCTGCTTTGCACCAAAAGCCCCATAGTTACATGCACTTTGACACTTGCATTTCAAAATGCCTGATTGTGGAGTTCTGCCAATACCAGCAATTGATCTGGTGCCACAGACCAGCTTAATTATTCAAGGTCAGTCTCTCTCTGTCTCTTCTTGTCCAGGGAGCAGCAGCTATGGGGAATAAAACTTGAACAGTCTTTAAATTTTAATCATAAACTTTAGTAAGTCACAGATTTGTTTTGCTGTATGTGGGGTTTTCTCTATTGTACTTCCTGCAACTTTTGCAGCCTCCCTGCTCAGAGCGCGGCTTTCCTGCTCAGTACAACACTGGGCTTTTGTAAAGCACGGTATTTTACACTGCTATTTAAAATGCATAAGTTGTGTGATCTAAGCAGTTTCCAGTTCACTTTTGAGCTCCTGTAAAACGTATCCCTGAAGGCATTTCAGCTGTGCAACTAAGAAGGTGAGGGTATTAGAGGTTGTGAAATGGCTTGTCCGCTAATTCTTTCTATGTGCATCTCTTCAGATAAATCTCCTGTGACCTCCTGCTACAAGCAGAACATTAGTTAAGTATCTTCTTGGTAATGGAGTGTCCTGGACCTGATCTTATATTATACTAAGAGCTCTTCACGCTATCTGGGAAGATGTTTGCCTGCAGGGAGAATGGCAGAGATGTCCCTGAAAGCACACGAGGTGCAGGTAGCTTCACTGAGCAGTGCTGGGCTGGCTCAAAGACCCCGGTCCAGCCTGTGGGGCTCCGAGGCAGGCTGGAGGCTCACGGGGCTGCACCGCCCGAGGCTGGCTCATGAAGGGGTAAAGAGATCCATTTACAGCAGCCCCGGGCATGCCCTGCACTTCATCTGCCCCAAGCTACGGGCAAACAAAGAAGCCTTTGGACCCCTCAGTCCACCCCTGAAGCAACTTGGATAACTGACAGGGTCTAAGGGATCATAATTTTAATAATAAGTCCTCAAAATATTTAGTCTGTATTCTGGAATAGTAATTATAAAATAAGAAGAAATTCTGAAAAAAGAAGATCCAAATGGCTTATTATTATTATTAATAATAATAATAATACAGTAATAATAAAAAATACTAACATGGAAGGGGGGGGCAATATTGCCAAGGATGCAAGAGGCACAGTTACCTTTGTCTGCTGGGGTCAGACAAAGGGAAGGAGAGTTGTGGGAAAGCAAGGAAACTGGGGATGTTGTACAGGGTTCCAGTCATACTGGTGATGGGAAACAAAACCTCCTGCAGTCCCTGCCACAGCTCCTGTGCCTGGGAGAGGACCTGGGGACTGCAAGGGCAGTGCCAGACCTGCCTGGGCAGAGCTCTGCAGAGGTGAAGGGGGCAGTGAAGGCACCTGGCCCAAAGGCAGGGTGGTGAGGGGCTGGGCTGGGCATGCTGGGGACACCCAGCCTGCCCACGGCCACGCCTGTGCCGGCTGGCAGGGCTGAGGGCTGGCACTTCTTACACATTTTTTGGGGGGGAAATAAAGCCCAGCAATCATTGCTAATTTTCAAACTCAGCATGATCACAGTATTGCAGTTTTCCAGCACCCAGCCATTAGAGAAAAGCCCTATGCGAGTCAATGAATGATAATGTCTCTTTCCTCGAGATAAAATGGTTCATTCTTGCAGCGGGCCGCGCTGCCCTTGATGGTGCGCGATGAATAGCGGCGCAGAGCCGCTCTCTTCCGGGGCACTTGCTGGCTTTGTTGCAGATTTAAAGCAGCGCTGTTTGAAGCTTTGCCTCTCTAGCTGTGTTACGCTGTCCTCCTTTGTAATGAAAACTTCTCCTTTTTCATCATTTTTAATTTCAAAGCCTTCAGGGGTTGGCTTCCTCAAGGCTACCTCTCAGTCTGTGAAGAACAGGGTGTCTGGCTCGGCTCTTCCTCGCCAACCCAATGGCCAAGGCTAGCTGGCTTTCACCTTCCACAGCAATAGTTTATAGCTCTTGGCTGGTGTTTACCCAGCACCTTGTCTCACTCTAAAATGTATTTCTTGATGTGAAACCATTTGTTCCTGAGCTGAGGCGCTCGCTGTTAGTTTGGGGGAGGTTTGTTTACTGCAGTAACCAGCTTGCTCTGTATGTATTCCCATCACTCTCCCTTGCTATAACCTACAAATCTCTCCAACTTATTCAGCTCAATACTGGAGATGGTTTTTGAAGTCTTCTTTAAAGCATAGTGAGTGCCCTTAAAAATTTTCCCAGCTTTGAAAGATTCTACCTGTTCTAATGCAATTCCCAATTTTAAAGATAGGGAATAAATATCTTGGGGATGGTTGGCTCACATACAGCTCCTATCTCTTGAAACATTAATGGTCCATGCTGTTTGATTCTTTTTGAAAGTACTCCATTCCTGCTTTGTTTATTTAAGTTCTTTTCTCTGCACTGGGACTTGCCAAATGGAGTTGTGTCTCCCCCAAACCCCCACTGCCACCCTTTCATTCACAGAAATCAGTGAGATGTAAATACAGCTCATTTAGTTTTAGCACTGCCAACTTTTGTTTCAAAAATCAGACATAAGGTCCCTTGAATTTTGAAAAGAGTTTCAAAAACCTTTGTTGAAGAAATGAATTCTGAATAATTTCTGGTTTTGCTTTCTGCATTTTGTGCCTTTGAAGGTTCACACTTCTGAGCCTTCATGTACAATCATAAGAGATTGGAAGTTGCTTTACTGTTAATAACTGCTGCATCCCCTGCAATCACACAGCTCCAAGAGGGAGCCACAGTAGGAAATGAGCCAAGTCAAATACTGCAGCTTTATAAACTCCTAAGACTTGACAACAACAAATTCTGCTCCTGAAAATTGCCCATTGGCTTGCCTACAGCAGCTACGGATGCTGGGAAAACCTGGGAACAGGGAGCACCATGACTGAGCTTAGGGCTGCTCAGGAAATCAGGTGCAGGGATGGGGCATCACCTCACGCACTGGGACTGGGGATCACAGATATCAAGTTTGAAGGTAGCAAAGAATTTGTGCCCTGGAGAGTGTATTGGCCCTGAAGGGGTTTATCAAAGCTCAGCACTACTTTGTGTTGGAGCTGGTCTTTCAGCCCTGGGGCTGAGCTTGGGCTGGCTGAGCCTCCCAGCGACATCCCTCTAGCTCAGCCATGACTGTAAATCACTGGGCTTATTAGTTGGAGCTGTCTCTCCTCTATTAGTGTCATTTTAGCTTGTCCTGTCCCGTGGCAGGTATCCACAGTTGTTTGGCTGGGTATGACTGATGTCTTCTCTAATTCATGTCATATGTCAAGAAGAGAAAAGCTGGGGGAAGAGGGAGCTGCCCTTGGCCAGCACAGGGGGCTGGAGCCAGGGCTCTGCTCTGGGGAGAGCAGGGCTGGGGCAGATACCTGAGCACCTCTGAGGTGAGCACAGCAGCAAAACCTCTGCTGGTCACACATGGATGGCGCAGCTTTGCTGTGGGTGCTGTTTGTAGCAGCTTCTTGTGCAGAAGGTGAGCGGGGGCTGAACACCAGATGAAGATGATTTGGTCTGTCAGAAATAGGGACTGGTTTTTTCTCTGCTCTTGATGACATTACACAGATGGTCAGGAGACAAAGCTCGGGATGGCTGTGGCTGGTCATCTCTGCCCCATGTCTGGGTGATGCTGACAAAATCTTGCCGTACATACAGCCAGCAGTGACACCAGCAAGCGAGGGGGACCGAAAGCGATGTGCAGAGCCTTGGCAGTTTGGAACAGAGGCATGCACAGGACTTCATTAATCAGACATGATTTTTGGGCAGCCAGGGCTGGCAGGCAGGTCACCAAACCCCCCAAACTTCAGTCGGTGAACCAAAATCCCCTTTTCTTTTCTGCCTTTTAAGTCTTTTATCTTTCCAGTCTGCAAGATGTGAGACAGCTGCACAGGCTTTCTGCTTTCCTCCTTTTCTCCTCACACACGAGATATATATAAAAGTATATATAATTTATAGATAACGTATACATAAAATAATATTCTGTCTAAATACATGCGGACGCACACGAAGCTTGTTGCAGAGCCTGTGGGAAACGCTGTCTGCAACGGAGTTTGCTAATTACAGCAGCTCCAATGGCAGCTTCCCCCCATCCTTCCCAACAGCAACAGAGATCAAAACCTTTTTTGTTTAAAATATTTACTGTACAGCTTGCAAAGCTTTAATCAACGTAACATGACGTTTCCTTGCAGCAGCCAAGTAATAAATATGCAATTAATAGGGAATTGAAATAC
This sequence comes from Eulacestoma nigropectus, assembly GCA_013397775.1. Taxonomy (NCBI): domain Eukaryota; kingdom Metazoa; phylum Chordata; class Aves; order Passeriformes; genus Eulacestoma; species Eulacestoma nigropectus. The sequence continues at coordinate 210,100 of VZTE01002857.1, forward strand.
ACCCATTAGCTGTTTGCAGAGCCTCCACTTCCCACTGTACAAATGCTTTCAGAGCATTTATTGCTCTGCCTGCAGTCAGCTGTGCCGCCGGAGCACAGCGAGCCAGGCGATGCCCCCACCTTTGGCAGGGAGGGGCACGAGGGGTTTCAGAGCAGCTTTGGGACTTTTGGAGTGAGGATCACTCCTGCTCCTGCTCTGGCAGCCACCACAAGCCTGGGCGACACAGGCGGGCCGGGAGGCGACAGATCCACCCACAATTTATGTCTCTCCCTCTTGGGAAGTGGGCTTCTGAGACTGTTGGTTTTGCTTCAGCGAGCGTGGCTCGGCACAGCTCCCAGGGCCAGGCAGGCTCTCTCCAGTGGCTGTGTACTGGTTGTACTGGCCCGGTGCAGGGCTGGCAGCGGGGAGCAGGGCTCTGTGCATCCCTGGGTCCTGCGGAGCTGGGCTCACGGCAGGGATTCTCCTGCACTGGGGTACCCCTTGGGCAGCCTGGCACCTGCTGCATGGGCTACAGCCCTGCTGGGTTTGCTCTGCAGTGGCCCACTGGCCAAGGTCAGCAGGTGCTTTCTGCAATTTATAAGCTGCTTTTACAAAATTAACTTCCCACCACGGTTGAAGCACCATCCTGGCTCTGTCTGAGGGAGCAGGAGACAGCACGGAGGTGGCTTGAAGCCCCTTGATAATGAATTGGTAAAATATACATGGCATAACCACCTCAGGGCATTCTCCAAACTCTTGTCCCACACCCAAAGCCACAGTGCGGGACAAGAGCCTGAACTGAAGCAACAGCCCTGGCAGCTTTGCCCGACAGCCAACAAGCTCCTCGCTGGGGAGCTGACCACGTGCCCTGCAGCCACCCCATCCAGCGCTGCTCAGGACTGGGTGTCGGGGCACTGGAGCTCGTGGAGCTGCTCTGTAACCAGCCAGAGCACCAGCCAGACGCTGCTTCCCAGCAAAGCCTCCCCACTGCACGGGGAGGAGGCGGCGCAGAGCCGTGTGCCTCCCAGCTAAGCATTAGTGAAGCTTTTTAATCTCTCACTGTGGGATTTCTTTTTGCTTCAGCATCGCACCATAAAGTATTTCAGACAAGGTGACATTTTCCATCTGCATGAAGTGCTTGCAAACAGTGTGAATTTAACTTTTATTGGGCTGATTTAGGGGTATGGGACTGTGCATAAGTCTTGGTCTCTCAACCTATAGCCTTGCACTTTAAGTGATGAATTAGTCAGTAAAATAAACAGGGCATTATCTAGCTGTACACACGTCTGCATCTTCCAAAGAAAATTAAACTGTGTTCGAACGTACAAAAGCTAACGATGGTGAAATCAACTCGGCTATAAATTAACCAAAACTCAAAACTAATCCAGAACTTTCTGAGAGCTTGAAAAAGCTCTTCTCCTGGAGCAGAAAGCTTTGCATGTAGGAGGGCAGCAGGTGACCATGCTGAATGGCCTGTGCCACTCTGTCCCTCTGTCTGTTGGGGTGCTCAGCAGTCCCCGTGAGGTCTGAGCAGTGCATGGGGTGAGGTCCTGCTGTTCCTGCAGTTCCCACTCCCATCCCCACGTGCCCAGGGAAGGAGTGATCCATCAGTTACCATCTGCAGCGATCGACAAATGTTGATGTCTTAATGGCAACCACCACACCTGCAGCTGGGTGTGATGGAATACTGATAGGGACATTAGTACCCAGGCTGGCGATGGGGTTTTATATTCCATTTAACCCAGAACACAGCACACTGCAATGTATACATTTGTAACTGCTCCCTTGATGGTCTCTCTGGAGTATTATAAAGATTTATCATGTAGTGTTTGGTCAATACTAAATACCATGAAATGTCAGTAGAGCAGTTCTTGGGACTGCTTGAGCAGTAAATAACAGAATCCTACAATATCCAAAAAAAAATGAGCAGGTGAGCAAGTAACCTTAGAGAAACAAAATGAAACAAACCCAATCCCTAACCTTTAGAAAGAAAAAACAAAGCAGGAAGGATTTTATGATTAAGTATCCCTGACTTTCAATGAGATATATGAATATTTGTCATTTAGATGCATTGAAAAGCCATTTAGGTCTGGAAATGCTGCACCATGGCTTTTTGGGGTCAGACATCATATCAAGTTTTCTCTCTTTCTACCCCCATGAAATCCTTACACCTCCTGCTCCATGACCTTCTGGCAGCAGCTGTCCTAGGGTTAGAGAGAGAGCACGAGCATCCTCGGCATGCTCCTCTCCAGAAACCTGCCTGAGAAACAGCAGCTGCTTCGTGGGAGGTGGGGGGGACACCCCTTCCCCTGCTGACACGCTTCCTGCTAATCACTCCCCAGCTAATGGTGGGGATTGCTCTGAGAAAACCTTCCAGGATGGTTTTTTTACAGGTCAGAAGTTGGCTACTGCTTAAACATATGTTCCTCTTTCCCTGTCTCTGACTTGCAGAATAGCTGCTAACTAACCAAAAGACAACATGGTGAGCCAAGGCTATTAGTGAATAATAATGCCATTTGCAGGCAGCAAAGGCTGAAAGGCTTCCAGAGCAGTTAGCAGTCTGCAGGCATCTCCCAGAAATGCATGAGCAGAGCTCCTGTGCATCAGCCAAGGAGCAATTATTCTTGGAAAGCACGTCTGCCTCACGCTTTAAAATCTTTTCTAGTGTCTCGTGTTTAAAAAAAAATGAATGTGCTGAAAGAAAGCAGAGAAACTGGAGTAAAGGACTTTACACGCTGTGAATGAACATGGCTGCAGGTGTGGGCACCTCCTGGCATCCTCCAGCTCCGTGCTGGGTGCCCCGTGGCAGCGAGAGCCAGCTGGGGTGAATCCAGGCTGGGCAGCCTGGAGCCCGGCCTGGAGGAGGAGGAGGTGACCCCTCTCTGGCCTTCCCAAGAGCAGAGATACAGGCAGCATGCAAAGCTCCTCAAAAATTGCATTTTTAACTGCAATTACAATGAACTTCAGTCAAGCAGGCTTGTTTGTTGTTGGTTTTTTGGTTTTTGTTTTTTCCTTTTGGCGTTCTTGTGGTTTTCTTTCCCCCAAACATCTCATTTGTAGCAGAAGATTATATTCCTAATGGGGTCTTTTTGACTGAAGTATTGTACACAGTTCTGCTCTTTAAAGAACTAGCATGGATCCTAACAACTCTCCAGGCAGGAAATCTGGTGGGAACTCTGCTTTCCTGCTTACTGATCTATCGCTGAATTCAGCAATCCCACTGAGCCCATCAGTGCAGTGCCTCGGTAGCAAGTAATGACACAGGGAGCCACCAAAGGACTGTTTTATGGTCCAAACTTGTTAATTTCAGAGAATAATTCTTTTGCAACATTATTATATTTTTTGGCAAATCACCGAGATGTTTGCTAGTTTATGCCACAATTTCATTTAACCGCTGTAGTGCTATCTTTTTCCCTTTAAATTACATATTTCAGTTCCTGCATGAGACTTACTGTCAACATTTGTGTATGTTGTTACATCTTTTTTTTTTTTTTTTTTTTGGTTCACTTATCTTAATTACGAATTTTATTTTAAGTGCATTGTTTTATGACATCACTTGTTAATTGTTCAATTATCACTCTGTTCCTCTGCTGGTGCAGTAGCCTTGAAGTGCTGTAGAGGCGTGCCACAAACAGGCGAAACAAAAAAAAGGCCTGAAGACCCAAAGATGCATCGCAGACAGTTCCGTGCTATTTAATTACACGTCGTTTGACAAGTAATTGGTAAGAAATGAGCTCCTTTGTCAGTGTTGCAGAGCTTTGCAGCGTGCCACCAGGCCCTGGCAGGGAAAGCCTGTGCCCCTGGCTGGGCTGAGCCCATGGCCTGGCAGCAGGGGACACTGGCTGTGCACGCACCCTGACCTGTGGGGTACCAGCTGTAGGGACATTCTTGGGACTTGCGGCCCCTCACGGCACTGAGACATCACCGTGGGGACTGTGCTAGGTCTGAGAAGGCGCAGGTTAACAGGAGGTGCATTTAGGCAGCCCTTCTGAACTTCCTCAGCTCACCTGCTGTTACAAGTCCATCCTCTTTAGTTCACTTCTACACCAACTTCCCGGCCACATCACGCCTCCCACCTCTCCTTGCCAGCTCCGCTACCTTTTGCATGTTCAGTGAGGAGACAGAGCCTGTGGGCTGCATCTCCTGCCATCAGCCCCGCCTGAACTGCAGGAGTAATGAAACCCAGCCCGAAGCCCAAGCGAGGGAGCTGCTGTTGGTCACAGGTGTGATGCTGAGCGCTGTGTCTGTGCGTGCAGGAGCACTCAGGTTCTGACAGATGGATGGAAGGCATGTTTTGGTCCGCAGGTGCAGATCCAGTGAGTGGCTCGCTTTCAGCTTGGAAGGGTAAAGGCCCGTGCCCTCTCTGGCAGAGGAAGGGCTGGCACTGGGCTTGTGCTGCCTGAGGAGTTGGCTGATGCAGACCAAGGCAGCACTGCCCAGTGGTGTGTGCAGGCTGGTGCTGGGGCAGTCAGGTTTTGAGTGACTCCCACCCACTTTTGGGAGACTAAAGAGACTGATGAAGAAGTGCCCAGTTCCTCTCATGTGCCCAGCCCAGAGCTGTGTGTGTCACATCCTCCAAGTAGCTGTGCACATCTTCTATCATCATTTTTATCAAACAAAGCCAAAACAGCCTGGTTTTTAACACTAAACTCTTCCTTAGATAGCTCACACAAAGCATGCCAAGTGCATGTCCAGGTACAAAACTCTTTCATTTGCAAATCCATACTGTTTACTGTTTACTGTTTGAATTTGGGAGGGATGTGTGAGTTGATGGCTCATGTTTCTGTAAGGAATGCAACAGTTTGTGACCCATTTATAACAAAAACCTGAAAGAGAGCAATAAGTGCATGGAGGGAAAATCCCACTCTGGCCAATTGAAATTGTACTTGTGCCCTAAACTGGAGAACCAAAACAATTAAGAGTAGCAGTGACCTTGCAGCCTGTGCAGTCTTGCTGCGCCTGGGCTGTGGAGGACCAGATTTGTTCTTAGGGCAACAAAGTCATAGGGAAAGGTAAACCACAGCACAAGGGGGATGGAAAAATTAACTCAGAGAAACTAGCAGAGGATGAAAGCAGCACTCAGAGTCATCTGGGTGCTGGAGAGCATCTGCTTGTGTGTATACAGGAGGAAACAGAACACGAGAAATGGCTCTGAAGCAGCCACGCTGGATGTTTATTGCACAGAAAGGACTGGGACACATGAGAACATCTCCACGTTTTCAGCAGGCTGTGCACAACGTGTGTCTCTCACAGTGACCACAGACCTCAGGAACAGTGGGTAAGTGCCTTCCTTTGAATGAACTGCATAACCTATTTCCAAAACGGTGAAGCCCAGCCTCAGCGATCACAGGCATTTTGCCTGATTAAAGACCAGAATAAATTCAGAGGCCAGGTTGTCTGGCTGTTGTAGCAGCAAATGTGGGAAGAAGGGCCTTGGGCTATTTTCCTTGACATGGAAAACTTACATGACAGATCATTTGATGTGTTGATTCTATTTTTTAAACATTGCCTAGCACAGACAGCAGAGCTGGCTGCAGCTCAGCATCAGCTCTGCCCTGCACAGCCCAGCTCCTCTGCCTTGCAGGGCAGGAGCTGTGCCCGGCCCCTGCCTCTGCTGGCACGGACTGCGCTCCCACAGGGCAGCAGCATCTTTCCTCAGGTGTCTTCCCCACATCCAGCACAGGTCAATAATAATTCCCCTGTTCCCCCATGAACCATTTACAGGAGCACAGCCAGCCTTTGGCACAGCTTGGTGCTGGTGCTGTAACAGTAATGGCTCTCCCCTAATGACTGTGCTGCCACCAACCGAAACTGCTCCACAAATTATCTCACCTGGCTCCAGTCACATCTCCTCGCCATGGGGGGCAGCTGGGTGGACAGTCCTGCAAGATCCATGGCCACAGATGACCCTGAAACTTCTGTGGAATGTTCTAGAGGAAGCACTGCATTCCCTCTGCTTGTCACATGGGGATGGGAACTGTGGTACCATCAGTACCTCACCCCCTCCACTGCTGAGCCCTCGTGGGGAGCATGCTGACAGACAGACAGACAGATTCCACTGAAGCATCACTGCCTCTGGGCTCATTGTCATGGCTGACACCTTGGGAGGGGAGTTTTCATGCTGGGGAACCTTGCTGAGGCCTTCAGCAAGGCGCATTTCATACGCATGAGAGGGGATATTCTGAGGGAGGAGATTCTTGGGAGACTTCACGTGGCATTTGGCTGGTGGGATCTCTTTTACTGGTGCTGGTGTGTGACTATGACAAAAATGAGCCCGGCTGTCAAGTCCTGAGAAGAAATATGCTCAGAAACAGGAAAAAAAGAGAAAACTGTACTTTTTGCTTTGTTGTTGGTTTTGTAAATAGTTTTAAAAGCAATCCTAAATCTTCAAGGCTGAATCTTTGGTTTTGTCAGATTTTCCTTTCAACACCAGCACTTCAGAGCTTGTGGACAGACCTTTAAAATTACACCAAAGAGCAGTGCTGAAGTGCAGAGACAGCTGAGACTCTTCCAGTTGGAAGAATTGTCCACCTGCACTTCCTGACAGAGGCAATGAGATGGGAGATGGCAGATGGTAGGTGGCATTTGTTTATCAAAACAAGAACTGTGGGATCTCTTGGGGTGCTGGAAAAACTACACAGCTGAGGTGAGAAGTTGTCTGTGTGCACTTATCAGCTGTTTCCTCTGAACTAAAAACTGCTCCTGTTTGGTGCAACTTGCAGAGAAAATGAATTTAGCCAAGGAGAATCAAGAGGAAGGGCATCAGTCTTGTGCTGGGTTTGAAGGTAAAGTCACCAGGGCTGCCACACCTCTTACCATCACCAGGAAGCCCAGAATTTTGACTCCAGAAACCATCACTGAGGGTCGGGAGGGCATCCACGTCAGCAGGTAACATCAACCCCACCGAGAACCTCAGTTCCAGCCATTTTAGATCACACTTTTCGGTGTGCTTTCCTTGTGTTCAGGTCTGTGGCAACCAGAAGGGATGTCACATTCTGTCTTTAATTAGTCTAAAATATCCAGACTATTTGACTGGAGAGGCTGCAGACCTGTTTGGTTGTTTTTTTTCCGCACATGAATATTGTGTGGAAAAAAGCTCTCCAAGAATATTCAGATTTTCCAGCCTTTCTAATGCCTAATACCATCCCTGTTTTGTCCTAGAGAGAAAAATTAATCCCATTTATTCCCTGTATGCTCCAAACTCCCAAATAACCAGGGTAACCACAGCAGAAAGATGAGGTGCTCAAGATGCAGCACAACTGTAGCATCCTCATGGGAGGTACCTGAAAACTGGAGGTAAATGCCTCTCACGGGGAATAGTGTGAAATATCAGGGGCTTCCCCTAGAGCTGTGCGGTTTTGGCTGCTTTCCTCAGTGGAAAGAGCTGGGCAGGAAGCAAAGTGCTCCACGTACCAAGGCAGATGTGCATCCAAACAGATGTGGTCATTCTGCCACTGGGGCAAAGCCAGAGCAGCTTTAGGATGAGAATGGAGATAAATTGGAATTAAAAAAAGGTATGGGAGGAGAACTGGAACCCTAATGTTGCTTTTTCTTTCAAACTGATCTGTACACATGTCACACAGTTGGATGTATGAATAGTAAATTATTCTATTCATTTCTTACTCTTGATGAACAGTAAATTAGTCTAATAACATTTACTGTTCAATCCATTGATTGTCAGAGGGAGATTAGAGGCAAATAGCTTTTAAGTCTTTCCAGCTGCAAACATTAGAGTTGTCTAAAGTTATGATTTTTGACTGTAATTAGCTGCAGCTCTGCAGCATCCCCCCTCCAGCTCCGTCCCCACAGTGCAGGCGCAGCCCTGGCCCCTGCCCAGCCGTGCTCTGCCAGCCTGTGGCAGCAGGGATCCCAAAGATCCCCTCAGCCAGGTGAACTCTTGCAGCTGTTTGACAAAGCAGGTAACAAAAATTAGTGTTTTTAACACACCTTGGCCCAAATGGCTTCACAGCACCGCACAGCAGGAACGCTGGGGAGCGGAGAATAATCCCGAGAGCTGTGAGGCTGGGGGGTGTGGGGGCTGTGTTTGTGTGTGGGGGGGAGGTCAGGCTCTGCCATGGCACGAAAAGCCTCACTCTTCTGTGTCTGGAGGGCCTGAAGTGCTCTCGTTCACAGGAGGGCTCCCTGAAGCTGCGCCACCGACACCAGAGGAATGCAAGTGTAGGAGTGGGGACAACAAGGCCCATAAAGCAGCAGAGGAGTCAGGCCGACTGCAGACAGATGCCTGCCTTGTACCCGTGTGCTCCTCTTTGTCATCCTGCTGCCGTGGGACTTGGCGCTATCTGTGTGAAGGCGCTGCTGGCTATTTAACAGACACAGAATGACTCGTAGCCAGGAGAAACCATAAACAGCAGAATCACTTCAAACCCTGCCACAGCTTGGAGGTGTTTATTACCTTTATCTACACCCTGCCCCCCTCTTCTTGCACAAGACTAAGGAAGTAAATAAAAGTAGCCTCCTCTTGCTATGCTAGTCAGGCTCTATTTCTGTTAGAGACGTGCTCGCTGCCAGCTGCAGGTGGGCTGAGTGCTTTGGGGAAATCATCCTCCTGCCAGTGCCAGAGCCCTGCTGAATCACAGAGCCCTAGGATGGTCTGATCACCTTAAAGAACAAGCCCCTGCCATGGGTGGGGACACTCAACTCAGCCAGGCTGTTCAAAGTTTCGTCCAACCTGTCCTTGGACGCTTCCAGGGGTTGGGCATCCACAGCTTCTCTGGACAACCAGTGCCAGAACCTCACCACCCTCACAGGGAAGAATTTCTGCCTAATATCTTATCTAAACCCCCACTTTCAGTTTAAAGAGGGTTACCCCTTATATGACCCCCAAAGTGGGAGTAATTCCCCTTGTCCTGTCGCTCCAGCTCCTCGTAAAATGTCCCTCTCCATCTGTCTTGTAGTCCCTCTAGGTTCTGGAAGGGGCCCTCAGGTGTCTCTAAGGGATCAGCCTGAGTACCCAGCACTGCTGCTGCGGCTGGAGTGGCACGAGGAGCTGCTGGGGAAGCCCAGGTGAGGCTCCTGCCACGGCAGCCCCTGGCTCCTGGCACGGCAGGGCTGGCACGGGCAGCCAGCCCCAGTGCTGGCAGGGCCGGCAGCGCTGCCGGGATGGGTGCACAAGCTGTGGGCACGGGCAGCCACTGGGAGATGGGGCTGGTTCAGCTGTGGAGATGCAGCTTCTGCTTTCTAAGCATGTGGGCTGTAAGCAGCAATAAACCACCACTCGCCATATTTCAGGGAAATTTGTTTCCATCAGGAAATGGAAATCTGTTAAAACTCACTGTGTGCAAATAGTTGATTTTTTTGGTGGAATATTCCACTGGGAAATCTGAGAAGACGTTTCACTGACTTGGAACACGTCGGGGTCTGGTCTATATTTAGCTCTCGCTCACCTGGGCTGCCGGCAGTTGCTGTGAGAGCTCTGTGTTCCGGGCCTGGTGCTGGCCCTGCTGGGCTGACTCATCGCCAGCGCCGGGCGCGATGCGAGGGCAGCCCGGGAGGCAGAAGCTGAGCGGGAGAATGGGACCTCGACTCCAACAAAGGCAAACAATACCTCAGCTGCAGACAGGGATTAATGTCAAAGCAAGATCTTATTAAAGACAAGGCTTCTAATTTAAATTTCTCCGGGTGTTTGCTCATTTCTTTCTTTGCTTCCTCTCCTTCCCACAGAACGACTCAGAGTCATGACAAAATATCAGAACTTGGGGGAACTGGAGTTGTGACTGTTTGGATGGGGTTCATTTTAAAAGCTTTACTGTTCATGCCTTTCTTATCCTAAGGTTTTCAAATAGAAATATACACACACCTTACCAACAAAAGGCTATAATGACTGCATTGTCACCAGACAAAACCGTACTAAAAATAAATAAATGCTGCAGTTTAGCATGATTCAGTAGGCAAGGTCCTTATTATTCTTCCACCATTCAAAGGAAGATTCAGTTCCAGCATAATACACTCCATCTCTGTAGCATCCCTCATTCGACCGGGGCTTCTTTCAGAGTTTCTCCCTGCTCACAAATGCAGAGGGTTAAGAATAACCACGGGTGAGTGTTGTGGTCACTGATGCATGTTTTTAAGTGGCAGGACACAGTGAAGAATCTTGGTTTAAGTGTAATAAAAGTGAGGTCCCGGTTTGTTAATGAGGAGCATTGTCTGCTGCAGACACTAATTTCACTACAGGGTGCAGTCTTCAAACTTTTCATTCTAATTAGAATGCATTTCCATATTCTTTATCAATTTCTTCCCTTATTGAAATCTTCTCAAATGACCTTTTTTTCTTCACTTATGACTCATCCTAAGATTTTTATTTTTCCCAAAACAATCATTCAGATGCAACTGCATTTTTCCAGTAAACATGTTAAAAAATAAATGACCTTGCCAGCTCATGCCTACACAGTGGGAGAAGGACATTAGCAGTGCAGAGGCAGCTACTAATAATACATGAGAAAATTAAGTATGGGAGAAGACCATCTTCTTCTAATTCCTTGAGCATTTAATTTCCAAATGCCCTGCAGTAGAATGTGTCTCGAGTAGGAGCTTAATGGGTACCAATGGAGTTCCAGCAGTGGGAAAAGAAGTCCTGACAGAACAAGAACCATTTTAGGCACATAGGAAAATAGGTTGTCTGCTAAGGAGGCTTTGTTGTTTTTTATTTATTTCCTTCAGTCCTCCACAGCTGTGTCCAGTTCCAATTTTTATAACAAAGTGAATTATTAACTCAAGTTGACGAATTGGTTGGTGTTGGTAATAGGCTTTCAAAATGATTAGTGATATATACTCATTACCCAAATTAAAAAGCCATATTAAAAATAAGGAGAGGAAACGTAGCAGCATTATCAAAGTAATAATTTCTATTTAGTGTATATCTTTCCTGAACTTTGGCAAATGTTGAATTATGCAAGACAAACACTAATCTGAAAGCATTCTAATTAATGATGGTATTTCTTTGCTATCAAATTAAACCCAACACATTCACAGTGCATCTGACTTAAATGTTATCACAAGTTCTTCACACTTTGAGGAAGATTGTTGATGTGTTTGAAAATATTGTATCTATACACAAGTTACCAGGCCTGAGTCATGTCCTTCCCCTGCCTTAGGATAATTATTAATGGGAAAGACCTGCATAACTCAAAGTTCACCCAAAATAATAATAATGGTAATAATGGTGGAAATAATAATAATAACAATAATAATAATATAAATAATAATAATATTAAAACCCCAGAGATTAGTATCTTGGCATCAATTAATCACAGTGTTTGTAATCCAGGGTTTGCTGTAGTTTTCACCAACTAACAATATCAAACAGCTGTTTTCCCTTTAAAATGCTTTATAGATGAAAACACATTTACAAAACTACTTTCAGAATAAAACAATAATCAGGCAGCTAATTAAGCACAATGTAAGTGCTGAGCTGTTGAGTTAAAGACCTGTCCAGGCTGCAACATCATTTTTACTTTGTTATTATACGCAGAAAGCTAATAAAAATATAATTTGGAAAAAAAATCACATTAGTGATTTGCCAGAGTGAATGTAGATGTCAAAAATGCTAATGCAGAGAAGCTGTCAGGAGTTTAAATAGATTTTTCACTGACTTGCCGTTCTTAATTATAGCTCAGCACCCTGTACAGGTTAAAAAAATGCTGGCTTCCTTCGAAACAAACTATGAGCTCCTTACCATCTCGTCAGATTCTCCTTCTCTTTCTTTCAAATGGATCAATCAGATGCCAACACATAACATTTTTCATTTACATCTTTTCTTAAGCTTCCTTATCCACTGCAATTATATTTTTACCCAAACCTATCCTGAAGGGGATAGAAGAGATTTCATGGAAGAAGCATAATTGGCAATTGAGCTTGCTCTTTTCGTGGGCTTCTTTTATGAGAAAAGATAACGTTTTGTGTGGTAGAAATTCAGCACTTAAATTAGGGGGTATGCTGGCTACTTAGTTAAATAATCTAGAATAATCAGGTCAGGAGGGAATAGCTCATAGCTTTCACTTAAAGTTTTGTATTAATTTTTCAGATAATGTAATACCATGTACTACCCAAGCATTCAAGAGTGCATCAGAAAAACGCTACGAACCGGAGGATTGACAAGTTGCTAATCCAATCCTCGGACAGTCACAGGGTGCCATGGAAAAGAGATCCTTTGTTCTTTAAGAGCTGATTGAGTTCCATTAGTATCCATATTCAGAGCCCTGGGCACAATATTAATGCTAATACCGTTGTTACGGAGATGGAAAGCTGTTAAGAATGAACAATAATCAGCTCACAATATCATTGGACATATTCATGCAGCTTGTACTGGGGTGAGATCCGATAGCTCTAAACCTTTTAAAGAGAAAACGAAAATCCAATTAACATCTTCTGTGTAAACCTCCTCGGCTACTTTCACTGGAGATGACCTTGGGCAGCTGTGTTGCAATTTTGCCAAAACCTCAATTATGTCTTTAATTCAGTGGTGTTGTTGGGTTTTGCCCAAACAGAAGGCCTGGCCCTGCAGCCCAGCTCTCATGCTGGGGAAGGCTTGCTCACAGAACTTCCCTCAGCAGCCTTTGGCATGCTCTGAGCTGAGCCGCGGCACAGACGGGCTTTGGGATTTACACGTCCTTGGGGAGGTCCAACCCAACTGGTGAGAAAAGTCCTTTCCTCTCCCTCTCCCACCTCCTGCCAAAGTCCCAGCTCTTAGATCACAAAATGGTTTAGGTTGGGAGGGACCTTAAAGATCACCTAGTTCCAACCCCCAGCGTGGGCAGGGATGTAACCTGATGTGGCTTTCCTGGGTAAGGTGGATGGTGAGCCCTGGCTGGTGCTCAATCACATCGTGCTGATGAAGGATGTGGTGAGAGCAGGAGGTGCTCCACGTGCCCTATGCAGGGCTCTGCTCCAGCCCAAGCGGAATGGCAGCCCAGACCTTGCAGCCCAGTTCCCTGGACCCAAGGGTAGTCCAGCCTGTGCTCAAAGGAAAATCCGCTCCTTTAGAGCAAAGGTTCCTTGCAATCAGTTTGAATCGATCCTAGAAAAACTCTAATTTTGAGCAAAATTTAGCCTGATGGGACAAAAATGAGGAGTATTTTAATCTGGGACAGGATAGGAATTTACCTGCATTCATTGCCCAAGGTAGGGTAAAGAACCAACTGCTGCGGAAGAACTCATGGAGAATTTATTTTTTATGTATTTTACTGTCCTGTCCACTCAATATTTTTTATTAAGCCAGGAAGCAAGGATAAGTTTCCACAGGCTGCTGTCCATATCTCTGCTTCTCTGACAAGCAGCCTGCAACAAGACTGGCAGATACTGAACCCTCCTCCTGGTAATCACATGGCTCAAGGCTTCCATGGGCAACATTATCCATCAGCAGGTCTGGTCCTCATCACCACGAGCAGGGTTCTGCAAGGAGTGAGGATCTTGATGGGAAGAAGCACATTCATTGCCAGGCAGCACAGACAGCTTCTGGACATCAAGCTTTTCCTTCTTGTGACTATACAACCCACGGGCAAAGAGGTAAAACCTCGTTACTGGCTGTGCTAATGCCACGGAGATGTTCAACACGAACTGCAAGCTGTCTTCAACCTGAATCTTTGTTGCAGCTGCTGTCAACACCACAAGTGAAGATCCCAAAATATAAAGCATTTTGAACTCCTTCTTTTCATTTCCTTTTCACTATTCCAGGATGATACTGCCTTATCTCAAAGACACACTTGCATACTTGCACTCTATAGTGGATAAACAGCACTACATACAGGTCCCTAAAAGTAAACACCAAACTCTGTAAATCTTGCATATAATTAGGAAGATTCTTCTGGATTTATTTTTTTTTTCCCCCAAAGCTGTTACTGCTTGATTTGGCTGTCATCTGTGTCACTTCCATGGAAAGATTTTCTATATTAGAAAGGGAAAATCAGAACAGCAAGCCAGTAACTTGTTACAACAGAGAGATTTAAGGTAGAAAATAATGAAGCAGAGCTGCTGACAGCACTGTGGTAGCTGTACCTCCTCCTTAAGTGGAACAGGTCAGGATTACCCTTTGTTTCAGAGGGTCTCTTTTGGGAAGAAGCAGCACAACCTCGCACCTGATGGACACAAACATCCTTCAGATTGCAAAGAAAACAGCTTCCCTGTAAATATCCCCAGCCCAAGACCAACAAATCAAATTCAGTCTCAACTTTGATTAATTTTGATTTAATTTCCTAGTATATTAATTTTCACCATTTGATTTCACTGATCTGTTGAGTCCATTTCAGCTGTGGCCTTTATTCGATTGCTTAATTGGCTTAGCAAAGCTTGGATGCATCAGCTCTGCAATGGGCTTGCTTGGTTTCTGTGTGTGCCTGCTTGTTCTTTCTTCTAAGAGCAATAAAAAATAAACAGAACTTATTTTACATAAAATGGCGGTCAAGCTTGGAAATCCCAGGGCAAAGATAATCTCAGGTACGTGGAGGGCAGTCTCTAGATTGGGTAAATCTTACCTTGTTCAGCTCTGGCACTGTTTGAACGTGACATGTACCACTGCCCAGTTTGAGATCGGTGTCCAGGCGCAGCTTGGCTGGGCAGGAGCTCTCATTTGTGGGGCTGCTCCTGCTGGTAGGAGCAGAGTAAGGAGCAGCTGGTGGCGATACCTTCTGCAGAGACAGTGAAACTTTCCCGTATGCTTCACTACCATCATCACACCTGAGCGAACCCAGCCCCTGCTGCCGCTGGGATTTTCGGCACGCTGATGCAATGCACTGGCATTTCTGAGTTTGCTTCATTTGCATTTAAACAATCAAGTGTTTTAATTAAAATGCATAAATGAATCATCCACTAGAAGCCCCATCTCCCACGTTATTTATTTTTTATATTAAACCTTCAGTTTGATGGATAAGCACTGCCATTGGTCATTTCTGCTAAAATGATCCCATCAGCAGTGAAATATTTGACAAATCTGATGTTAAATTTTTCATCTCTAGCTTTCAGCACTTGTGGCCCATTGAGATAAATAGTACAGCTCACACTTTTGATCTATTCTTTGAAGCTCTCTGGGACCAGCTCTCTGTTAAAGAGGGAGAGGCACAGGTCAAGGGATGGTTTGAGATCCAAACAGAGCTCTCCTTACGGCTCTCAGGCACGGCCCAGCACATCCGCAGTGATGGAGTGTCCTTTTCTTCAGTGTGTTCCATCTGAGACAACTCTCTCTTCCTTCTCTATAGTGACAGAATTTGGGGGTTTGGCACTGATCTGTTGATAAAACAGAAAGTAATGTGGACTTTCTCCTAAGTGAAACCCATTTTCTTTATGCCTTTTCTTTTTTCAATTATTATTTTTACCCTGTAAAAGTGCTATCTGCAGTCATCACAGAAGATCCTCCTCCTTCTGGAACACACTACTTTGCAGCATGGCACTGCACATTTAACTCCAAGGAAAGTAATTTGTCCCAAGAACTGCATCCTACAGAGAATAAAGCAGAAAACACACTGCTGGTAGCTTCTCTCAGAGGATTACTGTAAAACTAAGCTAATAACAATGCAACATTCCTTCAAAAACTGAAATCTTGCTCACATGCTAAGAAGCTGTAAGAGTAACAGCATCATCTGGTGGCTTCTGCCACAAAGAATGGATTAATTGATTTTTTTTTTGTTCTACTTTCATTTAAATTCCTCATCTCTCAGGTGAGGCCAGGTCCTGAAGGAATGTGTGAGAGGAAAAACAGACGGAAAATGATAAAAATGAGAGAAGGTAATAATGAAATCCTGAGCTATACTGAAACATTAAACTGCATTTGAATATCTCAGATCTTTTTAAAAGGATTTTTTAAAGAACATTGAAAAACACCATCCTCATTGAAGTCAAGCTTCATTTACGGCAGTGCCAGATGGGTTGGGATTTTCGAAGCATACATTAAGAGCAGGAATGATGCTGCTAAAGGCCTTGAACCTTAGATAAGGATTGGTGTAAACCTCCACAAAATTTTAAGACAATTCCTTTTCATCATTTCTTTTGTAAGTGCCAAATCAAACCCTTCCAACTCCTCCTGCACCTTCCTGTTGGAATTCTTATTATTGATCCTCTTAACACTTGGAGAGGTGGTGTGTAAAAATGAGACGAACATGTGTTAGTTTGCAAAAGGGTTTCCACCGAGCAGAAGTGTGTTATGATTATGTGGGTAAAACAAGCTAATCCACCACATCTTACATCCATGGTTAGTGCAGTACCAGAGGCTGGATCAGCTGGCCTGAGGTGTTAAACCTCCCCAACCTAAACGGGCTGAAGTATTCCCAGAAATGCCCAAGGTCCCCCGTAAGAAGTTTACCACAATCCAGATGAAGCACAAGGGCCATACTAGCCTAGAGAACCCAAAGACTTCAGGATTAGTTGTTGCAAAAGCTTATTAACAAGGCAATAACATGAAAATTATTCCTTCTGGCTTTATTGGTGCGCAGTGTCTGTTTTACATTCATATAGTTTCTGTCCTATCCTTGGCAGTTGTCTTCTTTGTTGTATTCTTACAAAGAGAGAAATATCAAAACATTAATTTAAGCTGTCACAATGCAAAGGGCTGACAGTCATATAAAGAATTATCATTGTGGCAGAGAATGGAGACAAGTTAGTGAAGGAAAATTAAAGTGACTAGCTAAACAGAACCAAACTTCTTGAAAAATCTAGGATATTGCCATGACAATTCAAATAGCTCCAACTTTTTCTTTTTGCGTTTTTCAGCCCTTTCCTACACAGACTATTATCAATCTGATGGGGAAAAGAAAGAAAAAGAAATCACTTCGTATGTATTCTAGTTTTAGTGAAATATGTATTTCAAAAGAGAAGATTCATCCTGTACCAGTTTGTGCAATAAGATAAATTGCAACTAACATCAATCATTGTAATTTTCTATAATTGCAGAAGTCAGACTGACCAAGATTACAGCCTGTCTAATCCTTCTTGCTAGTGCATACAATATAGAAATGTTTCTTTGTCCTATCCAGGTCTCTTTTGAAAACAAAAATGATTCCTTTTTACCAAAAAATAAGATTCCTGAAGGTGGTGGCTCAGGGTATCAAATTGCTTTGTATATGCCTAAGAATAATATTAATTAGTTTACAAATAAGAAAAGAAAGAGACTGGCTAAAAGAAGAAAATAACCACTTCACTCTTGTGTTCTGCTTTTCAACCGTAGCTCTTGGGACATTTTACTCTGTCTCTGAAGACAGCAGGAGCGTGAGAGTCTCAAGGTGCACGCCCATGCCCAGCAAGCCAGACCACTGCACTCTTTCTTTTTCTGGGAAAGAAAAATCAATGGAATCTTTTTCATAGGACAAGTTTTCAGCGGGGAGAGCAACACTTATCTGTGCTCTGGCCTCTCATCATAAGCTGCCCACCTCATAAAAGGAGCATGGTAAGAATTCAACGTGAAGAGTTGGTGAAAGTCCACATCCCACCTTGCACACAAACGCCCGCTCCTTCCAGCGATGGCATCTGCAGCGTGAATTAAGGCAGTCGGCAGTGCAGTGGCGAACAGATCAGATTACTAATGAAGCATGAGTCCACGAGATTGCTTTATACAGCCTAAACTCAGAATTAATTCCCATACACACAAGCAGTCACTGAGTTCGCTCAGCTAGCACATCAAAACCCGAGCAGAACACCAAAGGCTGAGCAAATCAGTCTTCCCAAGGTGGATGAACGAGAGGCTTACACGGGTAATGCCAACAGGACAGAGGCACGAAACTCCCTGTGGATGTAAGGACATAAGATCCTTTCCACTTGTTCATCATCCTTACCTGTCCTTAAGCGCTGTAATCCTGGAATTAGGCAGGCAGGCTGTTTGGAAGCACTGCAGTAGGTTTTGTGTATTTTCAGCAGCAACAGCCACTCAATTCAGTCAACGCCAAGCCCAAGGTGCCAGCACTGCCTGCCAGAGCAGGCTGGCCAAGGCCTGGTGTGTCCCTGCAGGGCTGGACCCTCTGCACGGTGAAGCCACACCTAAAACATTGCAGAAAAAAAACCCAGGGAAGGACTGCAATCACTATTGTTCTCCAGATAAATCAGATGTACATTATGAGTTGGGAAAGGAGACAAGAAAACACTTAAAAATGTAATAAATGTGAATAGCTGCAGTTACACAAAATGTAGCTTCATACCTCTAATTGTAGCAATTATTTTTTATGATTGTGATCTCAAAGATGTTAAGTTTTGCTAAGATGTATTTGCAAATCACTTTGATTACTGTGACTAGTGGGAATGTGTTTAAAAGCTTCTGCATATTCACTTTGGCCCTCTGATCCCCCTTTGCAGCATCCTGAATCAGCTGGCAGAACATTAGGCACTTTAGACACTTCTACTTGAAGCATTCAGACAATCCTGGAATTATTTGGGCTACTCAAATGGAGAGCCTTTGTCTAAGATGTCTTTTCACTGATCCCATGGCTCTTAGGACTGATTTTGCTTTTCACATTTTTCTCTCTCTTTCATTTTTTAATCAGATATGTTTTACTGTGAGGAAGAATCTGACCATTTACTATTGTATTCGAAGAAATAAGCCTACTGTATCAAGCATTCAAGGTAATTTCATTTCTGCAATAGAAGGTATAATTGAAGAATCATATTTTCAATGTAAGATAGTGTCTAAAACTAGGCCCTGGCATGAACCCTGGTCAACTATATACAATCCTCTTCAATATGGCTTTTGATAGCATTCATTTAGCACTCGAGTGCAAAGCCTTCAAAAGGGCATTGAATGAAATTAAGTTTCCAAAAGAACCGTAATAGTAACACAAGTCTCTTTCTCTGAATTAATGGCAATCTTAAAATCTCCACTGCTTTGAAACAGCACATTAATCCACAATGAAAATGTTTACATAGCATTTAAAACTACAAACAGGATTAGCAAAGAACTTTGCAAGGACAAGATATATTCAGTTTGATTTTAAGAGTGAAAGGAAAGTAGGAGGGCTAAAATTAGGTTGGGGGAATCCTACCCAAAATATATTTGGGCTTGATCTTCAGCTAATCTATGTACAGCCAGTCCACTCCCCCGATGAAGTGTGGGCTGTGGTCCCCCAGGAAAAGTTCTGGCCTTTATAACACACAGAGATTCTGGATCTAGAAAGGAACGAGCAAAAAGCTTCTGCAGGGCAGAGAACAAAAGGCTGCCGGAAGAGAAGCGCCAGTTGCCTGGACTGCATGTCCATGAGGACCCTGGTCCCAAATGGAGAGCAGATTTCTCCTTGAGACTTCACCAGCTTCTTACTCCTCCTTCATGTTCTCTTTTGGGCTGAGCGGAGCTGCAGCACCAGATCCACCCTTACCATCACTGCTCACAGAGCCGTCGCAGTGCTCTGCAGGGTCAGTGAGGGACAAAGGCAGCCTGGAGTGGAGGGGAGCCTCAGGAAGATGAAACAGCATCATCTACAAATCCTCTGTCTGAAAGGTGTGGCTTCGGAAGGCTCATCCTCACACAGCAGAATCCATTTCCTACCCTGGTCCAGTCTCTGGCTTCGCTTCTGCAGCAGGTCTGGGCTGGCCTGGTGCTCACTCAGCTGGACGTGAGGTGAAGCCTCCCCACCCTCCCTGTCCTGTTCCTCACTTTTAAACCTGCACATCTGCGCACACATCTCAGCACCCGCGCCGGGGCACCCTCCTTCCAAAAGTGAATTGAGAATGAGATGAACAGGGATTGTTTTGGGAGCAAAGAGCAAACCTCGGCGAAGCCTTAAAACCTGTTCTTAGCAGACTTTTTGATTGCTCCAGGGTGTATGTGCCCACATGTATGTACTTCTGCAGCAAAAAAGTGCAGCAAAAATGATTAAATACGTGAGGAAAAAAGTGATTAAAAGGACTAGCACTGTTTAGCTTACAAAACACAAGAGTAAAAGATGATGTAACAGAAGCAGAGAGAAGGGGCTATTTATTCTGTTTTCTGTGAAGCACAAATATGCATGGAAAGGTGAAGGAAAAATGCTGAAAACATTCATGCAGTGTATAATCAACCCTGCAACTCATTGCTGCAGGATATTAGGCAAATTTTTCAGAAATATTTCTAAATGTGTTTGATGTGACAAATAATAAACCTCAGTTCCTGAGGTGAAGGAAAAGCAAAAACAAACCATCTCCCCAAACTGGAAGGATGCTTAGTCCCTGTCCTTGTGCTGGAGATGGAATTTTTGTCTCCAGAGGGATGGCATTATTTATTTATCAAGTGTATGATATGGAAGTGCTCGTTTCCTTCAAGCAAGAGGTTCTGTAGAAGGCAATTAAAAGGGTCAGCAAATGCAGCTGTATGAAGCCATTGTTTCAGATTTCTCCCAGAATACATGAACTTAGTAATGGTGAAGTTGCTCAGGTTTAGTTACTTTGTTCTCAGCTGGTTATTTCCCCCAAAGATCGTCAACAACAGCTAGGTAACAGGCAAGGCTGCAAATGAAAATGGAATTAAATATATTCACGTCCTTGGAAAGCTCTTTATTCCACACCCTTACAGCAAACATTTTCGCTGTGGATACCGCCTATTTTGGATATAAAAGGGAAACTGCTGTAGCTCCAATATTACTCTGAGGTAGCAGCGCGTGGAGTTGGAGTTTCAGTGGTGCCCGTGCATGGGGCACCACTGGTGGTGGGAGCACCCAGGAGGGTGCAGGTCCAGGGCAGCCCGGGCTGTGCTGCTGCTGCTGGGTCGGGGAAGGTGCTGCCGTGGACAGAATTAGTACCTGCTTAAAATGTACATGGAGAACAAACTGTCTTTTTAAAAAAGGATTTCAAATGCTACTTCTGGCTTATGAATAGTTTTCTTGCAACTGTCAGGCCATCTGCTTGGAGAGGGGTCTGTGCAGTCATGAAAGGGACCTTAAAATATACTCTCCTCATAAACATCTTTTGTTTGGAAAATCCACATGCATCACATAATGCAGTAAATGGCAGCACAGGCTGAAGTGAAACATTTTTAAATGCCGAGGATGCAACCTTGGATACAGCTCCCCCTGCCCCCCCCCATTAATAAGCTCGCTTTAAATGCACCCTCAGACACATTCTCGTACAGCCCCAGATTGGCAGCACCCACCTGCTGGGAAACATGCTAAGAGAACTTCCTTGGGTACATCCAAAATACCAAACTGGCTTGTGGGCAGAAAAGAAACAGGCTCCTACAAAGCAGCTCTCTCAGAGATTACATCATCCTCACAGCCGATTTTCTGCCTACACGGCACCATTTTCTATGGGGCGTGTGTGTGGGAAACAACCCCAGCATCCGTTCGTGTGTACACAATCAAAAAGGCCAAACTAGGGGTGTGCAAGCACATCTAATTCTAGCATTTCCTAACTTTCAGGAGCTTAGGTTTTCAGAACTGCTTGGTACATCAATATATACAACAGTTACATACGCACACAAACATTTATTTGGTTTGCATGCTTAGAATATAAAATGTGGGTATGAGAACAGTGTTATGCTTTCTCTACTTTTTTTTTTCCTGTTTATTTTCATCATTCTTTGGTCATTTTTTGTTTACTCGCTTTTTGTAATGCCAATGTAAGTTCAAATATACAAAATGCTAATTTTCTTTTACATAAAAATGTAATAAAAATTTCTGGCTTTCTTTATAAACAAATTTCAGCAGGAAGGTTGATGGGATGCTGTATACCAAGTAAAGAAGAAATACTGTTTAATTATCTTCCATATAAAATCCAATAAAACGTTCTGGCTTTTCTTATTTTTCTGTACTGGGGATTAACATCAGTGTCTTTGTGATGAGAAATCTGCATTCATGGCTCCTCTATTTAGATTTAAATAGGAATTATAGTTCTTGGCAGAAAGGGATCTGTCAAATATCACAGCATTTGTGGCAGGTGGTCACTGCATTGCTTAGTACAGACACTGCCTGCTTAACCATAGCCTGAAGTAAACATCAAAAGTCAATTATTCTCTTTGTAAATATTTTATTTATTTTTTGGAGGCTCACAAACATCTTTTCAGTGCTTGGCTGAGGCCTTCCTCCATGGATCATAATCCTACTGAACCTGCATTTGGGTGGTTGAGAATGTGCTTAGCAATGCAGGGGTACCAGCATAGCTACCAGTGTATATTGAGTTTCATAACCCAATTCTCTGCCTGGAAACCTTTAATGACTTGGCTGGGTTGAAGTGGACAGAGCTGAAACTTGTCATGGTTGTTAGCCCTAGCAGCTGCCAATTAGTACGACAACCATGTATTATTTTGCCTTTCCTCAGTTAAAATGTATTTTGAATATAAATACAGCAAAAGAAAAAAAACCAACCCAAGCAGGGTCTAACTCCTTGGATTTAACGCTTTGGGGGTGGGAAAGCAGGAGGTCTGGCTCAACAGCCAGATGAGCGTGTGCAGAGCGGCCCTGCAGTGGGAACCTGGATGCACACTGAGTAGCAAATATGGAACAAGAGCTGAACTCTGAGGGTCAAATGCCTTGAAGAAATGTCTTGTTGCAGGGTGAACCTACTAAAACGAAGTGACAGTATCTGACAAGTTATGCACACATGGCAGAATCTCTCCCCAAACCACCATGGTGCAGAAAACGTCTGAAGATGCTGCTACACATTTTAGATCCTTATTTGAACTCTGTCTGAACCCTTTGGGCCATTAACTAATCAGATCATCTCATTTAAACAATGTTATAAAAATAATCAAGTACTTCTGCCTACATAAATACACTTTGAATATATTTACCTTAAAGAAGCAGGATTTTCTTGGGTATTTACTCCTGACATTCGGGGAACAGAAGGAACACAAAATGTTAAGGAGGAGCAGAATTCTCTGAGATGGGGCTGTGGGTAATTTTCCCTGTAAGCCTGTTTGGTGGCAAGTTAATTGACTCCCACATTACCCAAACTGCAGTCTACTAAAGCACTGGGTGCTCGTTTTCCTGCACTGCTTGCCTGGCAAAGGCCATCTGTTCTACCCCATCCATCCACAGGCACAGCCTCTATTGTTCTAACAGGATTCACATACACGTGGATCAAGGCAAGCATGTGCCTCTAACTGTTTTGATCCCTAGAACATGGATTTTTCATCTTCTTTGTTTCTTTGTGCTCACCCAGTAATAATACTTGTCATCTGAGAATTCATATTGATCTTGTCATTGCCTTAAAATTGGATGACAATTACTATCTTTGTCAAAATTCGATCTGATGAAATGGCTCCAATTAGGAAGGAAAAAGAAGGAATCCATCACAGCAGGGAACATTGCATTTGGCTTCAGAGTAGGGAAGCTTGTCTTAAAGGAAAACTGAGGAGAAAATGGAAACAAGCATGACAGAGATTAGGATGCCAGCCTCAAAATCCACAGAAATTAGGTATACATATGAAATGAACAGCCATTTAATTTTTGTAGTCCATATCTGTCTGCAAATCTGAGTTGAAGCTCCTCTGACAATAAATGCCAGTAACTGCTGTTTTCATTTTCTGATCTGGTCAGACACACAGTGGCAGCTGGCACCAGGTTTCCGACATTTTCAAACCCAGTTCTGATTACCAGTATAATTATAATACATTATCAGGAGTAGATTTCAAGAAGTTCATAAAATGATAACAGCATAAATTACATCATGTTTCCAGATACTGATCTCACCTTGAAACTAAACATAAAGAGGTAGTGAAAGAGTTGAAAACAAAAGAGCAAGTGTACTTCCATTGCTATAGATATTGGCACTAAAGCAAACAACTTACCTGTGTTAATTACAAATAAAATTGTGGTAATTACAGGTTTTTTGTTTATAAAACAGCCCTAAAAATTAGCGTGTGCATTTGTGTGTGTGCAGAGGTGGGGGAACCTTTCACCAAAACAAAGATGCTTGTTTCATATTGAGTTGATATTTTCTTTGACTAAAAAATCCCTGCCAGTGTTTTGTTTCTGAGCAGGAATCAAGGGTCAGGTTCACCTGTAATTCTGAGTAGGTCTTACCTGGGAGCTGGAAGATGGATGTTGGTGCTTCCTCTACCTGAAGGACTGGAAGCCTCCACCCACCCCGCAGAATGATCTCAGCTCAAGGCCGTTCTTGCGTGGATTTCTCTGAATCAGGCCAGTAAATCTTCACAAACAAACGTGTGTTTGGATCTGTACAGGCACATGAGCTTCTCAGCTGGGGACTGCATAGTTCACCTCCCTGGAACATCACATTTCCTTAACTATATGGAAGAGCCCCTCAAGACACTGAGGGAACCCAACCAAGCACACCAGGTCTTCAGCAGGTGCTGACTTTCCAAGCTAAAAATGTGGGATTCGTGTGATGCAGGGATGAGTCACCACACCTCACCCAGCAGCAGGCTCTGCTGAAGCAGGTGGGCGAGCTGGTGTTCCTCTAGCAAGCTGGGCAGACAGAATTTCCCTCTCCCCAAATCTTTCTCCCCCCGCCTCTGTTTTTGTTAGCTAAACATACTTACTGACTCTGACCTACATTTGAAACAGTTCCAGAATGCAACAGAACTGCGTTTCTGGGGAATTTGATATTTGCTAAAAATTTTAATCCAACCCATTAAAAATGTTATATGTTAACTGAGCAAACACAGCAATCAGAAAAGTATACAAACCCCAAGCAATTGTCCTGGACTTGTTTACAACACACTGCTATTAATGAGCATCTGGGATGAGTATGGGATCTCGTACTATGGATCTCATGATCTGTACAATAATGGCTGATTTTAATTGACTTTTGCTTCATATAGCAAATCCCAATTGGAGAAGTTCCAGGATGCTGCTAGTGAAGAGCTGTGGGCGGGTGCATGTTTTGAAGTGATGGTAAACATTGTGACATATACTGTGTGTGCCACATATTCTCGTATGCACATTTTGACTTTTGTTGCCTTGGCTTTCACACAGCATTTCTAACATAGACATTCCTATTTGCCAGTTTGAGTGGAAATCTGTTAATACGTGAGCGCTGCTCGCCAGCCCGCACCACCACGGCTGGACCCAGCTCCTCTCCTCTCCCACGAGCGCCCAGCCCCGCACGGCACCGCGGCCTCTGTGCAAGACTGGCTGGGCTGGGCAGGAGAGGAGTGCTGAGAGCTGCCATGGGAAACCACAGCTCTGGGAACGTGGAGCTCAGCTCGGGATGATCCACTGGTTTCCCATGTAAGTCACAGCACAGAGAGGGCCTCGCTCTTTTACTGCTGTGAGTTCTATTTTCCTTTCAGGAGATGCTGGTAGCTAATGCCAAGTTTGGTCAAGCTGTTTTAGCACTTGGGAGTACTGCAGGTATTAAAATACCTCTAAAGGTCTGGGACTGTGAGCCAGATTACCTGTATGATGTATTTTAGTGATTAGCCAACCCTTCTGCTTGAACTGAAATTTGTCCTGAATCCACATCAGCTCTTTGGGAACCTGAACTTAGCCAAGATTTGCACAGTTTTTTTAATCTGACACATTAAGAAGTCCCCTGCTACATATCCCATCCTGCCTGGCTGCAATATCGTGCCCAATATTAGACTAACAATTTGGGTTTAGGTTCCTTCTACAAAAACATTTGCATCACACACAGCGAAGCCGTAAGGTATTTATAGGCACTGGAGCTATGTGTATCCTCTCCCTGGCAATAAGGTGCCCTGAGCACAGCGAGGGTGCTCTGCTGCTGTCCACAGCCCTGCCCATTTCTCCAGAGACAGGACACCACTGCAGCAGCTCCTCCGCTTTAGCCCTGAAATATCTTCTTTGGAAAAGGAAGGGAAAAAAGGAAGATTAAAAAAAAAGAGACACATTTTCCTCAGTGCAGCAGAACCACTTCTCACAGAGCCCACCTGGTTGTTAGACAAGACTCATGCAAGAGAGATTTGCATGTGCGAGGAAACCAGTGTGAAGAATGTACTCTGCTGCACACAGTGGAATAAATGCTGGTGGAGGGGTGTTTCTGTGAGGTAATACTTCCACACAGCCAATTCCAGTGTTATCCAGCACACTGCTTTGCCAGGAGCCTTCTTTGTACTGCAGGAAGCCATCTGTGGTGGCAGCTAACGCGGGAAGGGAGCAGGATTCCCAACGAGGCGCTGGAAGAAGCGCTCCCCTCCAGCACCCGCTGCCAGCAGCAGCAGCAGCAGCAGCAGCAGCAGCAGCAGCAGCAGCAGCAGCATCTCTCCAGGGTGGGGAAGGCACTGCCTGCCCAGCCCCAGAACTGCCCCAAATCAATGCTGTGCTCTCACCTGCTGCTCCCATGGTGGGTCCATACAACCTCCATGCCTTGGCACGTGCTTGGCTGGGACCAGGAATTGCCAGAGATGGTGGGAGGGGCGTTGGATCACTTTGAACATGTCGTCTAAAGCCCTGTTTTCAGTCTTTTTAACATAGCTCCTGGCAGAAAATGCTGATTGCTTCCATTGATCTCTGCTGCTTCTGGTTTTACTTTTCTTTCTCTATCTTCAAGTCTCTTGTCTCAGGTCCCTTTCACTGCCAAACTATTCACTCGCTGCTGAATAATCACGTGTCTGTGTTTCTGGGAGTTTCCTGTTCTGTCCATCTTTCCATTCTATTGGCCATATATCTTTTTCTCTGCAGATTTTTCCTTATTGTGCAGTGGCATGTGGCTATCTGCTAATGCCAATATTACTCCCTGAGAATTCTTTTTCCTTGCATCATCAAGGATTTAAGTGGAAAGCCTTCAGCACAGTGCAAATTTCACTCCTGAGAAAATCCATCTTTTGAGGTAGCTGATTTTAATTAAAGAATACTCTCTCTCCCTCTCTCTCTCTCTCTCTCTGGATTATACTTTAATTTCAGTTTCTATCACAACATTAGGTACTTCTTAGATAAAATGTATTTTTGTCTCTTTTCATCCGTGATTATCTGTAGTTCTTAAACACTTGGGGTCAGCAGCTGGTCCCCAGTTGATGTAGTTCAGGAATAATTCTATTCAAAGGAATTAATTCAGAACAAAATTGGTTTTAAGTTCAAAATCAGGCAAAATGCTCATAATATTTTGCCCTGATTACATGCATGAGAGTGAAACTTTCAGAAATATCAGTAATAGCAATCGTGGTAATAAACAATAATCTCTGAAGTGTGTAACACCTTCCACCTGAGCATTTTAGACATGAATGCTTTAAGCTACTCTCATATGAAGAAATGTCATTATCCTAATTTTCCACAAGGGGAAAAGAGGTGACAGGAAGTTAAGAAAGCAGCTGAAAGTCTCATAACAAAAACTGAACCTCCACCTCCTGATCTCCTGTTTCTAACACTCTAAGCACAGAGGGAATCTGTTCCCAAGGGATATCAAATTGCGGTCTTGAGAGTTAATAGTTATGAAAGAATCAACACTATTCAAACACAAGTGCAGTTTGAGTTTCTGCCTCCATCATTTTGCCAAATTAAGACTGAAATATTATCGGTATCATAACTTAAATTGTTTATGCACGATAAATTTGCACAGTTAAACAATTTCCAGATTTCTCACAGAAATGGTTGAATATAATCCTGGGCAGGGAGAGCCTTGCTGCAGATTTAAAGCTTTACTGCTGCAAAGGAAGCTGGAGTAAAACCCTGCCACTTCTGAAGCCAAAGTCAAAACTTCCTATTATGGCAGAAGTGGGATTTTGGCCAAGGTCCCCGTGGCCACGAGGACTCCTCCACACCCAACCAGTGCTTCTGCACGTGAAACAGTAAGATACGGGTGTGCACGTACATATGTCCTGTATGTGTGGCAGAATGCAGGCAGATGCATATAAACCCACACAGAAATGATGGGATCAGATGAGTTCAGGCTGGCAAGAAGGGGTTGTTCTATTTTCTGTGTGCTGAATGACACGCAGCAAGTTGTTAAGTCATTGCACCAGCCACTACAGATTTTTTCCCCTTCCTTTTGTCTGCTTTTTGCTTGTTTTAATGCCCCCTCCAGCCTATGCACGAGGCAGATATGTTTCTCTGCTTAGTCATGCATTTCCGTGCTGAACAGAATTAAAGAAAAAAATGTGTATGTAGGATAAGTGTAGGAATAAAATGTGCTTTGGCAAAGTGCTTTAAACTGCCTTTCTGCCAGTAAGCCATTAATTTGTGCTTCTTTGTTTTCTCCAAGCTCAGAATAATTCCCATCTGCCTTGACTCACTATCTAGCTCAGAAAGGAAGAGGTCCTTTTTTGAGCATGGATGAAATAGGAAACTTTATGTATAAATGAAGAATGAAGCTTGGAATTCTGGTGTTTCTACCACTGGGGCCGAAAATAACTTGAGGTCCTGCTCTTCTAATTAATTTCATTATGATGAGCCTGCCTCTCCTGCTCTCGTATTTTTTCCCAGCTTTTGTGTTCCTGGCCTGCATGCAATACATATGTATTCCCCTTCTTCCTTCCTGCTGAAGCTGAAGATGCAATCACATCTTTGAACCATCTGGTTTTTAATTTATTATTCTCCCCCACTGCATTGATGGGCTCTCTCGTTTTTCTGTCAGGGTAACAACTTGGCTCCTGTTTATCTAAGATATGTTAACATGCTGTTCCTCTTCTGGGCACTCGCTCGGTCTATTGTATTTCCTGAAATTAAACACGGGGGAGTTTTTAATATTATTTTCTTCATCAGACCAGGGAATACCCCCTACCTTTACAGCCTCTCTTCCTGCTTTTGTTGTTCTAGTGAACATCTTATGACTCTTGCTAAATTTAGGCTAATATCTTATTTTTCTGTCCTCTCCACATCATTCCCAGGATGATTCACTGGAGCCTTCCTGGACACATTCCTGTGTGAGGAACCTGGTGAGGAACCCACTCATGTGAGGCCAGGGAGCATCCAGGATTCCCCGAAGGAGGCACAGGAATCCCTGCAGAGCTCCTGGTGTGTCCCCACGGGGCAGGACACAACATTTGGGAAAATCCTTCCATGTGTTGGTTCACTCGCCCACAAAATGAGCAGCTTGGAGCAGTGGGCAGCTCCTGTCCCTGCCAGGGGCTGGCAGCCCCGAGCTGTGGCAGGGAGCTGTGCATCCCCAGGATGGCTGGGAAGTTCCAGGTAATCACAGTATGGAGAATAATGTGGATTTATATTTGTTACTTTACTTTTCTATAGTACCTCCCAAGAGCCTTCTGAGGCATTCCATTCTTTAATAAGCTGAAAGTGCTCCAAGATTTTTCTAATGAAAATGATATAGGAGCACACAGTGTTATTATTAAAACCTCTCTCTTTTTCTCTAGGAACTGCTAAAATACATTTACAGTTTATATCCTTTTTGGTGAGCATTAAAGTTTCTAATTTAAAATAATAAAGCCTGGTTTGCTCACTTTCTTTCCCTTCTATTTCAAAAATATATAAACCTGACAGTTTTCTAACTATTCTTATTTTGCTGAGTGATTTTTGGATTTCAATAAAAGTAACACTGTGGTTACAACACTTTGTGAGATAAGCAAAGAGATTTTTTTTTTTACAGCACAATTATGGAAATTTCAAAGAATCTTATAAATATCCTGCTATTTGCACATATGAGATAAGCATATTTTAGTAATGGTTATGACAGGCTAGCAAGGAAAATGTGTGGGACAGCCACACAGCAAATCCATGCAAACATGAGGGGGTGTCTGTGCACTTTCCCAGTGAAACCCGTGCTCAGTGGGCGCAGGATCCCCGGGAACACAGGGGGCTCCCCAAGGACGGGACCACCCCTACCCTCTGACTCAGTTTCCCCCGTGCAGGTGCAGGATCAGCACTGTTCCTTCATGCCACAAGGCAGTTCGGTCAGCCCAGGCGGTGGGACACGAGTTCGTAGCCCAGCTCCGGGTGATGCCTGCCCTGGGCAGGGCACAGAGGCCGGGGTTTGCCAGGCCCCGGGGGCAGCGGGGCCGTATCGGGGACAGGCTCGGGGCTGGGGACACGGGGACACCTGTGCTGCCACTGCCTCCCTCTGCCACAGCCCTCACACCTCGGGGACAAGGAGCCTCTCCCAGGCAGGTGACCGCTGCCAAGAGGCCAACACAGCCCCCAGTGCTGCTGAAAACCCAGGTGAGGCCGGCTTGGCCTTCAACACATACCCACCTCTCCACTGAAACTCCCTGAGAATGGAGCCAGAGCTGCTTTCTGAACTGAACTGTGCTTTTCTTCTGTTGTTTCCCTTTGTATTTTTAAGTTGGAAATTGCTCCTCTGGTTATGCCTCAGAGCTGCTGGGAAGCTCCTAGAATTAGTGTGGCAATTTTCTCAGTCCTTTGTTGAAAAGGACGAGTCCACACGAAAAATGCACTGGCATTCCAGCTGCATAAATAGTGTAAACTGCTGTCAAACAAAAAGACAATTTAGCTAAAAGAAACCCCAAACAAACAACCCCCTCCCACACACACTTCTGAGTCCCCATTAGAACCGCAGGTTTCCATTCTGTAGATCTCCCAGCCATCTGCTTGGCCCTTGAAAGAGTCCTTGAGAAACCGAAAAATGAAAACCACTTACTTTCTGAAAACTAATCTTGGCTTCCCGGTGCCTGGCTTTCAGGGGAGTTCCACTCGAGGCTTGATTTCTGTGAGTGCAGATACTCAGTATGTCCTGAACAATTAGATGCCTTTGAGGACGTTGAAAGCTAGACATAAAAAACCAAATCAATCTGGAGTCTTGTTTGACAACTCACACTATTTCTAATGCAAAAAAAAAAAAAAAAAAAAAAANTTTAAAAAAAAAAAAAAAAAAAAAAAAAAAAAAATCCAACCACCAAATAAAATAATAATAAAAAAACCCCAGAAAGCTCAAAACTTAAAAGAAAATCTACCAAATAGACCCTTGACACTTCCAGTTTCAAACCATACTTTTTTTCTACAAAGTTTTCTTTAGCCTGCCTAGAAAAAAAGTTACAAAGGTACAGATCCAGCTTTTTTCTTCCCTGCTGAGGCAGATGACCTTTTCCAGAAGCCAAAGTCCCCTGGCGTGTGCAGCACAGCCAGGGACCCTCAGAAGGTTCACTGGGAGGTGGTAATAGATTTCTTCTGGTCCCTGGTGTCTGCAAATCCTTCTTCCTTGCCAAAAATTTGGGAAGAGATGGGCTGACAGCACTGCCCAGACCCTACAGGTTCTCTGGGGCCCGCTGACTCAGCCTCTGGGCAGGAAAGGAGTTACGGCACGAGGAGCCTGGAGCAGGAGGGGGCTGGAGCTGCCCGAACTGCAGGCAATTCTGTTATCATTTGTTCCCGAGCTCTCTCAGGAGCCTGTCCCTTCTGTAATGGAGACAGGAAGGATTACAGGCAACTGCCTTCCAAGCAGTTGTTATTCACAAGAAAAATAGAAGAGCAAGGGAAGGGGCAGTTTTGCTTCGTCAGCTAATGATCCTTGACTCTCTTTGTGTTTTTGGTAGCAAACAGAAAGAGGTCACACATGAAACTGTGGAAGTGCGAGGTGTCTTTATTAAATATATCAATGGGGTTTATTAAATGGAACATGCAGTACGGGGTAGTGCGAGCCAGCGCTGGATGGGCTCGGGGTCACGCCGGCCTCCTGCCTCGGTGTCACCGGTGCTGGATTAATGCTACGAGCTCACAGCGTGGGCCTGATTAGAGGGCCGGGTCCCAGTTGGCTTTACCTCTGCCCTCTGCCCAGGCTTTGTTTGCAGCGTGAGCAGGGAGCTTTTCAGCTCATCACCCAGGCCACGTTCACAGCCGAGGCTGAGCACAGAGGGCTTCCCTGTCCGGCGGGAGCAGAGCGTAGAGCTGCAATCCTTATCTCCTATTGTCCATTGATTGTTTGGGCTCTGGAAGAGTCTTCCTTTTTGAAGATCTTTTTCTTTTCTTTATTTTTTTAATCTTCGCCCCCCCCCCCTTTTCTTCTCATTTTCAACTTGCACCAGGAGGGCAGAACAGAAGAGGCTGCTCAAAGACGTTTTTAGCTTGCTTTCTCTCAAGAGATCCCGGCTCACGGCAGAAGAAACAAATTCCTCCGACAGGAAAAAGACCCTCCACCATAACAAGGCAGTTTTCCCTTTCGGAGCTGCTGGATTGCTTGCACAGGATGAGGAGGGCTGAAGATGGAGAAACAAAGAGCGGCCCAGGCTGCAGTGAGGGGTGAGGGAGGATGTGGTGTGATCCAGAGGAATGCAGAAGGGAGGAAGAGATTTAGCATGATGGTGATGGCTGTGTGATTAGAGGTGACAGAACAGTAGTGCATGCCTGTGTCTCCACTGCTTGTTAGACACACGCTGGCCTCTCAGGAAAGGGGGAACACAATACTTCTAAATTAAAGTCGATGGGACTGCGCAATGGAGGGAAGAGAAAAGGAAATAAAACGTAAGGACTTTCAAGCTGTTGGGTGAGCTGGTGTTTTTCTTTCAGCCACAGCAAAGCACGACTGGCTCTGGGAAAGTGGGGCTAATGCAGCTTTAAGCCATCCCTGTGCATATCCAGTCGTGGATGACCGGGGAACTCGGACACCTCAGAGATGCCGGCCTGAGAGCTCCAGCCCGTGCTGCTGCCCAGCACCTGCTGCATCAAGGCCTGAAACTGCTTTTCCCCCACTGACCACCTACCCTGCCCACCGAAGGTGCTTTGCTCAGCTACAGAGGGTGCAACCCAGTGAGGAGAAGATGTGGGTGTCTCAGGGAACATCGCTGAGAGCTCTAGTGTGAAACACAGGCAACACCACACTGCATGCAGACTGTGCACTCATAGTGGCCAGAACAGAAAGACCCTGATACCATTCAACCATGTTCCCAGCTTCAGCAACACTGATGCACAACACAGCTGGAAGAGCTCTTCTTACCCACCACAGCAGATCCGTGTTTCTGTGCTGATCCAGGTCTGGTGGTGGTTAACACTCACTCCTTTCTGTCATCTGAAAAGTAAAGACAACTTTTCCTAGGGCTTAGTGTTCTTCTCCTTCCCAAAGCTTCGGCTCTGATTGATGAAGCTGCCTGACATTGTCAGAACTTGCTTGAACTAATAAACAATGGAAATGCCTTTATTTGTGCTGGTGCCAGGTCTGTCCCACTCACAGCCCCAGGTGTGCTCTTTCCTGGGAGCCCATGATATACTACCTGAGCCCCTGCTCGCCATTCTTCATGTTGATTATTTACTATTTTCTACCTTTTATCTATTCTATGAACATTTTGCCCTAATTGCTCAGCTATTTGTTGATTATCCTGCTGCAGTCGTTTGTCAGATCCTTTTATTCATTAATCTGCGAGACCCTTCAGTTGCTATTCATCTGATAAGGAAGTTTTAAACTGCCAATTCTCTCAGAGTCATATCTCACTTCATGTCAAGGTCTTAAAAGGAATAGAATCATGGGTGACTGTAGTTGTCTGTGGAGTCATTTAGATGGGAACACCACATCCTAGTTTTTGCCGTTCACCTGTACTAACTTCCTTAAAGCTTCATTTAGAAGCTAAATTCTTCATATCCTGAGGTTTGTGGGCATTCTGCTCTGTGCAGTTGCTGCTTTGTAACTAGATGGGGAAAAAACTTGTTCAGCAAAATGAAATCCTTCCTGCTCGTTTGCTCAGTCCGGGGGGAAGCACACCTGACAATGCCCATGGGATTGCTGCCACTCGTACCGAGCGAGGCGAGCCCTGCCCCGCTGCCTCCTGCTCCTCCCTGCACGCACCGGAGCACATCTTGTGCCAGCCTCACTCTACACCAACCCCAGCCACCTGTAAAGCAGATCTCTGGTTTATGCGGCTGTCCTCTGGCAGAGGCAATTAAACCTGCACAGGCCACTGCACATCAGGAGGCTGCACTATCTGACTCACGTTCAGCACCCTCGGCCGCTGGCGCACAGAGCTGCTCGCGCCTCGTGTCCCGTTCCAGTCTCACCCTCCCAGTCACTCACGTCAGGGGCTGTGCTGCCAACCCAGAGCTCGATAGGCACCATCCTGTGCTGTATTGAACACACTGCATTTCAAGGAAGCATGACGAGGGTGTTGTGCCATTGGCCTCCCTCCAACGAGATAATCCAATTCTTCTGATTTCCAGACTAAATATACTCATTCCTTTTGACAAGGAGTTGCGGTGTCAATAAGATTTGAGATGCACAGACAATAGCCTGGAACACGGTATCTTTCTTTTTATGCCAAATTGGCACTTTTTTTCCTGGCTGACAGAGGCAAACCATGCGTGAGGAGGCTTCCTGGGTCCAGACAGCCCAGCACTGCAGCTTGGGCTAGGCTGGCTTCAGCTTGACTGAGCTGCCTGCTTGCCTGCACCCCGCTCCCACTGCCTGGTTTTCTCTAAAAGCTTAGCTGGAGGATGACTCACTTCAGTGAACATCAGAATAAAATCCTGCATAGAATTAAATGTGCCATACAGCTAGGCAGAGCAGTGGGGCCGGGCAGCTTTGGAATTAATTCCCCACTCTGTTTATCAGGAGCCTGGCCTTCAATACCTCGCATTGCTCCTAAATATTTTACCTCTTGTTGCACTAATTGAACCTTTTGTCTGTTGACTTTCAATCCTTCCTCCTGGACTGCAGCCAAATCTTCCAGTCTGCTGACACGCTTGCTCTCCAGAATCTACCCAATTCAGGTGTGAGCCACATCTGATGTCACACACTTCCTGGACCCGCAGGCTAATTTCTCCCATATTTGGGTGATGTGTATGTGACAGATCACAGGAGCTTGTAAAATCCTTGAGGAACTCAAGCAAAATATTTTTTTTTCCCTCCTGAACTGTAAACCCCAAACTTTTAACAACATTTCTCTGCTAAAGGGCTAAAGAAAAATGCATTTGCTAGATCTATGGCCAAAAACCACTTAGCTTCTTCTACTACTGCAGCCGTAACTGCTGGCATTTTAACAAGAAGAGGTGATGTTTGCAGAGTTACAGCATTTAATGCTCTGAAATCCGCAGTCAGATGCATCTTTCTATTTCCCTTTAATATCAGCCACACAGGGGAATTACACACGCTGGGTCACTGCACTGGCACTCCGTGATCCACCAGGCTTCCTGGGCTCGCTCGGGTACTTACACCGCTTCTGCAGTCTTGGATCAAGCCCTGCTATTAAAGCAAAGGCATTAATCTTCCCATACTCCAACTTATCTCAAGCTTATACTTGCAGAAAGGTAACTGACCCTCATCCTGAGCTGTTCTGACTATTTCAGGAGCCTTTACAGGAAAACATCATTTTGTAAGTAAGGTAATTACGAGTCTTTCTGTTTCTGTATTATCCTTGCACAGTTAGTCAGATCTAAACTAACCTATTTTGTTTAAGGAACAGGCTGCTGAAAAGCCCATTTTTTATCCTGTACACGATGCTGAATACAAAAAAACCTCAGGCACACCCTCCAGTAGGCAGTTTGCACTGGGGTGTGTGTGGGGGCAGAGCTGAGACACTCCCTGCACCAGAGGAGACCCCTGTACGCTTGAGTCTGTTGGGGCACCTTATGGGCACCCTCACTCTTCCAAAATAGTAATTTCAATAGCCACTGAGGCACCAGAATCTAATAACAGCTTGGGCTCCCAGTAGCTTGTTTTTCATTGCTGTTGTACAGTTCTGCCAATTTATGCATTAAGACACTAATGGATTTTATATTCCATCTAGCCAGATCTTCTCCCAGGCTCTAGCTCCCTCCAAACCTTATTTCATGTCTACTTCAAACGCCGTTTCCAAGATTTATCCAGTCCAGACAGGATACCCTCTGCCTTCCTGCGGGCAGAGAGCCACAAACTGCAGGACAGTCAAGGGCCCTCTCCTCCTCCATAGCTTTGGGTTTGTTTGTCCTCTGGACCCTCATCAGTGAAAGTAACCATTGCTGGTACCAATTGCTTTGCCTAAGAACTTTTAAGAGTCCCTTTTCTTTCCAGAGAACCCTTCTAGTCCTCCTGGCACGTCCTTCCACCCCTGCCCCTAATTTGTGTTAGCAGCATTCCCAGGTCCCACTGTCATGACTAACATCCAGCACTGCGATTCCGAATCCCAGCTCATTATCCCTCAGCAAGAGTGCAGGAGATACACCAGGAGCCATTTTCTAGGAATGCAGTCCTTCATCTGGTTTGTTTTCTTAAATTTTTTTTTTGGTGTTTTTTTCCAGCTTAGGCTCCAAGCCAGTTCAAAATCCCAACACTCATCCCAACCACCCTAGGCTAGACCTTCTCACCACCTCTGGAGCTCAGTGTCAAGCAGAGTGCAGTGAGTGGGCAGCCAGCCAGCTTTACCTCCAGCCTTTACCAGAACTGGTCTAACTGGGATGTTCACCTAAAGCCACAATCTGCTCAGCACAAATATCCCCATTCAAAGCCCCCATTCCATGGTGAAAGCTCGGCCTTCAGTGGTAACCAGCTCCAGTTAACTGAGTCTCTCAGTGGTTTCTCTGTCCCGCTGGTCCCTGTCTCCCTGAACTAACAGCATTCTTCACCATGGGGGGATCCTCCTTGCCTGTATCCTTACTATGCAAAGGAGCACAGGGGTCTAGGGTGTGTTCTGGGTGAAACAGGACCACTCCAAACATCTCCATCCCGGTCACCAGGATCACTGCTCGTCCTCCAGTTTGTACTGCGGTCAATATATCCAGTCTAGCTGACAACCTCTGTTTATTTTTCTCACTTGCTTTCTCGCTGGAGTCTCAGAATTCAAGTGTTCTTGTTCACTCTATGTGGCAATGATTTGATTTCTGTTCCTGCCCGCTCAGCCTCTCACAGCCTCGCTCTCCTGGACCTGACTGCTGGGTTACCACCAATCTGCCACTGGTGAAACGCAGCCTGGTGATGCACTCAGACACCCCTTTCCTCGCCAGCGCAGAGCAGAATAAAAATGGCTTAGCTACTATCTCTTTTACTAAAGGAAACTGGAGAAGCTGACAAATGCTAGTGCTGCCCTTGCACCAGACAATTTTGGGGCACTTATATGTGCATTACGGTACCCAAATGCCAAAGTCAAGACTAAGCCTGCCGGTGGTGAGTCCTTTTCAGATCCCTGGATGGTGGGTGGCATCCTCTGGCTACTGAGGAGGGTTGTTCATGCTCCATTACAACCTTGGTTTTTAACTCATATTGCCCGGTTTCAAAGGCAAACACTCATCTGCCAGTCCAAGCCCTTTTTTCTAGGGCTAACTTTGCAAATATAAGAATGTTATGATATTAAGTACCACAAAATTATCATTCTGTGAAACAGATCCCAGTTCCCAACAGTTTTCCAGCCTACCCACTTCAGATCCACCCAGTTACTCTGAGCTGGCAAGAAACTGATTGTGTGACTAAACACTCAAGGAAGTGCTGCAGCCAATGCCACTCTCTGTACCATGACCCTTCTCACAAATGATGTCCTCACCTTAACCCTTCCTTGCCCGTCCAGGCTGCACAGCTCCTTCACAGACGTGCCGCTGACCATGGGAAGCACACAGAAAATAGACCTTCCTGCCCTTCCCTGGCCCAGCCCGGGGATCACACTGCCCGTCCGTGTCAGCCAGGGGCTGGTAGCTGAAGGACCACGTGGAGGAGCAGCTGCCTGTGAGGGTTTGCCCTCCCCATGGTGTTACCTTGCAGTTTGGGGGTCCCCGATGGCAGCGCTCCCTCTGCAAGCCGGCGTGGGGAAGTCGTGATCTCCCGTGCTACGCTGTGGCAGCGACGCCGCATGTACAGTGAAGGACTCCGTGATTTGTGGTGCTATAAAAGCTGAAAACCTTCATCATTGCCTTTTATATATAATTGAAAACACAATAATTGACTGCAGTGTCAACTGAAGAAGGCAGCAGCCCCTTGGAAGCACACACAGGCGTCCGCGCACACGCAGCCGCCCGCCGCCAGCCAGCCACTGCTGCGTGACTTGTCTTAATAGAAGGCTTAAAATAAATCAGAATTATTTCCAGATTAGAAGGAAAAAAATCCTGTGAAGATGTTTCAGTCAAGCACAAAGAACACAAAGAGAGCAGTCTCTTTGCCAGTCAGCAAAGCATTTGCTTTCCTCTGGTCCTTTGCACTCCTGATCTCCTCCTGTTCCCACAAACCGGCTTCATCTTTTTTTCTGTCTGAGACAGGTGAACGTACAACATTGTAAAGGTGCTGCACTCACACTGGTGTGTCTGTGAACAAGTTATGCATCTTCCAGACTTTCCCTTTTAATTTTGTAGACAGAGGTCTCAGCCAAACTCACCAAATCAATGTGGTTCCTTTCTGAACTCGGTTTCAGCAATGGAGAATGCTCACCCACAGCCCCAGTATCCCAGACGATAAACTCTGCTCCTCCTGGCATCACCTGCCCAAGTCCTAACCCTACAGAGCCCTGAAGCCATGCCCATGCCACATGACAGAGCTCACAGCAGGGGTCAGGAGTACCCGGGAGTGCTGTTTGCATCTGTGCCAGCTCCAGGGTCCCGAACGAGCTGCTGCCCCGCCTCTGTTCAGTGCTCTGAATGCTGCTGCCAAGTCAGAGCAGTGGGAAAAGGTTTCTCTTCTCCAGTGGTGGGGAACCCACTGCAGGCAATCCACTGATTTCAGTGCTGAAGCACATGGGGGTCTTGCACGACTTCCTTGGTGCTTCTGCTGGAGGACAAAGCCTGGAAGAGCTGCTGTGCGGCACAGCACACGAGGAACAGGGCTTTGAGGGAGGCGGGAAGGGGGAGGGAAGAAGGACAAAGGCTAAAGAAAAGCAGAAACCCCTCCTGGAATGCCACCAACACCCTCCAATTCAGCTGTTTACACTGGGAGAATATTTCAGCTTTGACTGCTCAAGTGTGTTGTTTTGTTTACCTCGGGGACTTTTAGGGCAAATTATGGAAACAGGCCAGTTTACTTCACTCTCATTTTTAGACAGTTTCACTTTCAGCTTCTTCTGCACAAACAACATGCTACAATTTGGGGGCTGCAAAGGCTGCAGGGAAATATTGATTTCCTCACAATAACACTAAAACAGTTCGACCCAACATTTTCTGAAGGCTTTTACAAAACATACATTTTGAGAGACAAGTTTGGCTTGACAGACTTCTTTTAAAGAGCCCTGCCTTTCTTGCAGCCACCTTAGAACCATTATTTACTATTTATATTACAGAAAGAGAATAGTGAATGCTAGAAATTTCTCAGGTAAATCCCTCTAAAGTTTCAGATTATCTGGCTATGTGAAAACCTGCATTGTAACGCAAGAAAAATTCCAATTATTCAGCTAATTAAAAAAGACTTAATTATAATATAGAATAATTAATTTCTTTTGATACTTACAACTCAGAGACTCCCTTGTATACCTCAGGGGCCCAGAAGTCTTCGCGAGTGCAACAATGGGAATTGCTTCTCAGAACAGCCAGCTTTCTCTGAGGCTTTTCTCTGCTTGGCACTAGTTCTGTATACGAGCGTAGGGACTGATGGCCGATATTATACCTGGAGATCCCCGAGCCATCAGATCTCAAATGCAGAAGGTCAGATGCCACCTCTACTATCAAAAGCGTTCCAAAAAAAGACACCAAAGTACCCCGAACTGCGATACTCCTCCTGCACTCCTGCGCTGTGTGAAGTGCAGCTCATCTCATCTCACCATCACAGCCCCAGCCCAGCCCCCTGCGGAGTACCACTGGACTAGGAACTCCAGAGCCAGTCTTTCTTCAAACCCCTCTGTCCCACGGTTTCATCACAGACTCCCACTCTCCTCCTGCCCTGTGAAACTGCTCCGTGTCCTCCCGCCAGCTGCCACTCCGGGAGCAGAGCTGCTCCTCCACCATCCCTGGAGCTTCAGTGTGCATTCTGCCAGAGCTGCACTGGCAGGGCCCCGGGGATCACAGCTAAACCCCGCAGACAGGAGTGGCTCAGATGGACACGAAGGTCAGGAGATGCCAAGATGCAAAGGAGGCTGATGCTTGCACTCAGAGCCATCACAATGACCTTTGTCTCATTTTATGTCGTTTGCCTCAACTACAGAGCCCTCCCTAATCAGTTCAATTGGAGGAAACAGATCTTAGCTTCTGTCCTCCCATCGCATTTATTCCAGGGAGCTGGTGGTGGCTGCTGCTGCCAGCAGCTCCCCTTAGCCAGGAAAGAGTCCATGAAGGGTGTGGACTCTGTTTGCACACTGCTCCCCACACGTGGAGTGTCAACTGAGGGGGAAGCAGACACCCTAAAGACAGCTGCCAAATACTGAATACACTCAGGTCACAAACCTGGAGAGGAAAGTGTGGGAAGAGGTGGTGCAGGGCCTCCGGGTCTGCCAGGACAGGAGGTGTTTCTTGGGACATTTGCATTTTTCCTGTTAGCTAACAGAAAGGACTTGGTTTGGTGAAGGCCTGCAAATGATTGCTGTGAGATCAGTATCACCTGACAGACTGCTCCAGCATTCAAAACACCTTCATTCAAAACACCTGATGTGTTCTCCCTTTCCAGGTCCAGGCACCAGTAGAAAGCAGCCACTGGGAAGCGTGCTGTGCCCAGGGAGAGCCTGCTGACGTGCAGCCAGCACACGCTGAAGAGTCATGCTATGCTGACTCTTTTCTCCCAGCAAGCATCTTGAAAGGAGAGATTTGTGAGAGCTTCGGGGGCTCTCAGGTACAGCCTCTGAGCCCGGGATCTGTGACACCCCCGCAGCACCTCTGTCTCTGTGTCTCTCCTAGCACATCACATAATGGGATCTTTCCCCATCCCTTCACCCTCTTGGACATTTCTGGAGATGAAGGCAGGACAATACCACATCACCCAGCCAGGCACACTGATGGACACTCAGTGGAACAGACAGTTACTGCTATTCATACAGAAGGACGTGTTTGCCCCATTTCTGCTCCTGGTGGAGCACTAAATCCCAGTGAAAGCAGTTGTGCCACCTTATTTCTCGCTCAAGGCTCTAAATCTCCTCTCCACCCCTTCATGTGGCACAGATAAGAGCTGCATTTACATCCCTTCGGTCACACCCCGCTGCACAGGAAGGTAAAGCCACTTTGTGCAGGTTTGTTAGTAAGGCAAGACCCTTTCCCACAATGGTAAATTTCTTTCTGCCATCTTTGATGGCAAAATAGGAAAAGGAAAATTCAATTATATTTCAATCCCTAATAAAATTCACTTATCTTTCATCTTTTTCTATTTTTAAATTATACCTGCATTTGCTACTTTTACTGGATCTTCTCCCTCTTAATATTCAGTAAACCATGTGTGCATCCTCACTTATCTCCTCCTCTGTGAAGAATTAGGAAGAATTAATAAGCTGGGATATTTGAATAAAATCCTTTTTATTTCATGGCCTGATTTTACTTCCATAAACTCTGCATTTATAGCAACCTCATAAATTACCAACGTATACAGAAAATAAATACTCCTTGTCTCTCCTACTCAGCCTGCAGACTTAGCAAACAGATCTCTCAAAATCGCAGGAAAAGGAAAGGATATTTTCTTTTCAACTCATTCAACTGGAAATACAATTTTGAGAAAAGCAAAGCAGTGTTTCCCTTTTGCTGTTTCCATTTCATTTGGGCTGATAAATGCCTCTGGGACATAGCATTTCTGGCTTCACCTCTTCTCAGCTGTCTGTCTTTCTCTGTTTCCTTCTCTTTCTCTCTCCCTCTCCCCTGCTTTTTCAACTGGCCTGAAAAACAAGAGGCACCTGGCAGCTGCAGAGTGGTGGCTGCCAGTGGTTGTTGGTA
Source organism: Eulacestoma nigropectus (assembly GCA_013397775.1). NCBI lineage: Eukaryota > Metazoa > Chordata > Aves > Passeriformes > Eulacestoma > Eulacestoma nigropectus. The sequence continues at coordinate 251,511 of VZTE01002857.1, forward strand.
CGTGACCTGTCCATGGCAGGACTGGTTTCCTTCAGACCAGCACCGGGCAGGCTGGGAAGGGGCTGAGCTCTTCACTGCTGACACGAACCAAAGGATGTTCCAGAAGATGTCAGAGTCCCATGGTTCAGTGGGCACCAGATGTGAATGACGGGACTTTATTGCAAACAGTCCCATCCAATAAAAGCACATTAAGACTTTGGAAGAGAAGAAAGCCACTGTGAATTCATGTCCTTCTTTGTGCTTCTGCTGGCAGCAAGGCACTGAATTAGTGTGAAAATTGAGCAAAAATTAATCTTTGCCTCATAATCCATTATTTAAAAGGGAACACTCACTCACTATTATTTTCAACTCACTGCTACAGCAAAGTCATTCTGAAATCTGTAAGTTTGCCATAGGGGAAAAATAGCAACATAAGACTAGGTCTTGAGATTTGCCAGAGTGCCAGACTCTTAATCTGCTTACTGCATTTACCATTTGCAATTTTGCCTTGTAGTTGGAGCCTCCCCAAGGTCACCCCAAACATCTCAGAGCTCTTAACCTTAAACCTCTTAAATCTGTCTCTGACTCCTAAAAACTGACATGGAGATGGAAGGACCAAGGGACTCATTAGGGTCACTTGTTTACCCCTCATAAAGAGCCCCTGGACGGCTGTACTGGGCAGGGCCCTGGGCAGCCAGGGCAGCAAACCACAACCCCTCGGTCCTCACAGCTAAGGCCACACCTCACCTGTGGCCCCAGAGTGTCCGGCTGCACTCACCTGCAAGGAAATGCCGGGCAGGCTGGGATCCCACACGCCAGCTCCACCAGCACTCGGCTCTGTCAGCCCCAAACCCCGCTGCAGGCAGAGCTGTGGGATCAGAACCTCTCCACGCTGTCCACGGCTCGAGGCGGCAGCGTCTCAGGGGCTCAGCTGCTGCAGCCAGGGCTTCCCTTCAGCACAGCTGCCCCCTTCACACCCAGTCTCGGTCTACCTGTGCTGGAAGTGAGCGGAGCTGCGCCAGAGACAAACTCCAGGGCTGTGTTTCACTGCTCGCGCCTCCTGCTGCTCTCCAGCTTTCCCTGGGATTTTGGAGAGCAGGGATAAGGCCGAGAGGATAAATCAAGCAGTCTTGTGGCTGCAGGAAACCAGCTCCAGGTGTTTGGGAAGGTTTGAACCAGGCCACCGAAACGCTCTGTGTCTCCTCCTCCTCCCGAAGCGTGGCACTCACACATTCCTTGCTCCTGTGTGTAGATTGTGGTGCTGTTTGGGCTCCTGCGAGTTGTTTTGCAGCCTGGGATGCCAGGCTCTGTCGGAACCCATAAGATTTAATGTAAGAAAACAACCCTGCTAACAACGAAATACATGTGTTACCAAGCACGACATGCACACAAATCCAGCTCCTGCTACCACACAAGAAAGGACTAGCAGGGAAATTTGTATTTTGTTTCTCCTTTTAGGAAAACGCAGAGGAAACAAACAATAACAGCAGACTATAAAACAGCAATAAAAAGAATGGAGATTAGACTGCAGCATGCAAGCACTTAAAAAGAAATAAATAGCAAAATATGCCTAAATTTGTTTCAATTGTGTCTGAAAAACAAATCTGAGACAAAAAAAACCTGCCCCCCTCCCCAAAAGCCACAGGCTGCCTAAAGAAAGATTTTATGGAAAGAAAAGACTGATGAATAGTTTGAGAATGTGTTAACTTTTGAACAGCTTGAATATTCAAATTGGAATAAAAATATTCCTTCAATTAAAAATTATTAAAATTAGCTCAAAGTATTTTTTTTGGTGTGTTCACTGCAAGAATTTAATAGGATCTAGTACTCAGCAAAGCTTTGAAGCAAAAATAACGTCTCAGGAGCTCATTACACATTAAATCCTATCAAAAAGCAGAATCCCACTATGAAATTAACACAATTTGCAAATCATTATTGCAGGTTACTCCTTCCCCTGCTCTTTTGGTCACTTTTAACTTGAATCTGTGATGTTGTCAAAAGCAACGATAACAAAAAACACTCGCAGAAAAATGGGGATTGCATCTGAAACATCCTGAGCTGCAAACAGCACGGTACAGTAGTCACACAGAGCAACAAACACAGCAGAAGCTGTCAGGAAAGCCGAGAGGTAGAAAGTGAAGTGAATCAAGGGATGTGGATGAAAATCGTGTTTGGGAACTTTTTATACAGCAGGAAATGTTAAACCTTGTGCCTCCTCGGGCTTCTCTTAATGTCAAGGTGTAGTTTTCAGTCTGAGACTTAGCATGGCTGAATTAATTGGTTATTTTATGGGATGTGTTCACTCACAAGCATTCATGAAATATGAAACACTGGACAAAGTCTCCTTTTAATGAAATGTTGGTTCTTCTTTCCTCTTGCTGAATTGGAGGAAGAGGAAAAAAAAAAGGCCAATCAATATGGTCTGAAACAGCAATAGCTCATTAAAACTGGAGGCTGTCAGTACAGAATGTGTCTATCACTTGGGGGTACTGGAGTGGTGCTGGTAATGGCACTTTCCTACTCTGTTTCTTAAACTACTTGTGGTGTCTGCTAAACTTATCAGGTGGTGGCTGCCCTCAGTGTTTCTGGGGGCCAGAGGGAGGTGACAAGTGAGGGAGAGTCGCCAGTCTCCAACCTGTCCTCGGGTAATGTGGAACCAGCGCAGCCGAGTTAAGGGATTCATCTCCACAGAGCCCAGCTGTTATTTTTAATGCAGTATGTGGAATATTAAACTGTTTATCTTGTTATTGAAGCCATAAGAAGGCTCTTTCATGTCATCATTTCTATTTTATTTTGTTTAGAGTCCTTCATTAACTTTTCATATGAAAGATCTGTAATTTAGATCTTCAAAGAACTTTCAAAATGTAAGTTTTAGGGACGACAAGTGCTGTATGTGTGCAGTTCTATTCTAAAGGCAAAGTCAAATCGCAAAAATACCATCAAGAATGTTTCTTCCTTTCCTTTTTTATTTATGAGTAAAACATAGGGGATTTCTCTGGGGAAAAAAGAATTATTCTGACTTGATACTAATCAGCACAGGCAGAAGGTTACAACAGTGCTACCTCTGAAAGGCTAAAGAAGGCTTTGTGATCTGTGGGCCAGGGCAAAAAGCCCTGAATTAATTAGAGGTAGTTCAAGACCAGGAATACTCTGCATATAAGCATTGGGTTTGTTTTGCAATCCTAATTCTAAGCAATCAAAACCCAAAAGCCCCTCAAACCTGCAGGGGTTTCAATCCTCCTGTTGGGTCAGTGAACACGGCCTGGTTTTTGGACACCTGGGAGCAGAGAAAGCCCTGGCCAGTGTTGTTAAGCTTTATTTCCCTGTTGCAGTGTTCAGTCCTGATAAGAAGTGTAGCTTGGAAGAACATTTCACTGGGACATTTCATCAGCAGCCACAGCAGGGTTCAGAAGCTGCCTACCAAATCCTTGCCCCACAGAAGCCTGTACCAACATCCTGACAAATCCAAGAAGATTTATTTTACTACATCCAAGGCTGATAACCCCTCTTGGGTCAAGTCCCCTATTATAAATCAGTCGATCAATCCCCAAGATTGCTAAAGCATTCGGTTTCACGTTGTGATGGTAAAGCAATTAAAAGCTCAGCCCTAAACAAATTAGATTTTGTATGTTTGGTTTTACAAACATCCAGAAAGGGGTCAGATCTTTTATCACTGTTGTCAAGAGGGAGGGAGAGAATCCATCAAGTCACACAGAACTAATTTACACCACTTAGTGAAAAAAATTGGAGCTATAAATGGTAATCCAAGTAGAAAGGTTTCTTTCAGTACAGAAATGCAGCAGGCTCTGCTGAAGCCTGACAGACCATGAGTTGGTACTAGCTGAGGAATCAAAAGAATCAGGGACACGCTGCAGAAAAGGGACCTCTAACAATGACTGGGAAAATGCTGGAATCTGGAGTTGTCTGGCCACGTTTGTACCCTGTTATCTCTAGGTGGTGTTTAGAGGCCAGGCCCTGGAGCTCCGTGTCCCTGGCTGAGCTCAGGGGATCACTTTGCTGCACTCCCCTGCAGACGTGCCCAGCTGTGCTCACCTGGCATCTCCCATGGGTGGCTGGGATCTCAAAGGGGCTCTCAGCTCCCCTGCTCCTTGGGTTCAGCCCAGCCTGCTGTCTCTCTTGCCTGCCAGGCGCTGAGACGCAAACAGCAGCACCCTGAGCTGGGGAAGGCAGGGCTGGGCAACTCTGACAAAACTTGGGGGCTGTATGCAGCCCTGAGTGACGCCAACACGTGTTCGGGTTAAATTTCTCCTCAAATTCTGCCGGCAAGTCCACCCAGGCTGCAGAGTGCAACTGCTCAGAGTAGGGACTATCATTCACTGTGCCTTTACTCATCAAGGCACAAGGCTAATGCCTTATCTTTAATGAAAGTCTCCACATGTTCCTGTACTATAAATAATAATTTAAATATTGTATGTCTCAGCTCCAGTGGCTGAGCTTGAAGTGATCATTTTGGAAAGATGGAACAGCTCTCATCTAAAAATACGTATCTGAAAAACTATTCTGGAAGAAGCGAGACTTATAAATTGATAAATGAGTTGAAGCTGGGATGGAGACTGTGATGAGAGGAAAAATTCAGCTCTCAGAAGGAAGGAAATTAAAGGAGAGCAAGAACTGTTCCAAGACTTTCATTGTTTAGAATTAAGGATTTGTGGCGCAGCGATATAACAACTGGGAAACTGGCATTCTGAAAATGCTGACCTAGATGAGGAGCTTCTGAATCCAAAAAAACATCATTAAGGAAGCTTTCCACTTAACGAAAATAAGCAGGAAAAATGGAAATTTTTTTATGGAAATGTAACTTTGTAGGAGATTAAAGAAGCATGACAGAAACCCAAAATGAGGATTCAGAGGAAGCACATCTCAGCCAACTAAGTGGCTTTGATCCTAATTGATAGGAAGCCCAGACACCATTACTCTCCTTCCAGTCCCCTCCACATGAGCAGCAAGGCCAGACACCAGAGCCTGGAGAGTGTAGGAGTCCATCCCTACACTGCATTCATCTGCCACACCCAGCCTGCTGCCACTGGGGCCAGGACACTTTCACGGCTGAGGCTTTGGGGTTGGACAGAATGATACACTTTTCATATATAAACAGTATTTTTATACCTTAAGCCTACTTTTTTCATGGAAAAAATGTGGTATTTCACATGTTTTTCTGACACTCAAAAGCAGAGAGTAGGAACAGCCCCTCTGACATATTTCCTTTAATAAGCCAGTAAAATTCTAGCGTGTTTTTTTTCACATTCCATATAAAGAGCAGAAAACATTTCTCATTTCCATTTGTATTTTATCACTTCACTAATACAAAAGCCATGTACTTCTAAGCATGACCTAACAAAGGTCTTCGAATTTCACAGCGCACAGACCAAATTAATTGCTTTACTAATGATTATGATGAAGCCAGAGTTCTACTTCCTGCTTATGAAATCCTTTTTCTCTGAGAGTCTTTGCAATGCAAACACAAGAAGGTGAAAGCACCCAGCAACACTGGCACTAGGGATGGTGAAACTTGGGGGAGGGAGGACGCAGAGGGGCTGGAAGGTAAAGAAGAGAAGAAGACAGCAGAACTTTTGTGGTCATAATGAAGGGACAGCTTTTATTTTCAGGAACAAAACAACCTCCCCAAAGTCTCACTTCAGCCCACTTACACAGACAGAGGAGATTTCATGGGGAAGTGAGTTCTTGGACAGAGATTCATTTGAAGCACACGGAAATCAGTGAGAAGCTGTAGCACTGCAGTGGGTTTTGCTTTAGCCCTGGAAACTCACAGCACCACCTGAAGTGTCAATGTAACTTGGAGCTTTACTGGGATGGTGAGCAAAAACTGCAGAAAACCACTGTGTTGACTCAGAAATTCCTCACTTGCAAATGGAGAGAAGGAGTGAGCAGATGATGGAGAGCTCGAACAGCTTAGGCTGAAGCAGGGAGACAGAAAATGAGTGGCTGCCTTGGCATTAGGGTGTGGAGAGCTGGGAGCTTGGGAGAAGGGTTAAGTCTGCACTTACCCTGGGCTGCAGTTCAAGCAGGAGACTTTTATGCTGACAGAATGCAGGCTGGAAAGGGAGAAGAAGGCTGATTGATAGGAGAGAATCAAGCTAGTGAAAGTGAATAATAGAGGAGCAGACAGTAATTGTTGAAGGAGATTTGATAAACTGTTTCAGAGCAAGACAAGGAGCAAAGAGTCAAATACTGTGCTGCCATAAAAGCCAAAAGTCAGAAAAAAATAATAAAAGCGATGCTTTTTTTCCTCCCCTCTCAGGAAACGCCTAATAGGGGCTACACGAGAGAACAATCAATTGGGCTGATTTAAACTGTGTTAAAAATTATTTTTAAAATAATCCAAATTATTCCACTCGATTTAATTGGTGAATCAGCAAGATCTACCATGTTGCATTTGAGACCGGGGTGGAGGATTATGAAATGAAGCACAGAGAAGAGCAGGGTTCCCACAGGAGCCCTTTGCAAGAAGCCTGAGAAGGAAAACATTAGGAAGGTTTGAACAAGAACCTTTTAGCAGGCACTAAAAACATGACCGAAATGTCAGCCTTGAGGAGATCCCAAAAGAGTGAAGAAAGGGGAGATAAGTGAGAATAGTTAAATGGGCCCAAATTGGACAAGTTAATCCTCCGTTAGCTGGAGGCCACAGCAGGAGGGACCAAGGAACAGGGGTGTTCTGCTGGATGCCAGGACTTCCAGAGAGCACCCCTGGCTGATGGGTGCCCTGCACACCTGGCAGCAGGGCTGGAAGGGCAGGAGGGTTTTCAGCCCTTCTTGACACAGGTAACCCAGGAAACAACGAGGACTCGGGCAGTCTGGATTCTGAAGGAGGAAGTCAGCAACAGCACTGGGGTTTTTTTGATTAAAAGAGATTAAAAACTGTTTGACCCATTGTTTGTAGTCCTTGTGCATGATCTTCCAAGAAAGAACACAAAGCAAGGAGTGCTCTGCAGCGTGCTAGATGTGGGCCCAGAGTGCACACACACACACACACAGAGGTGTTCCATCACCAGGGTCCGTGTTCATGCTCCCAGGGGTACGACTGTGGGGCTGAGCTGGCAGTTTGTGTGGTGTGGCTGCAGCTGCAGCAATTGCACTTCTCCAGATGCTGGATCGTAGTTCAGAACTGGAGCTGGGCTGCACTGAAAGGGGATCCCTTTGAAGGATCACTGCTGGCCTCCCCAGCCACACCGATCTCCCCATGTCCACAGATTAGACAAGATCTTAGAGCTGGAACGAGCTCAGATGTAGTGCTGCATCTGGCCCCTTCCCAGAGAAAGCCGTATGTCTTTAAGGCTGGCTTTACAGCTAAGCACGGCTGCGCTTCCTTCCCCCATCCCAAACACTTACTGCTGGAAAAGCCCAGATCGTATTCAGCCCTGGATAATCCCACGCTTTAACAAAGGTAGAGCAATGCTAGCACGGAAGACAGGGTTAAGAAAGAGTTGTTGTCTCCTTTAGAGTGCAGACCACCTTTAAAGGTAGAAAATCAGCTACAAAAAGAATCTCGGGAATGTAAGGAAGCAGCACACTGGGAGAGTGCAGGCTGGAGCCTCGCTCCTCCCAGCACGTGTGAAACACAAGCAAGTGTAAAAGCAATCACAGATTAAAGTTCGTCTTTTCGCTGTCTGACTGGCCTAAGGGAGACAATAACAGGATAAAAAAGAATAATAACAGCAATCAGCCTATGGGGGTAACTTTTAGTAAGAATTCTCTGCTGAGGAGGAAGTTCTGCCTGCGCCTGTCTGTGCAGAGGCTCCCAGGAGGGCGGCTGCTGCTGCTCTGGGATCAAAGGCAGCTGTGGAGGGGACATGGGGCAGTGTGGGGTCGGTCTGGGGGAGTGCAGCACACGTGGGCAGGGAAGGTTTGGTCTCGGGCACAACTGCACTGCGTGGGAGCGCAGGCAGAGCACGGATTCGATGGGGTAGGACGTGAGGGAGCTGATGAAAGCGCTGACAGCGCACAGACGCTAATGAAGGCATGAACTGTGTGCTAGGGCTTTTTTTAAGGACTGCTTAATGAACTCCACTTTTAGATACATCAAGTAAAATATGTAAAATATTCACTACAGGGGTGAATCTCTGAGAGACCAGGAATAGACACCACTGGGAAAACACAGCTGCACCTGAGCCTGCAAAACTGCTCAAAGGGGCCATCAGACATCCCACAGCTGCCTTGCTGGGCTGTGGCAGGCTGACACCACTGAAGAGTTGACACCAGTGGTACATATGCCACAGTGGGGGAATCATCTCACTTCAGTGTCTCATCTTGCCAGTCTAATAATGGGACTAATCATATTTACCCACCTTACAATAGAGCAGTGCAACGTAATGGGGTGCTTTGAATTCTTGGACAATACGCCCTATAGAATTACAAAATTATAACAGACTCCTTCTCAAAGATCCTACAGTGTTTTATCTTACTGCAACTGCCATGGTAACTCGCTGCCCTGAAAACCTTTGATAAAAACCTCGGTTGTCTGTTGCACATCTGCTTCCAAAGCAGTGGTAACCCTGAGTGGCCACTGCTGTGATCAGACACCTCTTACGTGATGTTTTTTGATGAATGCCCTGCCAGAGCTCTAACCAGGCCCTTCTGTGGCCATTCCAGAACTGCAGATAGATTTACATCTCCAAAACACAGCTGACAAATTAATGTGACTCTAGGGCTAGTGGGCAAAGGAAACTTAAGAGATGCCAACAAAAAAGTGCAAAACTGCCCCCAAGTTGAGAATCCTATTTAGGGATTGTTAGTTCTTTTCCCTACGCAGGAAAAATTTGCCAAGGAGTTGCAACAGAACAGTATCATGAGCGTGCATTCCTCTTTCCAGGTGTTGGATACACCATGGGAAGCCCTGTCCTGCCTTTTAAACTTTTTGATACTCGTTTTTCAGACTTTAAACCGGTACGTGCCAACACCTTCATGGGCTTACACCTTCTTTGAAGGAAAATAATGATACAATGGCAGAAACAGAAAACCTGACCCTTCGTGTACAACTCATGCAACTATCAGTTCAGTCTTTATTCCTCACACAAAGGTGGCAAAAGTACAAGTGAAACTTATTTCATCAAGTTCAAATGAAACTTATTTCATCTTTGTTCTAGAGCAAGAAAGGTAACCTCTGAGTCTGTAAACTGTGGGTTTTTTTGAGTGATAGCTTTTCCTGAAGCACTAGCCTAAGGGGTCAGACCCTTCAAAAGGGGCTGAAAATAAAGAAGATTGCTCCACTTGCCTAAAATTCACCAGAGAAAGGGATGGAACTTAGTGAGCACAAAGCTGATCCCACTCTGGCTAGAGAGTGACCGTCGGACAGACCATCAGATGCTGCCTTGAGAACTGAGCAGCCTCGGTAGGATGAGACACGAGCACCACGGCAGGGGTGAGGGCAGACCTGGCAGGTTGGTGTGATGACCTCAGCAGCCATAACCTGCCCAAACTCTCCCGTCTGAGCACGCTGTGACGGGAGGGGCAGTGCTGGTGGGGAGGGGACACTTTGCCCAGGGTTACATCAACACGTGAGGACAAGAGGGCTCCACGCAGAAAATGTGTTTTCTTCTCACATCAAAGCTGCTACTTCTGTCCACTGAAACACACTTTGAGATAAACTAGCAGAAAGCTCCATTTAAGATAAAGCCAGTGAAGTTTGTTTCAAGTGCTCACAGATGTGGAGAAATCTGCAAAGCCACCTTGCCCAATCTCCAGTGCAGCTGGACAGGTTAACGTGGAGGGGCCTCTGCGGGGTGGCAGATAGGGCTGGGCCTGGGCCCCGTGTCCCCAGCCTCCATCCCGGGCTCAGGGATGGAGGGATGCTCATGGAAACCCTGCTCAGCACGAGCACAGGGCTGTGGCATCTGGGCCTTGGCCTTCAGCGCGGAGGCTGGCATACAGCAATAAAAACCCTGGCTGGCTCTGCTGACAACACCTGCTACTGCGTCCTGATAAGCTGGGCTACACAAGGACAATTATAAATGTCTCCAAGACATGTTAGAATGCATGTTTTAATTTAATCAGAGAGAACAAAAAAGCACATTAATCACTGCTCTCTTAACAGCAAAGATGTCCAGATATTTGCCAAGATAGCAGCGTTTTTCCCAAACACATCAGGTACAAAAGGACAACAACAACAAAAAATTACAGCCTTACAGGGGTAGGTACAAGGCCAAGCTGCACCTCGTGTTCTGCTGAGCTGCTGCCAGCACAGACAGCTGGGGGAAGGGAGGAGCCTGGCAGGGCTGCTGGAAAGGCAGGTCTGGGACAGACCTGCATCTCTGCCCCCAGCAAAAGCACTGAGAGCTCTGACATCCCTCACACCAACACACCTGGCCTCAGGGCACCTCTGCACAACGCGTTTTCTTCCTGATTCTTCTGCATGGTGAACTGAAATCTAACAAGAAACACTCCCCAAAATGACTATTGCACGCTGAGGTACCAATCACGGGGCTGATCAAGGAGCTTTCTGATGTGTGATGGAAGGATCAAGCAGCTCTCTGATGTCAGAGTTTGGATATGTCCTTTCCTTATCATTCCCAGAACAGAAAATAGCTCTCATCATAATAACTCTCTTTTTTTGGCATCCTGTGCTCTGCTTGAATCACAGTTGCCCCTTTACAGCACCCACCATTTTTAAATGAGGCCCCTTTAGGCTTGTTCTTGTCTCTGCTGATGGGGTTTCCAGGGGGACCTGAGGCTGTAGCTGCCTGTTTGCCTCGAGGAGATGCATTTAGGCTGGAAGCTCAACTGTGTATCCTGTGGAAACATTTCAGGAGCTGCTGGTGCCCAGGGGCAGCCAGGGTGCTGTGTATTAATTATACCAGAGCGTGAAACATCTTCTCAAGTCTCAAATAAAGAAGGATCAGCTAAGAGACCTGAACAGCACAGCACAGCACAGCACAGCACAGAGGCAGCACAGCTGAAGAGGCACTTTCCCCAAGACAAGGCTGAGCCCCAGCGGTCTAATACCCGGTGCAGAAAGAAGCAAGCACAGCTGTTATTTTTTAAATCCTAAAAAAACATCTCTAAAAGTTGCATTGGGCACAGCTACAGTACAGCAGGACCTGGCTGGGCTGACCACATAATGTAAAACCAGGCACCTCACAATCATGCCAGGTTTGATGGTGTAGGTGAGCACGTAGACAGGTTTGTGCTTCCTAACTCTCTGTAGGAAGTTAAACTTCTCAAATTGAGCTTCTTGTGACATGAGGTTTCCTTTCTTCCTACTCTTGTTATTTTTTCCTCTTTTAAATTAACGCGTTCAGCTGAGTTTGGAGGAACAGGGTAGGGAGTAAAGAGGCACCGGGTAATCATCATCTTCCCTGACTGTCAAAGGATTGTTTTTGTTAATGCAAAATGCAGGCAGTTTATTGACAGGGATACACTGCAGAGAGATGATTTTACTTCCCTCTCATAGGCTAAGAAAGTACACAGAGAACTTAGATGGATGCACTGGTTTGATCTCAAATGGACAGAAAGTCATAATGACACGTTCGGCTGAGAGGCTCAACTGCATCGACAGCTGAGAACGTTTGGCAGTGAGAGATAAGTGATAATGATCTCCATCAGGCATTTCCACTGCACCTTTTTACTCCAAATCACAAGAGGTTCTTTCCTTTTCCCTTCTTACTCTGGGCTACGCTTGTTGTGGGGAGAGGGGAGCTGGGAGGAGAGGGGCTGAGCTGTGTCAAACAGAGGGACAGGAGAAGTGCTGAGTGGCAAATGAAGGAGCCAGAGGCTGTGCTTTGATAGGCACACTCAGGTGCCATCCCTGAACTGCGGCCTGGGAGAAGTCCAACTGAAGTCAGTGAGACTGTTCATGTGAGAAATGATGAGAAGGATTAGGTAGAGCTGGAACACACTGATAGCATTGCTGAAGCATTTTCCCAGGCCTTGTAGTTGGGCATCTCTTGCTTGGGTGATTTAACAGAATTACTTGAAATGTAAATTCCGACAGGCACAAGGCCACCCTGTGTCCCCTTCAGGTTGGCCGCAGAAATTTAAACTGGTTTTTGTTTTTCTGACCATCCTCACATATCCCTGAGAAATTAAGAACGATTTCCCTGGGAGTTAGTTTAGAGACACTGCTGAACACCCATCCAGCGCGTGTGACACAGTTGTGCTGTGGTACGTTAGCACTATCCAAGCTCATCTGACAGGAACTAGAAAACATCTTTTTCTTCTGAAGCCACAAGGGAATTTAAAGAGGGAAAGCACAGAGTACAGAAAAAAACGCAGAAAGAACAAAATCAATTCATCTGTGGGATTTGGCAATTCAAATTAACCTCGGCTTATTAGCACATGGCTATTCATTAATTTTCTCTTTTTACTCTTTAGGTTGGCAAATGAATGATTACTGCTTAGTCATATTTGATCAAATAAGCTACCATTGTTTCCATTCCACTTCCTCCAAAAGTCTGAGGAAAAACAGTAAATACAAACAAGTGAGGAACTCTCTGGAAACACCATCACAGGAAAAGCCTGCTGTATGTTTTTGCGTATTTCTTCTCTGGAATCACGCGTCACAGGAGGTTACCAAAATGAGAATTTATTGGAACAACCTCTGTCAAAAGTGACACCACGTGACAGTGTGTGCTCAGAGGCTGGTTCTATGTGTCGTTGCAAAGACTGCATTTTAGTGGCACAGATGTGCCATCACTCACCTGCTGACTCCCCTGGAGATTGTTCCTCAGCAGCCCGGCTATTTCTTGGAAGCCCCCATCCAAGTACCCTGGATTACCCTTACCTTGTGTGAGCTGGCAATATCACAGGGGAAGGTGCATAGAGAAAAGCTATGGATAGAGAAAAGAGACCATTTCTTCATCAGGAAGCAGCTGAAATGGCCCTGCAGCTCTGGGGTCTCTCTGGCCTTTGTTCCTGTGACAAGCGAGGCTGCAAGCTCATGACAAATATCCCTGCCCTAAGATGTATATCAGGTTACTGGAGAGTACAGAACAGCACTTGATCATTTATTGAAGAGCCTTGTAAAATGAATAGAAACTCACATCCAGAAGCTTTTGCAAGTCATATCCCTGTGTCTGAAGGCTGTGCAGGGCTTTGCCAGTTACTGGCTCATGTCAGTGATGTGCTGGCACACCTTGACACGGTCTCCAGAAACAGCAACTGGGTTCCAGGTCTGTAACTAGACTTCCTAACTTGCCAACTAAATCTGGAGGCTTGAATTAAAATGTAATTACTGAATATCAGGAACAGTAGGGGAATGGTCTTAGCAGTATTTACTTATTGTTCTTATTAAGACTAATAAGAATAGTCTATTAAGTCTTTATTTATAGGACAAGGGGTAACCCTCTTTAAACTGACAGAGGGCAGGTTTACGTTAAGTATTAGGGAGAATTCTTCCCTGTGAGGCTGGGGAGGCCCTGGCTCAGTGTGCCCAGAGAAGCTGTGGCTGCCCCTGGATCCCTGGAAGTGTCCAAGGCCAGGCTGGATGGGACTTGGAGCAACCTGGGGTAGTGGAAGGTGTCCCTGCCTGTGCCAGGGGGATGGAACAGGCTAAGTTTTAAGGTCCCTGCTACCCCAAAGCATCTTATGCTGATTCTATAATTTTAGAGGAAGCTTTTATTGCTGTCTGAAACGAGTTTAGTAGGGGAAGGGAAGCAAACAAAGCAGGTTTTCTGCAAAGCTGGGGACAAGCAACGGGTAGGACCGTGAGTCTGTACTCTGCTGGCTACAACTGAGCAATTTTTAAGTACTTAAGTGTTTCTAAAATTACAAGTGATTACCTGTGAGGCAATGAAAGCTGTCACTGCTAACATCCAGCCCTCCTTCTTCTGAGCGAGTGGCAGAGCTCTGCTCCCGCTGTCATTCAATCTGCAGGCATATTCTGGGAGCCAGCCCTGCCTCCGACCTGTCTTTAAGCACAGCTCAGGAAGGTTCCCAGCACAGCTCCCAGAAAAGCAGGGAGAGCTCTGTGCTTGCTGCAGGCTCCCAGCAGCAGCACGGGGGTGTTGACAGCAATGGAACAAGCAGCAGCTGTGCTTGCAGCAGCCACGGCGAGGAACCAGCGGCCGAGGATGTCAGAGAGCATCAGGGCTGTCAGCAGGCTCCTGCCAGCACCTTTCCCATCAAACCCCTGCCTTGTACTCCCTGTGTTTTAAGCATATGCCTGCACACTGCACAGAATAAAGAGGTGGGAAGATGTGCTTTCTTTTCCTTTCATACCACACATGAAGCTGTGTATCCGCAGTCTTACAGACTCTACCGGGCCAACCAAAATACTCCTGGTGTATTCACATTGGTGCTTTCAGGAGGATTACACTGGTAGCCTCCAGAACATGGGTCACCTCGATGGCAACTGCCCTGAGCAGAGGAACACTGTAGCTACTCCGTTCGTTTTGCCTGCAATGGTGTATTTAAGAACAGAGGCTGCAGCTTTCTCTGGGCTTTTCTCTTGGATTATTCCAAGGTTAATACCTAGGCACTGATAATGAGCAGGCTGAGCACTGCAGCTGCAGGAGAGATGGGAAGGAAAAGGTCAGATGCTTGCTCTCATCGCAAAAGCATTTGTCACGTGTGAAGCTGAATCTAGAGACAGAAAGACGCTGCCTTCAAAATTCCTTAATTTCTTTGAGGAGTTCATTACTCAGGCCATGTTTCCTGCTTCAGCAGGAGCTCATCAATACAGGGGATTTTTGTTCTCTTCGCTTTCTGCTCCAGACTCTCCTCACTGCACACCTTTCAAAGATATTAAAAATCTCCTGTTCCATTCTTTAACTGGCAGGTCATCATCACCCTCCTCTCACATCACCTGATCCAGTCAGCTTGAAGACTGCTTGCTACTCTTTTTTGCATCATCTCCCAAACCTGTCTGAACTCTCTTTTGAGGGCTGAAGCACCTGCCAGAGACCTTCAAGAATAGCAGACAGGAGCTCTCCACCCCAGAGGCAGGAGGCCTTTGGCCCTGGCAGCACCCCTGGTACAAAGATAAGTTTCTCGATGAGGAGCTGAACCAACCCCTCCTTCCTTTTCCAGGTACTGGGTTCTGTGGAGTCACCCATTTCTGTCCCAGGCCTGGAATATGTCAGGAGAGGGAACAGGGAGGCACCACATCAGTTTGGGGCTGGGGTACGGGGTGCATGAAGAAAGGCTGAGAAAACTGAGTGTGGCCAGTGTTAAAAAGGGAAGGGGGGAGGATCCGACTGCTGTTCAGCTGCAGCCTGGCAGAGTGCAGAGAACTCAGAGCTGGGCCCTTGGACGTCAAGAGGTGACAGGATGAGAGGCAGAGGACAAGAGCTGCGATAAAAAAATTCAGAGCAGATGCTAGGAAAAGAAAATTACCAGTCCAACACTAGAACAGGTGCCCAGTGAGGCTGTGAAATTTCCATCCTAGGAGATCCTCAGAGCTGGACTGGCAGGGTGCTGAACAACCTGAGTGAGCTGTGCCACCTTTAGCATCCACTTCTCTTGGAGCCTGCTGCTTTGTCAGGGCAGTCAGTGCATTCAGGCCATGGGGGCAAGGACAGGTACACAGAGCAGGGGCTCCATCCCAGCCCCAGAAGTTCAACAACACATTAACCAGATCCATTACCCTGATGTAAAGCCTCCTGCAGAAAGTGCCCTGTCAGCAGCGAGAGGCTGCAGAGCCTTTCAGAACTCTTTCTGCAGGGGTGCCATGATTATGATCATAAGTTTGCAATAATGATAATGGAGCTAACCACAGTTCCATTTCCAACCGAGGTAAGCTATGGATTTGTATAAAATACGTATCAAATTATTTCTAGATTTTTTAAGTTCAGAGCCGACAGGAGTTTTTTATTATAATGATTTTGTATTGACAGAACGACGACTCTGAGCTAAGCTGTTAGGACTATATATTTCCCTCATGGCCTCCGAAAGCACTGTAAATTGAAATGTACATTAAAAACAGTCAATCTTTGTTTGCTGGCAACATTGAAGGAGAATTGACTGTGTTTTTATTAAAAAAGCTCATATCTTATAGTGACTGGACTACAATGAGAAGGGGTATTAAAGTGCTCATTGAAGATAACAAAAATAAATCCTCCATTTGACTAAATCCATAGAAGCATCATTGTGTTCAACAGGAGTGTAAAGATGCTCATTAATGGCTTCTCAAAACCGGTGACTTGCTGCAAAGCACTGACGAGAACAGTGACTGGTGCTTTGTCCTGCACTGGCCCAACCCATAAATGTGTTGCCTGCAGCTGCTCCAGCAAGCAAACAGCACAAGCTGCTCTGTCCTGGATCCTGGACAGATCAGAGTCACAGCATAGTCTGGGCTGGAATGGACCTCTAAAGGTCATCCAGTCCAACGCCCCTGCCGTGAGCAGGGACACCTTTCACGAGAGCAGCTTCCCAGAACCCCTCCAACCTGACCTTGAATGTTCCCAGGGATGTGGCATCACCACCTCTCTGGAAATCCAGTGTTTCACCATCCTCACGGCAAAAAACTTCTTCCTTTTGCCTAATCTGAAGCCACCCTCCTTCAGTTTAAATCCATCACCCCTGTCTCACTGCAACAGGCCCTGGCACACGGTTTGTCCCCACCTCTGTTCAAACACTTCAGTACAAAACCAGGTTCATGGACACCCTACACGTTCAGTCCTGACCTGGTGGTAAACAGAGCAGGAAAAAGCTGGGATTGGTAATGAAAAATTCCCCCTGGACCTTAAAAACTTCACTCAGGTAAAGCAAAAAAATAGTGTCTGAAAACTAGAAATGATGAATGAAAGGACTTGGCCAGGCCCTGAGGCTGTCTCTTCTGCAAACAAAGTCAGCCGTGCAGAAGTGATAGGTGCTAATTAATAAATAGTGCTGGTTTTCCTTTGCCAATTACTTATTGATACACCCGATACTCCTCTTTGATAAGCCACTCTAAATTGGTAATAGCTTTTATCACAGCTGCGAGCAAGCAGAATCAAGCATCCAGTGCCTTCCCTTTTAAGTTGTTTATCTTCTGCTGTTACGGAATTCTCTGCAGAGTTTGTTTGGAATTACAATGAATTAAACACCTTATTTTTAAATTATTGTTATTTGTATTGTAGTAATGCCTAGAAATCCCACTGTGGACAAGGGCTTTGCTGCTGTGTGAATCCAGCTCTGAACACAGGAAAAGCTGTGTCCCAGAGAGCTTACCCCTGAGCTTTGTGATTGATTGCTTATTCGTATTCCTTCCAAATGTTATCTCTGAGCGAGTGTTTTCTGTAATTTATGTCATATTCTATCTCCTGCCTTGGTTTGTGTCTGTATTTGGGGATGCAGCTTGCACGAGGCAGCTGCAAGCATGGCCTGGATTGCACAGGCCAGCAGACATCCTCCACCGAGTACTGAGCTCTGCACTCTCTGGAGAATGAAACCAAATTCAGAGTAGAAGAATTGAAGATTTTTAACCATGTCGTGGAAGTTCATGCGGAAAAGACCACAGGAAAAAAAAAAAGGGTGGGGGGACAACAAGATCCTTAACGGGTAGGTTGGCATTGATTTGGAAAACTCAAACACAATCACTTAATGTGATCATTTCACTTTGTTTTCTTCAGGGAGAAGCCCAAACGTGAAACCCAACGCAGGAAACGGAGCAGATTGCTGGCCTTGGAGCACTGAGCCTCCAGAGCACAGATTAAAGGCATTCACCCTCCAACACACACAGCTCCTCCAAGAACTAAAGATATAATGAATGCCCTCACAACCTATTAGCAGGCTTTATATTCTGAACAAGAGAACCCCGGGGCCCAGCCCTGAAAGGTCAGGAAATTTTTTCAGCTCAAACTAGACCTAATCAAGGTTTTCCCAAAAGCAAATGTAGGAAAATACTGATTTGTAAGGGGAAAAATTTAAAGAAAGAACGTAATTCTCCCATTCTTTAGAGTCTCTGAGCAGAGTTGCAAATGATATAGGACTCTGAAGGGGAAAAAAATTGAAATTTGGCTTGGAAAAAGACAGAGAGACTTGTTTCTGCAGGAGGGGGGTCAGTGATGGAGCCAACACCCAGCAAGATGTGCTTCAGTGATGTAGCAAGGTTTGAACAAATTCTGAATCATGTTCTCTACTTCCAGTGGCCATGGGGGTTCTCTGTCAGTCCAGCCTGCTTTACCCTCACTTTTGTTATCCTCAGCGAATTTCTGCGTTAATCTTGAAGAAACAACCTTTTCTTTGTTACAAGCAGAGAGGGTTTCTTTTCTTTTTCTTCGGCTGCAGATACACTCTGACGCCCGAACTGTCCTCTCACACATGCACTTTATCAAGAACACAGAACACCTTTTCAGACACCACCTAAATTGTCTCTGGTGATATTACTCACAGCTCTTGTTAATGACAAAGAATCAAGTTGGGCTCACAGCAGCAAACAGGGCAAGCTAGAAAGTTTGATGGTTTATGGAAGAAAATACATCGAATGACAAAACCGAGTTTACCGCAGATATTTTGGCCCTCTCTCCCCTTTTTCTAATATTCCAAAACATCCCAAAAGGACTATTAGCTGCAAAAGAAAAGTATTTTGTAATGATACAGCTTAAAAGCAAAATCAAAACGTACAGCTGTCTGCCTCAAAACTGCCCTCCTACAGTTCATTTATGGGTCTTCAAAGTGAAGGATTTTAGAAATGTAAAGAATAACTGACACTTTTTATATCCATAATGCATTCCTCCCTAGGCACATTCACAGCCTATATAGTCTGTGGTATTTAAAAAAATATCCAGAGATATGAACCCAGTGACTTAAATACAGAATCACTTTTTGAGGCTCATGTAGTTTTATCAGTGGTGAGGATCCTGTGCTGTCTCTTTGACTGTGACCTCTGCTTCACTTATATTAATCTGTGTGTTGGCCAGCCCTGCTTATCAGGAATTTGGTATTGGAGGTGAAGTTCTTTTTCAGACTCTTTCCACTGCACCATTTGTCTTCACAGCACAGATTCTCTTCTCTCTCTCGACTATTGCACTGACATCTTTGCTTGACTTCGTGTTCTTCTATCCACCCCCCAGGCTACGGCTGCCTGCTTATTTATGCTGTCGGCTTAATTTCCTGATTGATATTCTCACATTCCCCCTGCTACTTACTTATTTACATCCTCTGCTTGTTTCCAAGTCCTGCTCCTTTAAGATCGCAGCGCTATTTTATTTATGGAAAAGAATCACTGTTTTCCACAGCATGTTCTTTATGCTGCTGCCACGACCTTCTACAGTACCAGTTAATCATCCCAAATATTGCCACGCTCCAAGTGCCGTGTTTTTCAGTCCTCTGAGCCTCTCTGGTGGAATTCTCTTCCTGGGGACACCTCACCAGCTGAAGCAGTGCATCTTTTTTATGATATTCATTATTTAGCACCTAAACAGCACTACATTCTCTAAGTAAATAGAAGGGAAGGTACTTACGCTACATTACTCATGACCTGTGACTCTGATTTACCCTTCTCCAGGGTAAAACAGCAACACTTCCCACAGACAAGGGGCTTACCCCTGGGTAAAACAAACTGGCAAAGAACAAAGCACCACAGGAGCTTGTGTGGTGGTGTGATGGCAAAAGATACAATGCCCTGTACGGGGAGAGAGAAGGGCTACTCTCGTCTACAAAGCAAAGGTTTTGGGAGGTCTGCGAACACTGGGAGGTAAAATGCTGGCTCAGGAAAGGCAAGAGAACTGGTCCCAGTAGTGTCACCATTTCACTGGGCTTTTGGTTGCTGAAGGATCAATTAGGGTGTGAGCATCAGGCCAGGAATCTTTGGGGTGAAAGAAAGGGTGAGAGAAAGTGAGACTTACCCTGGCCAGCAACTCAGAGAGAGTTTCACCTTGAGTGAGGAGCCAGAAATCATCCTACCCGAAGTGCACTGCTCCTTCCAGCTACTGCCAGAATATTTTCATTGCTCCAGCCAAAGGTTTGTCATGAGAAAGGCTGCACTAGGATTTCTTTGTACATAACAAAATGTTCTGTGGGCTTCTCCTGATGAATGCTGCTGATTCCTGTTAAAGTGATGACCTTGCATCTCGCAACCAGCACAGAGGGGACAAAGAGCTCAGCTCTGGTGCTCAAGCTCATCCTGCTGCTGCTGGGACATGTTCTTGGGAGCAATACTGGGCTACCAGGGTCGAGAAAGAGGACAGCAGGTGAGGAGAATAAACTGGGAATGTGACTGTTTAGGTGAATTCCCAAATGTACCATATATCCCACATAGATTCTTTTTAGAACTGTCAAATCCAGCACACTTAGAGCCATGCCTGAGTGGTGTCTGGTCCTGGTTGTATCCAAAGTTCTCCTCAACATACTGGAGACACAGTCTGGGGTCCAATGCGGTATTTAAAAAGTATGAGTGGAGTGCTTTGAGATGGACACGCTGAGCTGAGGGAGGGGAGCCTGCCTTTCCTTCGCAGATGTAAAAGCCCAAGATGCAGTTAGTTGGTAAAACAAGCTAATTTGTGGCCTTATTGAACTGCCTTGCTTAATTTGTTGGCTGCTAAGAAGTTAAGAGTGTTTGTTTTGCTCTGGGGTGAAGAGCAGAGTCCAAGTCCATCCTGTGTTTGTACTGTGCAGCAGGGGAAGCAACGAGCAGAAGCTATTCATTTAACAAGTGGCGAAGTGATGCCACAGGGGGAAAAAATAGATGCAGCTGTGCCTGCAGCATTACTTAATCTTTCTCCTTCCATTTCCTTCCATGAAGACTGAGCCCCAGCCAGCAGAGAAATAGCTGCCGGTGGTTATACAGAACATAATGCCCAAGTCCAGCCTGTAGCTGGAGATACGTGTTTGGTTTTCTGCACAGTGCCTTCTGTATTTAAAGGTTCACAAAACTGTCCTCGCTGAGTGCCCCAGGACTGTGCCTCAGTGCTGGCACGGAGCTGGGCAGTGCAAAAGGGGAACTGGGTTTGAAGCAAAGAGCAGCCAGCAGGGCAGGACTGGGTCAGCAGCAGCAGGACTGGCAGCGCTGCCCCCGCTGCCCCGCACACCCTCAGTGCCTGGCAGGGATCAGCTGAAACCATCCTCAAAGCTCTGCTCCCACTCTGCCACCACAGCCAGCTCTGCCCCCCAGCCACACTGCAGGATCCTGCTGCCCTCGGCGGGGAAATGCAGGACTGCAAAGGCCTTTCTGGGTGACCCCCTGCTACTGCAGACAGGCATTAATCACGAAGACATCATAACAACAAAAAGGCATAAATACCCATTTTTAATTCTCAGTTATATAAAGGCACATCCAAATATAAATCACAATGGAAACTTCAAAGAGAACTAAATTGCCTGATCCGGTGAATCGGATCCAAAGCAGCCTACCATCGAGCTGCAGGAACACAGCCCACAAGACATTAATTAATACAGAAGCAGGAGGGAAGACTGATGCCAGATTTAAATAGGTGTATTTCAAATCACAATCTGGTCCAAAGCATCTTGAGTTATATTCCTGAATTACACGATTAGTGGTGGGTGGTAGGGAGTGTCCTGCCCAACTGGAAGATTGTCCCTGTCGTTTTGGCTACATCAAACCTCAGAGCACTGAGATTTCAGTGGCCTGGTTTTACTCGTTTACCCATGACCTCATCCTCTCACACAGAACAGAAAACTTCGTTCTTCCATTCTTTGATGTAAAACAAAAATGATGAAAATTGACAGAAAAATTCAACTATCAAGAGTCTGACAGAACATGCAAAAAGAAGAGAAACAGAGATTAATGGAGCCCAGCAGAATGTATCCATTTTATATCCTGTTTGGAGAGGGACAGTGGAGATACCATGGCTGTGGCTGCCCCTGGATCCCTGGGAGTGTCGGAGGCCAGGCTGGATGGAGCTTGGAGCACCCTGGGATAGTGGAAGGTGTCCATGCCCATGGCAGGGGGTTTGGAATGAGATAATCTTCAACATCCTTTCCAACCCAAACCATTCCAAGGTTCTAAAATTTACTTAAGACAGGGCTGTTTCAGTTCCTCAGAGTGGCAGTGCTTGGTTCACACCTCATCTTTAATTCTTGCAGCTGTATCTGCTGCCACGGAGAAGCTCCCAGAGGACCCTCCCTCAGCATGACTAACATGCTGCACTGCACCTCAGCACATTATCCTGTGCTTGCATAGCTGCAAAGCAGCCAGGATGTGACAACGCCAGAGCCGTGAGCAGTGCCTGGCCCAGGTCTGAGGATGACGTGTCCTATTCATCCAAGGAGACATCTATTAAACTCACTGTTGTCTACCCTAAGGGGAGAGCACGTTGTGCAGCACTGAGACCTCCCAGGAACCCTCGAGGCTGCTCAGGCTCCGGCTGTGCACACAGACAGGGAGCACCTGGGAAATTCCATGTCAGTAACAGCCTGACTTAAGTCCTGACTTAAGCAAAGTGAAGATGAACATGTGGGCGTAAGGGCAATACATTCCTGAGACTTAAATGATTTATAAAAGAAAACCTGGCTTGAAAAGAAAACAAGCAGTTGGTTTGGCCAGATGCTTATTGAAAGCTTGTGCATTACCTCTTGACCATGCTATTTTTAAGATCTCACCCTACAAAGCACTGGTACCTTCTCAAAGGTAATGAATGTTCATACCTGACAGCAGAGCTGGACAAAGGGAGCACTCGGTGACTCTCACAATAAAACTCACTGAGAGGATGGAGGAATTAGAAAAGCAAAGCCTCAGGCTTGGATGATCAGAAAATCCTGAAGGAGTTCAGATGCTTTTCTGAACCTGCTCTGCCTAGAAATCACAAAGGATCTGCTTCTCTCATGTGAATCACAATATTGTTCTGGTTTCAGCTGGAAACTACACCATATTTCAGCAGATTTTTCTGCTTTCAGCCTAAAAGCAAAAACTGCAAGAGCACAATAAACATTCTGTTAAGTCTGACCAAACTTCTAGCCTCAGAAAAAATACTTATCCTTGCTTTATTAGACCCAATTTGGATCACCCATCTGTTGTCTGAGGGAGTTTGAAAGCTCATGGGTGGAATAAAAAAAACCCTTCCATCTTCTTAACTATTCCACTGGCATTTGCTTACGAGTTTGCTGCCAACCAAGAAGTGTCTGAAGGGGACAGCACCTGAAGCATTTTGGAACTGGCTTAGTTCAAGCTCGACGTAACAAGCAAGTGACAAGTGTATTGTGTATTGTCACGGGCATCTCTCCTCATAAAGCAAGAAAGGCATGTATAGATCTGGAGTTATTTTCCCACTCCTCTTTATTACTTTTCCTTTGTTCTCTTGCTTATCTATTCCTTTTTAATGCAGAAGATAATACAATTCCTATTCTCCTGGCTTGTGATGTTCAATGCATTTTGACATGTGATGCTGGTTGATGAAATTGGAGGAGAAAAGCTGCATGATGATTTAAAGTGTTATTTTCATGATTGTGCCACTCCTGAGTATGGCACAAAGGCAAACATGACACATGAGCCTCCCGAAGAAAATAATCAGGATGACAGAACGTTAAATTAAAAATTAGAGTGTCCTGGTTAAACCAGGGTGTCTGGACATCTAACCTTATAGGATTATATCTAACATCCTTTTACCAGCGACAGTTAATGCTTGAAGGGATTTTATTCTCATGTAATCCCTGCATTGCTTTCAAATCTGCTTGTTTGGGGAGATATAATTAAAACTTATTATTCCTCCTTTCTCTGCCAACCAACTGTCAGAGAGCAGGAACAGAGAAAACAAGATTTCTTTACCAGTGAAAACCCTCGTTATTTTATAACTAAACCCTTATATTTCTACTTAATTTAAAATCAAAGGATCAGCACAGCCTTTTTCACTGGCAAAATGTAGTGGACATGTATCAAATTTTCTTTAAGGAAAAATAAAATAAAATGTTGGCAAATCATTGGAGAAATAGAGTTTCAATAGAGAAACAATCTCTTTCTCATCCTCCTTTCTCTTTGTTCTGCATCTTAGCATGTATCAGCTGACTTTTGCATATGATGCAGTAAAATGACTAGACAATTACATTTTTCCATAGCATTCTACCTGTCTTGTCTATTTAGTGGAAGAGAATAAAAAAACCCATTGTATATAGGATACACACATCACTGGATAAAAGTAGAAACTCCACATGAAATTTCGGAGGAACTCTCGAACGCACATACAGCACACATGAGCAGTATTGTGCTGTTTAGATCCCTGAAGGAGTTTCAGAGATTTGACAACCTTAAACCCGGGGATTCAGGGCTTTTTCATTGCTGATACACTCTCTCATGTCAGTTCAGGTTGATCTTAACAGCATAAATCCAGGGTATGAAGGACGGCATCTCTGTGCTTCAGAGAGGACAGAGAAACCTGCGAGGAAAGCTTTACACACCACGTGGCCAGAAGAAATTAAAGCTCTGCTTTTATGTCTTAGGCATTTAAATAAACTTACAATGGCAAAACTCAGCGTGGAGTAAAGAGGAGCTGGAAAATCCCTGGTGTCTGTTAGTTGCATTAGAGCACACAGACTTTTATTTCTCCTCTCTACAGACATTTGTCTTGGTATTGCAGCAAACAAATTTCTCCCTCTCTTCCAGTCCCCTCCTGACCACCCTTCCCTGCTCCACACACACTGGCTCTTCTTCCAGAAGGAGACTCAGCCCTAAGCTCTGCTCCTGCCCTGGCACAGCAGTGCACAAAGTCTCCCACCCCGTGCCAGCCCCACTCTTCCCCTCACGTGCTGCCTTTGGCTGCCCCGGTGAAGGGCCACAGGAGATGCGGCTTTGTAGAGCCGTGACACATTCCCCCCTTCCCAGGACTGACACACTCTACACAAAGCTGGGCTGTGGTGTTTCCTGGGTCACCTCATGCCCCATGGAGCGCTCACAGCTGTGCTGTCAGTGTGATATTGGTGTTGGCCATCCCTGACGGACGGGCACCGTGTGAGTAACCCCTGCCCACAGCCCTCGCCCCTTCCCCAGCCCCCAGCACCCCTCAGTTCCTCAGAGCTGCCTGCAGAAAGGCTAACGTGACCTTTCTGGAAGGGAGTAAGGCCAGTCCCCAGTGCTGAGACGCATCTCCAGTATGGGCACAGCCGTGCCACCGTGCCCAGCAGGATCCCAGCCGGGGCAGCTCTGACCCCACCGTGCGGGCACAGCGGGTGCCTGGGGTGGGCTTCCCTCGGAGAGGGAACTGCAGCCTGCCTGGAATTACTGCGTGGCAGATTTCAAAGGACAAGCCAGTCAATTACTCTTCCAGGAGGAAAGCCACAGTAGCAAACAATCCTATTAAGTTTGGTGCTCAGCTCCTCCTGAAGCTGAGAACCAGAGCGATTCAATAAATGAAAGAGGGTGGTGTGAAGGCACTCCCAGCCTCTGAGGGCAGCGATCAGCAGTTCCCCAGCAGTTCCCATTTGGCACCACGGCGGGCTGGGAGGTGTGAGGGAGGATGCAGGCTCCCTGGTATCACCGAGCGGTCCCTGGCAGATGACGGGCGCTCGGCGGCAGTGCCACATCCATCACCCAGCAGGGTCTGCACTCAAACCAACGCTCCATCAATGAGGGCAGGGCAGAGGCAGTGCCAAGGAGCCACAGCTCCTCGTTTTCTTCAGATGAGATTTTCTGAACCGCAAAAGAATAAAAATACTCAAGCCAATCTTCCCTGCAGAAGTGTGGGTGTGATTATCTCGTGGTGTGGATCACTCAGCTCAGCCCCTTGATAATTGATGGGGCTGTACTCATTTAATACCAGCTCGGGTCTGATGCATAAACATCCAGCATTCCCTCAAGCAGCCAAAATTAAACAGGATTCTGGGCTTTTGGAAAGCTGGGACTGAATTCATGGAATATTTCATTTTTTTAAAAGAGCGCTATTGATTATGTAAGTAAAGAAA
This sequence comes from Eulacestoma nigropectus, assembly GCA_013397775.1. Lineage (NCBI taxonomy): Eukaryota > Metazoa > Chordata > Aves > Passeriformes > Eulacestoma > Eulacestoma nigropectus. The sequence continues at coordinate 277,230 of VZTE01002857.1, forward strand.
TTCCAAAAGAGGTAAACTTCCTGACAGCTGTTCCTTCAAAAAAGGAAAACAAGCAGGTTTTTATTTACCTGGGAAATCCTCTAACTAGCAATTCTCAGTCACTCAGAGGTGGCTGATTGAAATATTGATTAAGGTCTATTTCCTGCATTATGCTCCAGTGGCAGCTTTGCTGCAGCTCATTTTTACACGCTAAAGGAATGCATTGTTTGGGAAAAAATGCAGTAACTAGATCAAGTTTTTAAGTCATTTCAAGGCGGAACTAAATTCAGCCTGACTTTTCTAACTCTCTAGCAGACATAAGAAATACAGGTCTTAGTCTTGAGGTGGAGAGTTTCTATTTATAAAGCATGAGTTGATTTGGATAAAGGATGAGAAGCATTGGACAACACTCTGAGGCACATGCTGTCATTCTCCTGTGCAGAGCCAGGAGCTGGAATTGATGATCCTCGTGTATTCCTTCCAATTCAGGAGATTCTGGGATTCTAAGATACCTCAGTCTCAATGTGTTAAATAGCTGGCCCGGAGATTAATGCTACAGCACAGTCTAAGCTATTTATACTGCTGGTGCAGAACTTGGCTACAGTCCTGGATATGACACATCTCACTCTTCTTCATTCCTTCCTGTTTCTTGTTCTTCCCTCTTAGATCCCGAAATTCAATCCTGTGTTCAAATACACCCCTATTCAGAACAGATCATGAATCATAAAATTCCTTTTGGCCACTCAGTTTTAGTCTGAATAAGGAGCTTAGTGGCAAACCAAACTTTCTGATATTACTTTTGGATCTTCAAGGAAAATTCAATCTCCTGTTTCTGGGCACAACCCAAAACATGAGTGATGAGAGCCAGAAGCAGCTGGCAAAAGTGCTGTAGAGCTTCCTGATGCAGTCAGTCTCTTCCTTAAAGCAGCTCGAAGTAGCAGCAGCTTTGAAAAAAGTCTAGGCAAGCCTTCAATAATCCAGGAAGTTCATACCCACTTTTCCTAAGCCATGAAACAGGTAAAAGCTAAAAACTGAAAAAACAGTTCCTTTCATCCCAGATAAAGCTCTTTGGATAGAGGACTATGAAAAATAATCAGTTTTTAATCAGTTTGTGACTATAAAAATAAGCTAAATTTGGATAGATATTGTATCCACTCATGATTTTTCTGCTTGTGTGCTGCAGTGAATTCAAGTCATCACTGAGACAGGGCCAAATTCTACTAACCAAGGTCGATGGTGTTAAATAAGTGATTTATATCAGGGCAGAACATGCCTTGTGGTCTGGATTTGAAGCAGGTGATCTATTCAGAAAAAGCTACATCGCCTTCCTGGAACCCCTGTTAACTTATCAGCGTTGTGGTACTGATTTCTCCACTCTTGTTACGTCCTTTCAACCCCCGAGCCACTGAGTGGTCACCTTTGCATCATTCCTACTTTTGTTATGTTATTTTATCTACTTTTTAGCAGCAGATACAGACCGTATCAACCCTGCTGGAATCCTTCTTATACAAGGACATGTGGTTCTTTTTATTACACAGCACTTTAATAACTTACTTTATAAATAGCCCATTCATTTCAGATACTTTGGCATGGCAGTTCCCAGTTGGGTTTAGCAGTCAGCAAGAAGCTATGTTATCTTCCCAGAAATGCAAATATGTGATTTCATTCCTATATGTTGATCCAGATCCTAACCTAACATATGATTAAGGTAATGTGAGCATCTTTTAGCAGCAATGTGTTTTTCCAAAACGCTGAGTTAAAACCAGAGCTGGGGAATCTGCAACTTCTGCTGAAGCAAGCAAGGAAAAGTCACATGGCAGCAGCAGAGATGAGGGAGGGTGAAGATCAGGATAAGGAAACTACCAGAGGAACTCAAAGAACCAGCTAAACACAGAGACTGGAATTTGGCCAGCAGATCTGGGTTAATGGTCTTACCCTTGAGAAACTCCATAGCAAGTGCTCAGCACCTGGGTTTTACAACTCATGGTTAGGTGCTCAACTGCCCTGTAACGATGGCTTTGTTTCAGGGTCAGAGCCTGGGTGAGGAGAAAAGGACAGGAGCCGTGAGTAGCACTGCCAGCTTTCTCTGTAAGCCTGCACTGATCCTCAGATGTTTCCACGCAGGTGTAGTCCAGAATCAAAATAGGTAGCCCAAAATATACCTTGAGGTTTTCAAAACCCTCAAACAGCAATATTTAAATATGAAGCAGAACAGCAGAGCGTGCTACGTTTCGGTTTGTCACTGCCATGGGGTTCAAATAATTACCTAAATACAACACATTATATATTCAATTAAAACTTTGTAAGCCACAAAAGCTTAGAAACACAAACCTATCCCAGTCTACGTTCAACAAAATGAAACCCAGTTAACTAAATACCGTAAGACTCAGTGGGAACACTGACATATGCATGCAAGTTATTTTAATTAGACCATGCAGGAGAGACACACACAATCTGCTCCCTTATGAACACCCAGATGTAGGCTCAGTACCTACTACACCTAAGTGAGGAGCACTACCAGACACTAAGGCTGCTCAGGAAAACATTCCAATCACCAGCCTCCGAAAAATAATTTCTGTCTGAATTCCTAAGCCAGTGCAGCCTCTCCAGCACTCACCCTGAAATAACTCTTGCAGGCAACCAGTCAATTGCTACAGCCTCTCTACCTGCTTTTATTTAAAGTACCAGCAAACAGTCAGATATTTTGACATCAGCAGGTGGAGGAGCTTCATTACTTTGCAAACCTAAACCTACAGCTTGATTAGTGACATAAACATATATAAAGGAACAAAAGGTAAGGGACAGCTTGTTTAGCTGAGCTCCCATTGAAATGATTGCCTGAATTTATGTGTACTGATGTACCTGCTCTAAGAGCTTTTTCTCCCACGTTCTTCTCTGGTGCAGTGCCAGGCTCAGTGTAGGGATCGTGCTGAGTCAAATGAGGAGTGTGGGGTGTCTTATCTGCAAAAACACACTTTCCCACTGCCCCTGCTATTATGAGATTCATACCAGTCACTGCACATTTTGCTGACTTGAGTTTTGTGAGAAAGTAATCAGAGGTAAGTAGCAGTGCCAATCAGTAGTTTGAGAAAATTCAAATGAGAACAGCAGCTTGCTGGAGGAAGGAAGATCTGCAGCACTGGTGGAGGCTCTGCATCCTGGGAGGGAAAAACCAGGGTTTGGTTGGTGGGAGAGGACATCTTGCAACACATCACAAAACAGCACGGGGTGAGACCAGCATTTGGTCACTTTACCAACTCAAAGTCACATCTCTTTCTAAAATGGGTGGAAGTCAATAAATTCCTATGGATAGGAGTCGTTAATTGATTTTGCTGCCACCTGCGAGCCAAAGTAAGCTGTGAATATAATATTACTTGCTGGCTTCTTCACACTACTGCGAATATTTCACACAAGAGAACTCCAGACAAATTATTCTAGTCCTGTGTCTTTTTATTGCTGCTAATAGCTTGTTTCAACAAAGAGTCAGACATTCCAAAATTGATGGGAAGAATATTGACATTGGCTTAATAAATCCTTCCAACCAGAAAGAGTTGAACAAAGGGATATAGGTTACAGTTTTCCTTGTGGACCTGTTCCGTAATTAAGGAGCTTGGGGCAGAATTTTAAGACCGAGAATTCCAAAACATGTGTCAGTTTGTAATTCCTCTGATCATTTCTTCCCTCAGTGTGCCCCTCTACTATCTAAATGCCTTTTAAAGTCTGCCCCTTGAACGTTTCTTTCCTTGGCAATTTGTGCAGATCCTTTTTGATATGCAGGAAGCTTAGATATACCTCATACTGATGGGCTCTAGCAATAAAGCTTTAACTAAGATGAAATCAGAAAATCTGGAAAACCACAGGGTCAAGGTTGCCTGAGCAGCTTGTTCCAAGATTAGTGGTGTGCAAAGTTAAGGTTTTAATACAGCCAGCCTTAAATTTCTCGGATATTCAGAAGAGAAATGATGTGGCCTTGAATTCAGCCCATCAGAGGCAGTTTAGCAGCACTTGACTGCCAGAGCCAGGCTGATTTTTGTAATGATTGTTAACATCAGCTGCATAATGAGCTCATATGTGAACATCACGGGCAACCTTGATTAGCAGGTATGTGACAAAGTGGTGGTGAAATAGGAGAGGTGTCCAGGGGCAGAGGTGGGAAAGGGAGGACTCACCCATGCTGTGACCTGTGTCACACAGCGTGGGATCGCTCCACCTCACCCAGCTGCACAGGGAAAAAGAAAACAACACTTTGTTAAAAGAGAGACAATTTTACCAGGACAGGAGTACCCGAAGGAGAACAGAACAACATGGTGAAAGATGGATAAATGATTCTTAAACTCTTTGTGGGCACTTCACAATGAATCTCGGGGTACAAAGTATTAAAAATCCTTACAGTTTTCACATCTTGCAGAGAGAGCTCTGGCTAATAAGGCCTATAAGAAGATCTTTAAAACATACCTTTGCAAGCAAGTTTCTTTCTATCCAAGGAATTAATGTAAAAAGATACTTCTCTAAGCACCTCCTCCTCTGCCAGCCATTCTGCTCTCTGAAGGACGATCCCACATTCAAGCAGACTGGGATTTACAAAAATCTTAGCAAGCACAAAGGATTTTTTCTAAACCCTCCTCTGCTGTAGCATGTAGAGTTTTGCATGCCTCCTTCTCCTATTATTCTCTCTTCTCCATGATCCCTTTCCTCTCCCCCTTGCTCAGCTCTGTGACTGGTCCCTCTCAAAACTCTGTTCCCCTGCTTGGCCCATGGCCTCAGCCGTGGGGACAGAGCTCTGCTCACTGATCTCTCTCAATCACGATGCATCAAGCTTAGGGCACTTTTGGGAAAGATAAGAGGCTCTCTCATCTGCCTTCCTGTCCACCTGGAACACCATATTCAGAAGGGATAACGGAGGTATTTGGGAGAAGAGCTGGAGCCCTCCCACGCAGCAGGACACGGCGCTTATGAATGCTGTCTCACATGGAAGGAGTAACCACGTTTTTACTCCATAACTGGATGGACCTGTCATCACTCCAGCAAATAAATAGTGAGGATAGGTGTGAAAACTGGCTTTCAGTCTGATCTGAAAATAATTTCTGAGCTACAGGAATGGCAGTGTTTTGAGGCTGGCTGCCTGAGGAAAATGTGGCTCTGGCATGTGAGAAGGGGAACAGGGAGAAAGCTGCGGTGCTTGGACTGTGCACAAAAGGTCTGAAGATTTGCTTCACTAATTTTCACCTCAGTGAAAATTTCCTCTCCCTGGTTTATAGAAAACACAGGTCTATTTCAAATGGCTGTTTGTTCAAGAACAGAGTTCTTTGAAGTTCTGGCAAAAGGTCTCTGTGAAAACTGCTGAAAATTGCAGGACCACTGCTTTAGAAATGGGCTTTTCATAAGCAAATATCAAATTACCATGCTATCTTCATACGAGGCATTGTTCAGTAAATAAAGAGTACTGATAATTGACACTAAAGCCAGACATTCAAATTCCAGAAGGTCAAAAAAATTCCTCCATATCGGCCCTTTGATTCCACCCCGATGCAGCTGAACTCTGCCTACAGAGAACTTCTATTTAAAAACCAGCAACAAAATAGCCTGTTCTTCCCTTTGTACTTTTTCCTGCTTTGTGTTAGGGAGTTGTACCGACTTTGTGGAGACACTGCAGTTACTTGTAAATTACGTCCGAAAAGAACAATTCCTGTCCTTTCCACGAACCCAGAGAATGCTGGCAGCTCTCAGCAAGGCCAAGTTGGCTGCTTGTTCATATTGCATTGGAACCCACCAAGATCCTGAATTTAAAGGCAATTCGCATCCATACAATCACCTCTATTGCCACTTCAAAGGAGACACATTTCAGGAGAGCCTTTGCCCCTTGATCTCCCCTCCGCCCACCTTCAGGTTTTAAGGATTTTGTTTTTAAAGGACAGTTTTTGACATTTAGAGGGTAAAGCTTGAGGTGGGAATTGCCAAAGACTTGGGTGTGGTTCTCTCTGACTCCACAGGTAAGAATTCCCCAAAAGACTGCTCCTGCAGTCAGAAAAGCCATTGGTGCAGTTGTAAAAACCAGAAAAAGACCCCATGAGAGAGATCATGAGACAAACTCAGCTGTTTTCCCCTCTTAAATTCCATTTTCTTGGTCCAGTGGAAATCCAAGCTATTTTGTATAGGTACTCGATTTTCACAGTAATAAAAGACTTCATTGTGTAACTACAAGAGTCGCTTACTGGAAAAAAGCACAGAAATTAATATGATCCCCTGTTCTGTAGGAACACCCCCAGATGTGCAGGACCCCTGTTTGGCTGGGTTAGGCTGCTGCAATTGGGAGCTTTTACAAAGGAGATCCATTGAATGCAGCACACAGCGTGTCTTGCTCTCAGCTACAGGTGAATCCACAGCCTCTGTTGTCACAGCTCTGTTGATTTCAAAGCCTCAGAACTGCATCTTTTCTTCCCACCATGCCATTTGATTAGGGGAAGAGTCACCACAGCTCTGCTCTCTGCATCTGAACATCTTTAACACATTGCCAGCCAGCTGACAAAACGACTCTTAAACATAAAATACTTCACCTCCTCAAAGCTGCATGTAAAGGGGAACGCAGATTTTTATTTTACTCCCTTTCAGTGCTCAAATAAGCAGCCTGTACTTTCAGGGACATGGACTGTCCTCCCTGCCTTAGCTGCCTCCCCTAACATGCTGTTCCACTACACAGGCATGTAAATAAATTACCTTATTTTTCCCACGGGAACAACACACTGGCATTTAATTCTAACGAATGCTTTAGGGGGTAAAAGATGGGAAAAGCTGGGTCAGAAAAAAAGTATTCTCCTGCTGCTTGGAGTGAGAAGCAAGGAAGAGACAGATGGCAGCTTTCCCTTCCTTCTGAAGCAATAGTGTCTTAAAGCTTTTGGATGCTGTATTCTTAAATCTGTAAAGAGGTTTAAAAGTGGCTGTGTGTGAGAGGCTGGCAAGGGTGTACTTGTTTATGGGAAGCATTCCTGCTCTGGATAGGGTAATAAAAGAAAAGGCAAGAAATGTCTGGGATGTCTGGACTGTAGGTTTGCAATGCTCTGCGCTGACCAGGTACATTTCGATTTCAGCTCAGCAGCTGGATATTAGAGAGAAAAAAAAAAGAAAGAAATATCTCTAGCCAAACAATTCATCTTTTAAAATATCACCCCTGCAAATGCTCCTCCATTATTGCTTTTGATCTCACATCACCTTCCCCTCTGCCTCCCTCGGGGTTTTAGAAAGAAAGCTGAAAGAGCTTCAGCAGACAGTGATCCTTCACCTCCTTCCTGGCTGCTCCACTCCTGCAAGCCTTTCTCCAAAGGGATGTATGGGCAGACTTGGAAGTCAGACACAAAGGAGAAAATCCATCCATAAAATACTGCACACTCTCATCTCCTCGCTTCTTCCACAGCAGACCAGCTCCCCACAGCAGTGATCATCTTCTGCTGCAGTCTGCCACAGCCTGGACAGGACAAAACAATTTCTGGGAAATCCTGTTTTTAAGATTCTGTTTCAAGGTGAGTCATGCTCTGTCTTCTGCGCGGTGCGGAGCTGTGATGTTTGTCCACAGAAATACCCGGCTGGGCTCATGACCCAGCGTGTCAGAGACTGCATGGAAAGAGTTTTAGTGAGAACACAGAGCATGGAATGATTAAAGGTGTTTGGCAGGAACTCTTTGCACCTTTTTTAACACTCCCTGCATCATTCAGGTCTTCAGTAGCTGGAGTTTGGATCTTATCAAAGCCTTCAGTGACTGAAAGCCTTTGCCAATTCTTGCTTGCTCCAAGTAGCTACTGTGGTCTAGGCACAAGTACAAGGAAAATTAACACCTTAATTAGCTCTACTGCTGCTGCTCTGGGGCAATTCCTTTGTCTCCTGTGGCCTGTGAAGCTGCTCCAAGCCACCCAGAGGCCCCACGGGTGCCCCTGCAGAGGCCTGAAGTGCAGGCAGAGTGAAGGCAGCTCTGCCACCCTCACCCCTCCTGTCCTACACATGGTGCGGCATCTGAGAAATCACATCTTACTCCCTGCACCTTCTTCAGGAAAGGAGAGTACTCCAGAGTCACATTCAGCAATCCACTGACCAACACACCCCAGGTTTTATAGCGAGAAAAGCAAATGACAACTTTAATTCACTGACACCGTCCATGGGATGGACAATGGACTTGGAGCTACATTGCTGTCTCTCCAGCATCCCTCTGACACATCAGATTCAAATAATGGAAATAAGAAGATCAAAGTTTGCTCTGGAGCAGATCTTGTCTGCTAAACTGAGTAACAATTGCAGTAGTTTGTTTTCTGTCTGAGGCTGCCAGATCTCAAAGGCTTCACCTTGCAGGGATCTTTGTACCAGTAAGTAAAACTGAGGTACTTCACAATACACTTGATTGCATCCATACAGAATTGTTTAATGCAGTCAGACCTGACTCTACAGGGCTCCTAGTGCAGGAAGACACTTAGAAAACAAGGTTTTCTGAGTGAAGATGGAGAAATGACTTTCTGTTTGCAAGAGTGACGCTGCCTTGCTGGGCAAACATCTTGCTGTTTGAGTTTGTATGCTCGTGTTTACTTAAAGCTGACATGGTTGATCTCTGTGCCAATCACACACAAATATGTACATCAAACTCTATTTGCATAAAGCAACTTTGCAGTTAATTAAGAAATACAGAAAGATTTAATCTGGATTTATGCTGCCAATTTAGCTAAAATGCAGGGTTATGTTTTTCTGTTCTCTACCAGTTCTTGAGTAAGGCATCCCATATTTCAAACTTGTGTTTAGCTTCAGCCATTCACATGCACAATCACTACGGACTTACATTTACACCAGAGGCATGATGCCAGCCTTCCTAGGTGACATTTGGATTTTTTGCCAAGTCATTAACCTTACATGCAATTCATTTTCAATCTACTGTACCTCCTCAAGGCTTAGGATATTTGTTTGCTCGATCAGTTCTTGCAAATCACAGATTCATCCGAGATTTGGTCATGGTTTTGCCCCTGGAATATATCCTAACCCTATATAACCTGGAATATATCCTGTCCCTAACCCTAACCCTAAACACAAGCTCAGCGCAGCTCTGCCCTGTCAAGCTACAGATCAGGTGTTCCAGGAGAGAGGCTCCAGCGTTACCTTCCTCTGCCTTTAAGAGAAGAGAACCACACGTGGACTCGTTGACTGGAAGGTGGTTTGCTATAGGTAGCTCATGCAAGGTGTAAACTTCCTTCAGATGTTTGTAAAGTATCATATATAAAACACTAAAGGAAGTACTGCTCTCTGGCATTCTTGAGAGAGCTGGAACATTGGACGTTACGTATGAAATATTTAAGAAATATAGTTTTGATGTGTTATTTTCCTTGTCTTTTTTCCTGCAAGTGGAGAGGTGGATGGGATTCCCAGAGAGTCTCTTTTATAGATTCTGCTGACAGCTCTACAGATCCAGTTCTTTTCAAGCCCTGTTGGTTCTCTATCTAAGGAAAACACAACACAAAACAAAACAGGTACATGTCCAAACTTTACAAAGGAAAATAAAATAAACTTTTTTACAGGGAAGTTTGTTTTAAACCATTTAATTTTTATGTGGTTTCATTAACTCTGGGTGCCCTGAAGCACTAGATACATGTAGAAAACAAAACCCAGGGACTTTTGCCCTCATACAAATCCTGTTCCTTGCCCCCAGCATCAGGCATGGCAGTCTCGCAGAGCTGGCTGCCAGTAGGTTTGGATGTCTTTAAGACAATACATGATGGATAAAGCAATATAGAAAAACTTCTAAAAATCTATACTCCTTTCCTGTCATTTGGACCCATAAATCTCTAGTGGCTGGGAAGTGCAAGGCTTCATAGTTAAACCCCAAATATCTAATGGTTCAGCGTCCTTTCTTTTCTGATGTACTCAAGAATGGCCTGGGTTGGAAGAGACCTTAAAGATCATCCAGTGCCACCCCTGCCATGGCAGGGACACCTTCCACTGTCCCAGGCTGCTCCAAGCCCCGTCCAGCCTGGCCTTGGACACTCCCAGGGATCCAGGGGCAGCCACAGCTGCTCTGGGCACCCTGTGCCAGGGCCTGCCCACCCTCACAGGGAAGAATTTCTTCCTAAGGTCCAATGTAAATCTGCTCTCTCACAGTTTAAAGCCCTTTCCCCCAGTCTTGTACTCTACTAGAAAACCAGTTGTGCCAGTCAGCATCTAGAAAGCGTTTTGAGATCCATGGATTAAGTCTCCAAAAGTTCTCCAAGTTTCACCCCCCGTATTATTACCAGCCATAACCTCCCTGTCAAATGTTAGGGGAAGAGGCAGAGAGGGATGGGGAATAATCAATAACAACACAAATCTTCCACCTTCAGGTCTCCTAAATTTATGACCTCTACCATGGGTTAAGATGGCCTCGTGTTTCCTGGCATTTGTCATACATCGAAGGTGCTGCTGGAGATGGGCACAACGCAGACAGACCGAGAAATCAGGGATCGGCCTAAAATTGCAATGCCAGTGCTACCCGGAAGGAAGGAAGGAAGGAAGGAAGGAAGGAAGGAAGGAAGGAAGGAAGGAAGGAAGGAAAGAGGAAATATTCCCCCTCTTCTCAGTTTCTCTGCCATTCTGCTGCCTCAGCAGCTCCCCAGTGCAACACCAGTCCCCATTAGCACCCCCGATGGCAGATGCCCCGTTGCACAAGTGACTCGGGTCTCACACGCCAACACCTTTGTAAGGGCCTGAGCTGGGCAATGAATCTGAAATCCTTCTAGAGCTAATTCACACGAAGGCAGACACACAACACATTTGTGCCGTGCATAGCTGCTCCTGCCCGCGCTGCTCTGAATAAAAACACGGAAAACTTGGTGAAGTTCCCTTTTGCCAGCGCTTTGCTCTCCCCTCTGCAGAGCTCGCTAGGAGCTGGCACTACAGCACTGGGCCTTTGCCAGCATCAGTTTTTGAAAAGCTTTACCTGAATCACTGATGCTTGTCTCACCAAGCCCTGTAAACAATGGTTTATGGTATTACTCAGGTTTTACATGTTAGGACAACTGCTGCATAATATTGTTTTCTCCACTGAAGCTTTTGCAGGAGCTGGAGTCAAGAATATGTTCTGCATCTCAGCTGAGACAGTAAAAGAACCACCTAAGAACTTATTTGGGGAGTCACACAAACAAAAATACACAGTTTTCTAAGCAAGTTTTTCAGTCCAGCTGTTACTGGTCGCCGTTTAAGTCCTGTTTGCAAACACCTGCTCACGCTGGGGTTTTTTCACACAATCCCAAATGTTTGCATAAGCAAAGTATCCGAAGGCAGCTTGTTTCACAGGTGGGTTTCACCTGTGTGGGAGCTCATTCATTACAAAACCCATCGCAGCCTGCCTGAAAGGCCGGCAGAGAGGCAGGAAGGCCCTGGGCTGCAGCTCCAACCCGTCACAGCCTGCCCCATCCATCAGCGGGGCCGCGCTGAGCCCCAGCAGCTGGCAGTCTGGCCCCATATGTCTGAGCTGACCGGCCACACGGCGCAAATAATGAGCCCCAGCGAAGATTAATGAAGTCCAGAGCACAAATCAGCCATGCAAATGGCTCTGGGATTAGCGGTGTTTGTGAGCAGGGGACACAAGTGCAGCCTCTCGCACAGACACAAAGGGGCCGGGTGGGACGGGGCTGTGTGAAAGGCACAGCCAGCAGCACAGGGCTGCACACCGCGCTGGAAGGGAGATGCAGGCAAATCTGAGCTGGAAATCAAATGGAAATTCTGACTATGAAAATTGGTGAATAATAAGTCTGCCAAGAAATGCTATTTTAGTAAGATTATAGGCACCCGTGAGTTCAAATTGAATTTGATAAAACTGTTTTGGCTTCAAATAATGATGAATTTTTTTTAATACGTGTGAAATATTTAATTCTACTCTTTTCTAAGGGAAATGTTATGGCTTTTTATTTTTCACTGAGACGTCTACTTGTGCTTTAAGCACCTTATTTTGCAATTGTAATAGGAAGTGTTTATCATCCTGGAAATAAAATTAAATATTTAATTTTGGACCAAATTGTTCAAATTTGGATCTTCAGCCATAATAATAAGAACACACAGCTAGATATAAGTACATGTACACATGGCTGTGTGCATGCTTTCCTTTCAGCTGGTTAGGCCAATGAAGTGGAAAAACCCTTCTGACAGCTCTACACAAATATTTCTATCAAAACTGCAAAGCCTTTCCTTCACACCCAGAACATGCAAAGAGCCGATTTGTTTTTCTGAGCTGTTGCAGATCCCCAGCCTCGCAGTGCAGCCCCGTGCTGCCGGCTCTGGAGGGTGAGCTGAGCAGATCTGATGGGTGCAGCATCCCAGAGGCACCGGGGAGGTTCAGGGCACACACTTCCCCAAGCCTCAGTGGCCCTGCAAATCCCCCAGCATTTGGGACTGCAGCAGCTCAGGTGCCTTGGATCCTCCGTGGCAAACTCAGCAAACCTCTCCAGCTGACCAGAGCAGGGTGCAGGGGAGAACAGATGCTTTGATTACACCAGGCTGAAGCAGGAAGAGTCAGATGGTTTCTGAGAGTGTATCGAGCAAAGATTCAAGATGAATTTTGTAGTTGCTAATTTTAGGTCGCTCCCCTGAGGCACCTGCCTTCAGGGATTTCTGCTGTGGGGAAGAAATTGGCAGGGGAACTTGCTTCTGCTCTCCTGAAAGCCTCCTGAATGTGCTGTGGGGCAGGGCTGACATGGGAGCAATTCTGTCCAAAGTCTGGAGCTTAAGTTGCCCTAAAATGGAGCAATTTGTCACTGGGTGCAAAGCACTGCTTCTGACCTTTAACATGTACAATGTAGACATCAAATGACGTATCTTCTGTCATATTCTCCTCTCCCCTCTCCACTTGAGCAGTACTGCAGAACACGTACGGAAATACTCACGGAGAAAACAAGCAGCCACTAAAGGCTTTCCACCACAGGATACGAACCTCTTGGTTAACAGCAGTGTCACAAAGAAGCTGTAAAACCCCCAAAGTCATTTCCTCCTTCTAATTCACAGTGACATTAACAAGATCTGAACCCTGACCTGCAGGTGACTAAATTATGTTGCCAAGCAACTACACTTTTTAGAAAAATAAAGGGAGAGGGAAGGAGCGGGCGGAACACGCACACCAGGCTGCTGCTGTGGGATGAACACGCCTCATGTCCCACTCCCCGTGAGCCAGACCCAGCTCCTCACTGGGACGGGGCTGGCCTTCCCCTCAGGTGTACACGCTGGCTTTTACTTCCCCCCCTTGAAATTCCACACAGATAGGTACACAAGAACATTGCCACAGCTAAAAGTGACAAAATGAAATATAGCAGCCATTTTTCTTTGGAGAAGAGGTGCTTATAAATTCACTCCGTCCAAAGTATCTCTCACTTCGGCAATACATCAAACTATGCAGCCCCATCAGTCTGAATCAATTAGAAATTACTCACCAAGTAAATTACATTGAAAAGCTTTGATTTGTTACTGGAGTTTGCTACTGTTCTCTTCAATCTTAAAAGACTGAAAGCAAAAAAGTAATAATGTGACAGTGATAGTGAAATGTAACTTTTATTGAGATTGATGGGAACCTATTTGCCACAATATTTGCTTTTAATAATTTAATTTTTCAAACTCTGCAAAGAGAGCCATAAATATTTGACTATGAAGTTCTTCCAATTTAAGGTACTTTTGCACCACTTGCCTATTTTTTCAAGATTTTTGTATTTAATTTCTAAAAATAAATCTACCAACCATATGTTCATAACCACCTTTTACTTTGCCTTCTAACCGTGTTCTTTTAACTTTCATCTGTTGCAGGTTAGTAACCTTTCTACAAAAGGCACTTCAGGCACTGAAAGAAAACACAAAAGGATGACTCCCTTAAGAAAATATTGGTTTTTACAGCTTTGGTTTATTTTTGAATTCTGAAAAAGGCCCAGCTCTTTCTGCCACGGAGGTCACTGACAAACTTGCAGAGATGTTGGTGTGAGCAGGGCTCGTTTCCCTCATTAGCATTGCTTGGGGTGCTGGGGCTGCTGCATGACCCGAACACGGGATTGTGTAACTGGCAAACAGAAAGCTCTGCTCGGCCTGAACCACACAATAACGAGAATACCAACAGAATTTATGTTAATCACAAGCAAAGTTTCTAGCTAGGAGTATTTCTTCTTGTACAGATAGGTTGGCAAGTGCTTAGACCAGAGGATTTGCATGTTTGCGAGGACACAACGGCAGATTAAATTGCAGCACTGGGCTTTTCTGAGATGCCAGCTCCCACAGACGTGCAGAAGGCAGGCGCAGGGGCTGACCTGTCACTCCTCGCCCGGTCTTCAGCCCTAAACATAATGCAGGATATGAGGTGAAGCAGCTTTTGTGTCCGGTCCTACCCAGGTTATTGACAAAGCAAGGGGAGCACCCAGGCACTGCTGCTGTGTCCACATGGCTGCTCCCTCACGGACACTGGGGCTCCTCACTGATGACTGGACACCACCAGCTCCTGCTCGGCTGCCTCAGCTGCACACTGAACCAGCTGCACTCATTTTACAGATGCCAGCTACAGATTTTCTGGTAAAACATGTCCAGTGAGCCTTTCTGACAGGTTGGCTGCCTTCTAGGTGAATTATTCCACCTCACACATGGCAGTTCTGGTGCTGGAGTTACCATATCCACCCACTCCCAAACTCCTGCCATTGCTGACCTCACATTCTTATGGGAGGATTAGACTGAACAATGTGGTAAAACACAGTAGTGTAGAATAGTAACACCTGAAATTAAGACAAATGCAAACTAAGAGCACTTCTAACATCAGTGTCCTACGTAAATGTCAAATTCTAAAATGTGTCATTTGTAGAGAAAATGACTCAGAAAATGAAAGAAAAGGCAAAAAGAAGAGCCAGGTTAAGTTCTTTTAAAGGCTAGTAATAGATGACAAATGTAGTTCAAATAGCACAGGTGAAGAATGAGTCATTATTAATGACCAAGGGCTTTAGTTATTGGTGCTGAATGGAAAAAAATCATTATGTTTGAAGCTTTATACTGGCATAGAGTGGAAATTATATGCAATCCCTGCTAAGTGCCTGATTTTTACTGCTAGAAAATCCCTCTGACTGAAATGTACTTCAAAGTAAACTACTTTAGAATTTCTTTGCGCCGTTGGATGCCCAACCAAAGGTCATTTTCTCTCTCTCTTTGTGCATCATTTTAGAAATTCCTGAAGTTTTTTTCTCCCCCTCTTCTGTAGTGTACGTCTATTTTTCTGCTCTTCAGAGGGCCTAAACTGAAAATTAGATAACTGCATTTGGAAATGAAATGCAAAAGCAGAAGCCTAGAGTGATTTAAAATGAAGATGTTTATTCATTATGGACCTTTCCCTGCGAGGCACTGGACACCCCCTTGTGCCATGGAGCTCGGGAGCTGCAGCGGGGCTGCAGAGCCCCAGCCCTGTGTGGGAGCCAGGGGCTGGAACTCGGCTCTTCCCCTCCTCCCTCTCTCAGCCCAATTACTCCCAAGATTTACTTTTCCCTACAGCAAATTCCCACCATGCCCAGTAAAAATCCTTCATCAAGGATGCTTTTTTCTTAGCGTGCTGGGATTCTCTGGCTCTAACAGCCTTCTCACTCCCTCGGTGTATTTTTCCCTCTCCTGATAATCAGAGCACTGATACTGCACCCTGGTTAGAGCCTGAAAGGAGAGCTGCTCCCTTTGGTGTTGAGCACATCTGCTCCCAGTGATAGAGGAGCACTTGAAAGGTGGCACTTTGGAGGGAGGCTGAGGGCTGAGCAGAGGAACTGTTGGGCATGTGAGCCTTTATTTCTACTTCAAGAGAAACCCCATCCCAAACCTTCCAGAAACAGCAAAGCTCCTCGGGGCATAAATTGGGGTACACTTCAGTGTAGGTACAGACAGCTCACATCTCCTGCTTCGGCTCCACTGCTGCTCTGCCTAGGACACTGCAGAGCAGCCTGAATGTGACTCTGAACTTATCCTGGCTGAATATCAAAGCTGTGTGGGCACTTCTCCCTTCCCACCTATGATATACATGAGCAAGTGATGGAAACACATGATTAAAAGCCTGTAACAAGACAGAGCCTGAGGATCCCTCTCAGAGCAGGGCAACGGGGCTCCGGGGTCTATGAGCAGACTATGGAACAGCCAAGCAGCATCAGCTGCTCCGATTTCATGATTGCTTCAAGACTCTCTCCTGGACTGTTATCAAAAGAGCTAATTCAGCTGAAAATTATTGTTGCAAATCTTCTCATCCCCCCGGAAAAAGGAAAAGTTAGCATCATCCTTTGGTAGCTTACACAGCTCTAGCAGCAGCCACGCCAGTCCCTGGGCATGTGGATGCTCCCTTTGGCAGCCTTCCACACTCCTGAAAAACCTGCAGTGGAAAACCTCGTTCCTTTTTTCATTTTCTTTCTCTGGTGCACAAACAGCAAGTAGTTTTTGACCAGCATCTGATGCTAAGGAAGGAAGGAAACACCAGGAACAAAAGAACAGCCAGAAGTCATGAGAGGAAGACAGATAGGCACGTTCAGCAACATGGACTGGTGCAATATGTGGCACTGTGTTTTCTTTTGCTATTTTCAGTAACAGCAGTATGACTTTTGTCTTGCTAAATGGCATCACGTTGCAAATACAGTGTGTCCTGAGGCCCTTCGGTGTTCTTGGTGGAACACGAAACTGTGCTTACATGGATCTCTGTGCTACACTGACGGGAGGAAAAGAAACAGAAAAGAAATAGGACAAAGAGAAAAACTCTTCAGGGCAAGCTAGTAATTAAAAAAATGTGAAGTTTTTAAACTGGCTAGGGGATCAGCATAACACCCATGAGAAACCTACGCTCAGTTCCCAATTTCTGGTGCAGCTCCTGACCAGCTCTCTTCATCTCTCACTTCTCCCATTCTTTTTAGACCAAAAATGACACTACTAACCACCTTGCCTTATATTTGTGTTGTGGAGACTAATTCATTATTAATAGCAGAGAGGTTCAGAAGCACAATGATGCATGCCAGAGGAGCCAGCAGAAACTCTGCTCTCCCCTCTGCACCACTCTTCATACAAAAGGAGATAAAGGGGTTGATTTCTAGCAGGAGAGCTGTGACTCCTGCAGATAAAAGTTCTCTACAGACTTAAGAAGGCACTATTTGAAGGTATTTAATGCTATAGCTTTCCTTACACGGCCATCTTTAGTCTACTTAAAAGCATATTTACAGAATCCAGACTTCAATGTGCTATGAAGGGACAGGGAAAGGGATTTTTAAAAGGATTTTTCTCCCCCTGCTTTTCCCCCCCAGTTTTCCCCCTAAGGGTGCCCTGGCTCCATATCCTGCCCCCAGACACTCCTGGGGCAGCTCTTTTCTCCCCTGTACCCTCAAACAGCCATGAAAAACCCATCCTTCAGAGCACAGGCTCCCTGTCTCTGAAGCCAGGTGATTTTACCTAAAAACACAGGGAGGAGATCATGATTTGAAACCTGGATTTATCCTCAAGAAAATCAGGTATCAAAGAACAAATCCAAAATCTCTCAGAGAAAATGTACAGTTCTCTTCTAGGCACGTGTGCAGAGGAGGTCGGGGGATGGACGAAGGCACATACCAGGTTTCTAGCTCAAGTCAGGGATACATAGTGGGACTGGCACCTCAGCTGCACGTGTTTGGTGTGTCAGAGAAACCCTCTGTGGCGAATGGGGCTGCAGTCATATTGGGAACAGCACAGAGCAGGCCTGGCCATGGGGAAGGGGATTCTCTCAGCCCAGACTGAGGCTCAGAGGCAGGGTGAAGGGATCATTTGGAATTTAACTGGAGTTAATTCTGCCTTTTTGTAATTTCTTCTAATTTCTGAATAATGTGTGAAGCTAAGTTGAACCACGCAGCCACAGCTGTGGCAGGCAATTCAAACATCTGATCATAGGAGAAGTGGCTGGAAGTTCTGGCACCTCAGCTTTCATAAAAGTATAAAAAAATCCTCAAGAGTTTCCAGAACTCACAAAAAGTGTCACTGTGGATAGCAAGGACAGGTGAGGGTCTAAGCAGTGTCCAGGCACTTACAGGACATTGTGTGACACTCCAGCAAACAAGCTGAGCGTTCACAAGGACAGCGGGACCAACTCTTCAAGGTGTTCAAGGTCAGGAGGTTGGATGGAGCTTTGAGCAGCCTGGAGCAGTGAAAGTTGGACTAGATGACTTTTAAAGATCCCTTCCAACCCAAACCATTCCATGATTGGATGATTCTCCTGACCTCAGATTAGACTGCACAGGAACAAGGACAACACGGAGACCAAAGTCAAGCAAATACATTGCAGCACTTGGTAAATGCAAACACTCCTCCTCACAGGATTTATGCCAGTTGACATTAGGATTAACTTATTTCTTAATTAGGATTACACACACTTGGCTAATACGAAATGAAAAGACATCCACTGCCCGATAAAATATGGCCCTGTATGCTGTCCCACAGAGGTCCTAATGTAAATCTCCACTCCAGCAGGGAAAGCTCGCTGGTGAAATACGAGCTGACCTCCAGGCATCTGGTGGACTTTCTGTCCTTCAGGTGAGGTGAGTGTTTTGGAAAGTAAATGATACCAACTGTATGGCAGGTTCAGGGGCAGGAACAAGGTCTGCTGTGATCCATACCCTCACAATTCCTGGGCTGAACTAATTTCCCGTCATCAGACCTCTCATGCCTAGAGCTAATTTGTCTTGTACTGGGGTGAAAAATGGGAGGCTGGGCAGAATCCAACCCAGCATACTCATCATGGAATTATTTCTGTAAATAATACCTTTAAGCTCGCAAGAGTGTCTGGAAAATGCCCTCTGGTTTATATACACAGAAACAGGATTAAATCCTCCAAAAATCCACACCGCACTTTACAAAGCTTCCTGCTGGTAAAGAAGTTCATGATTTTTAATTAGTACTATGCAGACATGAGGCCAGACATGCAATGTTCAATAAACCAGTTAGTTTTTACATCAGTAATGAGTCTTAGAATATTAATGTAGGGCCTTCAGAAGTCAGAAGGAGAAGAGTGAATGTGCAGTGATCCTAACATTACCCCTAGGTGCATGTGAGTAGCAGAGATATTAACAACCCAACAGTGTAAAGTTAAAAAAAAAAAAAAAAAAAAAAAAACCAAGGGGGGGGAAAAGGGGTTTTTGCAGGGGTTA
>VZTE01002857.1:296354-314119 GCA_013397775.1 Eulacestoma nigropectus
CCAACAGTGAAAAAAAAAAAAAAAAAAAAAAAAAAAAAAAAATCCATGGAGGTGGAAATGTGTATTTCGGGAAATGTGTATTTCGCATGGGTTAATATAATCAGCTGCAGGTAGATTTCGGAGGATTATTTCCAAGCTTTTGAGAAGAGATTTCTTTTGTGGGCATGATAAAAATTGTTAATATGTTGCTGCTGTTTTATTCAAGGTGAAAATTTTGCTTTAATCACTTTCAAATAAATGCGAAACTCAACCATTACTCCCTTCTAATAATACTGAAGAAAATAGTTCACACTAAATCTAACATAATGAACACAGCATGTTCATAGAGAACTGAGTGTTCTGAGCTTAAGTCCCCTTTAATCCATAATTCCTTTGGAACTACATATTACATCCACATGAATACCAAAGAGGTTTATGATTAATGTTATTTTAATGAATAATAAAAAAATTGATGATGATTTACACAGAGTTATTTTCAGGGTTCTTTTTTTTTGCATAAAGATTTGTTGGTTAGAGACTCTAGTACATACAAAACAGAGCCCTACAATCTGATTGGGGTGGTAATGTTTTTGCCAAAGCTTCTAGGCAATGTGAGCGAGCAGCTGAACTGAGCTGGGAATAGCTGCGGGCTCTGACAGGCCCCAGGTACCCCCTGAATCCCTCCCTCACCCAGGCTGTGCTGAGGAGGCGCGACAAGAACCTCCCGTTCTCAGGAGAAGTGGCTGTGCAAGCTCGAGTGGCTGGGCCTGACCGTCCCCTCGCACTGGTGTGGCTCCAGAATTCCAGAATCCCAGCCCAGCAGGTGTCAGGTGGGATCTGGCCCTCGGATGCATCACCCAGGGCAGGGGTCGCGGGGTCCCGGCTGCTGCCCCTGAGCGAGATCCTCAGCGGCTCCCAGTGCCAGCAAGGTCCCTGGCAATTAGTCCCACCAGCACAGCAAATGACAGCAAACCACGAATGCTGTGACTTCCAAAAGTAATGGGCAGCCAGAGAGCTCTCCTGCAAAGACAGGGACTGGAGTTCGCAGTCCCCCAGCACAGCTCCAGCTCCAGGAGGGCTCTGCGGGATCAGCCAGCTCGCACGGCAGCCGCTGAAGCTGTCCCAAAAACGCTCTGAGCATGGAGGGGATTAGAGGGGCTGCTGATCTCCGGGGCTGTGGCACCCCTCTCTCTGTGCAGAGCTGCAGCACTGCTGCCTCTCACCCCGTGCTTCCTTGCCTTCTATTCTGAGACACTGGCTCTGGCCAGATCTTTTTGGCTCATCTTTCCAAGGAAGCCAAGGAAGTGGAAGAAGGGCTGTGAAGCAGTGATAGCACAGCGTAAGCCTGTATATACTGTATCCAAATAACCTATTAATGAAAACCCTTTGGCAGCTGTTTAAGTGCTGTGAGTATGGAAACGTCTGCAGTCAGAACTCTGTGGGATCCCTTCCTGAAAATGTCATCACCATGTTATAATTAAAATAACATCCCCTTCCATGCCAGCTATCTTTATTAGGTACCAAACACTGAACCTCTTCCCAAATCACTGGGGTGCAAATTACTTTTCAAAAACATTTCTGGAGCTGATAACCATAAGCTTTCACGCTGGAATGAACTTTCCCAGGGACAACCATTATGTTCCTTTTCCCAGACTCTGTGCTAGAGACTTCTGACTCATTGCCAACACCTGACTGGATGCTGGAGCTCGTTTTCTGGACTTAAGTGTTGGTAGATCCTAGATCATATTCCATAATGATAATTTGTTTGATGTTTTTGTCACTTTGATTAAGCAAAAAAAACCAGCCACCACAGTACCTCCCAGGGGAAGTCCAAATCAAGGTTTGGTCTGGGAAAGAGACTGCAAGCCTAGAAGCAGGGAAGGTATGAGTCGGATGTGAATGCCCCCCTAAATGAACTCAAGTGCCACAATTTACTGTAAAATAACTAATTAATCATTCATGTTTTAGTGTGCAACAATGGAAGTTTCTCACTGGAGGAAAGATACAGTGTTTTCTGCTCTCCCACACACCTGTCCAGAGTTGAGTTCTGGGCCAAATCCTGTGTCTTGCTTCTATCAACCCACTTCCAACACTGACATTATTCGATAGAGTTCATTACTTCAGAAGGGAAGAGCACCAGCCCGTAAAATCTGCACTCCTACTCGCAGCTGGCATTTGATTCCCTGAAGTTCCTCCCAGCCAGCCAAGGGATGCCCAAGCTGCTCACCTCTCCAGTGAGAGAACCTGGCAACATCCCTCTCAGGACCAAGTGTGGTGAGGCACAGCCTGGGGCACAATTGCTGAGTCCTCTTCCTTAAAACAAAGACCCCAAAGGATTCTGAATGCCTAACCTTGAACTAGAGCAACTATTTAACCAGAGATCTGCTGCAAAAACTGAATCCAAGGGTCTGACAGCAGAGCTCACTCTGCTTTTCCCGCTGCGTGCTCATCACAGTGACCCTTCAGGGGCTTCCTTCGGCACCAGCCCTGCACAGGGGACAGAGAGCTCCAGTGACAACTGTCCTCATGTGCTGGCAGGCTGTGCTTTTGGAAAGCCCCAGGGTGTCTGAGGGACCAGGCCTGCACAGGGTCCCCCACAGGTCATGGATCTCATCGGCTGGTTCCTTACACACAGCCCGCTGCTTTCAGGTGTTTAAACCCACACCAAGGATCAGCGGTTAGCAAACGATCCCCACCCTCTCCACCACGTCTGAGCCATGGCTGCTCTCTGCTCTTCTCATCAGTCGCCACCGACATCTCTCACCACGCCCCTGAGCCCTGTCGGTGCTGCAGGAGCATCCCTCAGGCCTGCCTGTGTTCCCGAGCTTGTCCGGCCAGCCTGCAGCAGATGGTGCCACAGACAGAACAAGTCCCGGTCCCCGCAGCCATCCCACACCCTTGCACAGGACAAGCCAAGCTGCAAGCAAGCAACAAAACACACACCGGGACCCTCACAGGAAATCTACGATTTGAAGGCTTTTAATCCAATTTCACAGGCTGAACATCCGCGGTATTTGTGGGAGATGATGACCATGCCCTCCCTCCTTTCCAAATAAGCACATGCTACTGGTCAAACTTTCCCCATGCATACTGCAAGACCTTCCACAAGTAAATGCCTGCTGGAATAATTACAAAGCATTTTCATAGTATGAATTTTATAGTCTACAATTCAATCTGCATTCTGTCAACAATCTACGATGCAGAACACGATGTGGTCTGCAGGAAACAAGAGCAGCTCTTCCTGAGCAGCGTTCTGGCATCAATTTACCCTGGATTTTCTGAGGGCACAGACCATCGGACTGGAGAATACTTAATTCTGAAAATACATCTTCCTGTAACTTTTATATTGCCACTTAAGTTATTTGGCCCTCTTCCAGTTTTTTAAATTACCTCAGTTTTCTAGAGCAGCTCGGGTACTTAATAAACAAAATGCCATTTCTGTGCCTCACAAGATCACAGTGCGTATCTGCTAATAAGGTCAAAGCCATCCTTCAGAAACTTAGGCAAGCACACCCCAGAATGGCTTTTCCTGTTAAAAAAACCCCACTGGACCACATTTTGTTGCAACTAAATGTTTAAAACTCTTGTCCTCGGTGTTTAGAACCATAAAAAATACATAAATGCTAAGGGAGACAAGCAAGCAAACAGACTGTGTGTGCCGGATGACCTCATTATTCCGCTGTGACCAGCTGGAAACCTGCTGGTTTGCAGCCAGCCCCTCTCGTGCCCGTGAGAACAGCATGGAGCTGATCCCAGCGTCTGCTGGGTGGACTGGGAGAGCTGGAAACTGAGTTTCATAGTGGGTTTGCTTCTTCCTAAAGGGTTTGTGCCTTCCCTGTAGAGCAAGAAGCAAGACATTTGCCTCACTATCTCCCACTAACAAACAGCTGAGAACTCTTCTGGTTTCCCAGGCGTCTCCAGTCTGGCCTTCCAAACTCTGTCGGGGCTACTACAGTTGCTGCCAGCTCCAGAAATACAATTTCTCACGGACAAACATCAAAAGTTTCTATCTCATCAGCAGCATTTTCTGCACTGGTGTTTCACCTTCAGTGTTTTGCTATCATCTTTGCCACAATCACGTTTTAGCATCTGCTGTGTCAGCATCATGTTTCAGCATCAGCATTTAACCATCAGCTGTTCCACCATATGGCACAAGAAGCATCAGCAACGCAGCCCTCACAACACACCCGAGCAAACAAAAAGCACTTGTAATTCCCCTCCATCCCCCCATTACCCTCTCCTGTGCCACCGCCACCCTTCTCTGGGACAATGCCATCTTTATCTCTTTTTTCCATGAAGAAATAACATTCTGAAGAGAATTAAAAACAAAACAAACCAAACAACTCAGTTCCTCTAGGCAAATTTGCAGGAGTCTCTCCTGTGATCTGATTTTCCTCTGAGGTTCACTGAAGCATTTTTAAAGTCCTGTGCTACAGGAGCAAACTCAGGGTCACTGCCTGTCATGCTTTTAATCACGGCTGCCATTTGGCATGGGAGCTTCCCAGCAGCAGTGACAGGAAACCTCCTGGAGAGCTGGGCTGAATTTCCAACTAATGCAGTCTTTTACTACCTTGGGGGATAAATTTAGGACACTCTTTAGACTAAACTTCTTCAGAAGGACCCAATTTCTTTCGCAAATGTTCAGTGTGCAGGGCAGGATGGTTGAGGGGAGCACCATTTGCACAACTGCCCTTGTGACTGGGAAACATTTTAGGCTGACATTGAAATGCTGGATAGGTACAGAAGTCTGGGAAGAGACAGGCTGTGTGAGGATGATTCAGGAGCCTTGCTCCACCATTAGTCACATCATGTACCATCGACATTTTCCAATGGTATTAAACCCCCAACAAATGCCAGCAAACATTTTTGAGGGGCTCCACTCTGCAAAACCAAAGTGTGATTTAACTCATGACCAAATGAATTCGATATCTGCTTAGCTTACAAGCAATTATGCCTCCAAGTTTGTTCCTGGTAAAGAGTGACATTTTTCCACCTCATTGTAAAATTTGACAAATGCAAATTTTGTAGGCTTCACTCTGAGTGTGAAATTCTCCAGCACGGTGCCTGTTTATCTATAGAAAGCTGTAGCTAGTAAGATATCTTTAAGAAAAATGCAGCAGAAAGGGAATTAAATGAGACATAAGGCTTTTCACCATTGTGGTCAGAGTCTAATCACTCCTTCCCATGCTTTGAAGAACAGTCAGGATGAATCAGTAGTTTTTCACTCTGTAGACACTGAGGGAAAATGTCGATCTCTGGGAACCACTCAGGAGCAGAGAAGCCGAACTGAAAGAACCACAGCACCGAAAAAGAGAGAGCTGACAAAGCCCACGAAGGGAAGGACAGCATTAGCTGGCCTTTGGTGGTGTTAGACGCAGTTAGCAATGCCATGGACACCAGTGCCAGCAATATAAAGGAGGGAGATTGGTAAAAAAACCTGTCAGAATCTGCTCCTTTGTAGTATCAGGTTGTTGACTATGCAACAATCTTATTTAGAACCATAGAATCACAGAATGGCTTGGGTTGGAGGCAATCCTAAAGACCACCTAGTTCCAACCTCCAATTCATTTTGATTCCAAGTTTTAGACCAGAAAATCTGAACTTCCAGCAGTAATAAACAGCTAGTAATAGTTTAGTTGACAGCATGGTAGTGTCTAAAGCACCATTTTTGGTGGAAGAAGAGTCTGATCAAGTTGCCGGATGGAAGAGCCCCAGGAGCTGGGAGCCCAGTGCAGATGTGCAGATGTCCAGAGCAGAATAAGAAGTGTCTGCCTGCACAGGTGTAGCTCAATGGAAATTGAGGATTACCTGCACAAGTTCTACACCATTATAAGGTATCACAACGTTCCTTCCGTGTGGACTGGCTGAGTGAAGGATGGCCAGAGCTTCTCTCCCAAAAACCCTCCCCTGACTCTGTGGTGACTGCCAGGCTCTCAGCCATGCTTCAGAATGAGGAAATTTTGCCATGCAAGCGAGCTCCTGGAGGCCCTGACTCACCCTCACCGTGGGGATTACAGGGATTTGCCACTTAGGTGCTTTCAGAACCAGCTCATTCCATGATTTCTGGAATGCACGCTGCTATCCCAGGGAATGGGGGGAAATCCTAGCAGCATGTCAGCAATGGCTATTTTCATCTAATTTAAGGATCTGTTCTATCTGTGAATAGCTCCCTAACGAGCCCAAGATTCCCCACATCCAGCACCACTTTTTACTGCAAAATGCTGTATTTTCCTTCCATAAACATGAATCCACTCTGCTTTCCAGCCACCAGAAGCTTTTGTAACCAGCAGAGCCTGCATCTGCACTACTAATCACTCCAACCTTGTAAATTGTAAACAGGTCTCTGACAAAGCCACAAGTAACACTTCCAGCTGTAATGCTATTAACCTAATCCCTGGTAGTTATTACAGAAACTCCTGACACACGGCTTAGCAGATACCAGAAAATGCAGTTTTTTCTCAGTGAAGTTGGAGCTGATCTTTGTGTGTTACGAGCATTATTAAAACCAGCTGAATTAAAATGTTGAAAGTCGAAGCTTCTACAGCTTTGATGCCCAGATGTAAAAGGGGCTGTATCGACTCTCCCGGGGCACAAAGACAATGACACAGGGGAGCACGTTCCCTGTGGGGCACGTTCACATTTTAATGTGTTGCATTTGAACCCATACTACAACAGTTTCATTGTACACAACTCAATCTCCCCAAATTCTCTGCTCTGCAGATGTCCTCCTGTCTCTCCACTCTGAGAAACATGGGGCAAAACCACGGCTAGGCTAAGTCAGAGGATAACAACACTTTAAATCGTCTTACGTTAAGAATGTTGGTAGATTCCAATTTATTTTGAGGAACTTCTAGATTGCAAAGGCACCAGAAAAGTAGATGGAAACAGGACTTAACTTATCCTAGTGCAGCTGAACACATCTATGATTGCCACAAATTTATATTGTTCTAAAAGCAATTGCCTTGAAACAATTAAATCTCACACATTTCCAGGGGTGCAAAGATATCAACCAATCAGTTCTACAATTACTGTAGAGAACTTCAGGAAAGGTATTTCCTGTAGTCTTTCATGGAAACTTTGTTTTTGTTGGTTTTTAATGCTTTTCTTCCACTAAATTAAATTACTTTAGACTGAAAATTCTCTGTTTGCCTTTTTTCTAGGGAGCTGCAAACTCCCACAGATATAATTCTTGGCAGTCTATCTGCAGAAGAAGACTGGAAGCCTCACAGATGTGATGTGAAAAACAAGGATTATTTCAGAGATAAATAATGATACACCCTGTTCCTACATCACTCAGTCATGCAGGCTCCGCTCTCCCTGGGGCCAGCTCCTTCAGAAAATATTCTGGAGCTCCATCACCAAAAGCCTGAGCAGCACTTTGAGACACATGGGGAGCCCCTGTTGTAGGTGTGAGATGTGAGATGTTTAACACACTGAGTGAGGGTCTGACTGTCAGAGTTTCCCCGGGGACTCCGACCCCGCTTTCGGGGCTGCCGAGGCAGGTGGGACCGCCAGGATTTTGGGTGAAGCTCTGGTGTGAGGAGCACAGCCAGGTCTCGCTGGCTGTCTCCGAAGGAATCTGCGCCTTCTCCCAGCTGTAGGATCCAACTCCACCCCAGAGAGGGTCGGGCTGAAGGAAGGCAAGGACAGGGAGCAATGGGAGCAGTGCCTCACAAGCGGGGGAACGCCAGGGTGATTCCGGGCATGACGCAGCTCTGGGAGCAACCCCTGCTCCAAGCCGGACCCAAGACCTGCCGCTATAAATTCATGGCACCACAATCTTCTCACACTTCCCAAGGCCCTGAGCTGAGCCCAAGAGAGTGAACACGAGGAGAGGGAGCGGGAGGAGCGCTCAGGGCTCTGCCGTGCCCCACATCCCGACTGCCACGCTCTCCGCACATCCGGACAACACCACGCTTTTCTCTCCTCACAATGAGGCATTTAGTTCTGCAAAGTGGCCCACGGAAGAGGTTTCCCTCCAGAAAAGGAAGGAACATTCTTGTAATTTTAAATTAAAGCGTGCAATTACTGTTCTTTATTGTTGCCAGTTAAAAGAGATTTGCTACAGTTGCTTACATACACGTATAGGAGCTGGAAGGAACCAGCAGATTCTATAAGAAGGTTTCCTCCTGAGAGGTGTGAATTTCACAACAGCAATAAAAATGTTTGCTACGGAGTGAGAGCTATGATTTAAACACAGACAAATGCTTATTTCCCTTCTCACAGCATTTTCCTCGGTTCTTTCTGACACATATAAATACACTGCTTGGGAAAAAGACCTGGAATATTATTTTAAGATAAGATAGTACAGGTTCATAGTAATTAAGTCAAACTCTTTTTTCTATGAGGAGAAGTGAGCACGTTTCCATGGTAATTCTTTTCTTACCTTTTAAGACAAAGGACAGCTTAGAGCTACAGAATTAAGTAATTTTCATCCCTTTCTTCTCATCCTTAACAGAAGCTGTTTCTGCTTTAAACCATCAGAGGCTCATCTTTTCTGATAAACCCAGCTTCAATATCAATTGCTAATGCAAATTTACACTAAATATTTAATGATTTTAAAACTGAAGGCATACAAAGAGTTAATGAAAACACCAACTCCTCGTTTTTCTCAGCCAAATAATTTTCAGGTTAGCACTGGAAGGAGGGTGGGGGTGGCACAAGTCTCACTGAAAGAATTTTACCTAATTATTGAGTTATTCCAAGGCGCAACTTCAGAGAGTTAATTGGCACTGCAGCAATGACAAATTTGGCCCAATGTAAATCATCTCTTCCCCATTGTTAGGACTGCTCAAAAGAATGTTTTTGTAACCTATTTCTGAATCCAACCATTGTGTTTCATTATGATTTTCTTTTGATTCTGTTACCATGTGAACAGTGAAATACACATAACCACAGCTCATGATCTCAGAATGTCAACCGAGGGGTATTTTGTGCTTCAGAACTGATTGGAGTGACTCAGAGCATCCTTTGAAAGTCCTTTGAAAAAGTCGCATGTGTGTTTAGATCTAAAAATTAATTGGGGATTAAGGAACCAAAAAGCAGGCAAGGGAAAATTTTGATCACCTCAAACTCTCTACAAGAACTTTGCTTTGAGAAAGCCTCTACTCTAAATCCAGTCTTTATTGCGGATTAGATCCTGGGCTGAAGTAAACTTGATTAGTTGCATTGAGCAAAATTACTCAAATTTAGTGGAGCTCCAGCATGCGGTAGGCTGAAGCCAATTTCCAGGAGTTAAAAAATTGTGCATATTCAAGACACTATTTTGCAGATTCCCAGCGTGTCAGTAATTGACTGCATTTATACTCTGTTTGTACACACAGGACCCATAAATCCACCCTGCAAAGTGGCACACTGCCCATCTACTCCTCATATGAATACTGATTATTTATTTCTTAATTGTACTATTAAGTTTTTCTTACAGACACGGGCCACGACGTCTGACTCCATCTGAGGAGCTCATCACACACACTCCACGGTTACAGAGGAAACACGGCAGGTCCAGCGGAACAATGCATGAGCAAAGGGGGCCCTGGACTCCCTTGGAGACTGGATTCTGGAATCTCTGGTTTGTGACAGTGCAAGGAATAACAGAAACCAGCAAGGACTTCAGATCCCATTTTGAGCTCAAAGGGATTCCAATTATAAAGGCACTCTTAGGGTATTCCGACTGAACTGGTTACAAGCAATGGCACTAAGCTGATATTGAACAACCAGTGTAAATGCTGACTGCAAGAAACTGCACTGGGCTCCTTCTCTGGCCTGACCAAGAGCTTCCACACAACAGAGTGAAGATGCAGGTTGGGAACTCCCCAGGGAGCAAAGGGAAGATGCAGGTGAGGACTTCCCCAGGGCACACCACAGCTCTGGGCAGGTTTGCCAGAGTGGCTCCGGAAGCCCTTCGTGCATTGCTGCACTGAGGCAGCAGTGAGCGAGCATTACTGCTCTGCCCCACGTCCTTCAACACCTCTAGTCCTGGGATGAAACTAAGCGGATCTGGGCTTGCTCCCCACGAAGGGAGTTAGCAACAGGAGGAAGACACTGGTATGTTTTGGGTCTCGGGCCAGTTCACCCACCTCAGGGAAACTCAGTGCTCACAGCAACTGGGGAAAGCTGGGCGGGGTCACAAGGCCTTTCTTTTGTAGCCAAGAGGTCACACCATGGTTGCAATCAAATGCATTTGTCAGAAACTGGTTGGAAGCTTTTCAGGGGCTGCCCAGCTTCTGCTGCTCCTTTCCCGGTTTAACTTCTCCAAGCCACATCAATCATTCTAATAGAAAGTGTAAGGGGGATTGTTTTCCTTGTTTTCTTCATGTAGTTACCTGAGAGTTACCAGCCATGCACATTACCAAAGGAAGCGTTCTTCTGTGTGACAGACATGGATATGGGAGCACAGACAGGATCTGAGCAGTAGTTTCCATACTGCTTTTAGCACTGCTAAAATCCCAGTAGAGACCAAGAGCTAACAGGTGAGGAGCAAACATTCATGCTCCTCGTGCCCTTTGGACTATGACCTCTTCTCTTTACCAACAGCTGTTCTTGACCTACATTTTGAAGCTTGCTACAAACTCCATGTAGCTCTCCAGCCATTCATGCAGCTGTGAGGTGACAGAACCCTCTAGAAGAACTGGTGGGAGACAGTGGACGAGAAACATGATTCCCTTCAGTAATTCATTTCTCCCTGGGAATGCTGAAGGGCTGCTCTCATCTTCATAGGAGAAAAGCAAGCAGTTCAAAACATTGCCAGAGCAGAAAAACTACTGGGGTTGTGTAATTCCTGCAAGAAGCAGAGAAAGAGGAATTGCTTGCATTTAAGAGAAGCTGTGAGAGATTTCTGGAAGTGTTTCTGGATTGGGAAAGAGAGACAGATCTGGGATGCATTCAAGACCGATTTCTGCATGCCAGCAGAGGCACTGGGCTGGGCTCAATGACCTGACTATAAAATGAGGTGGGTAATGCTGCCAACTCTGTGAAAGAAAGATTATCTAGGTTTATTCCCAGCTGTGCTACAGAATCCCCATGTAACTCGGGATGAGTCACTTAAATTCAATTTTCTTCTGTTTACCTGTCTGAAAAATCAAGAGAGCAGAGTAGGTAATTTTCTCTGTTCCATTCCTATTCAGATTATAAATGCTCTGGTGCAAGACTGCTCTTCCTTTGTGTGGAGTGCCCAGTGTCAGGTCAGCGAGGCTCTCGGAGCCTCTTGTTTCTCACATAATACAAATTACAGGAACTGCTCCCCTCTTCCCTCCTCTGCCAAAGTCTCCCTTCCGAAAACCGATCCCTGGGTGCTTCCACTTTCTCGCTGTCCCCTGCTGCTGTCCATGGCGAGGTGCAAGCCATGTGGTCTCTACTCTCCCAGCTTCAGCTGAAGGGAGAACAGGGGGCAACCAGCTCCACATTCCAGCTCCACTTCCACATTTAAATGCCATTTCCTCCCAAGGAGAAGAAAAGGAAAACCAATTATAGATGGTTGTTATTTTTATTTAAGGGCAAAATCAATGACTTTTATGTAACTTTTCTTGTATTACCATAATGTTAGCAACTTTAGCAAAGTTCCTTAAACCAGAGGAGCTGCCAAATTCTCGAGTGGCCACACTTGATTTATAAGCTGCAATTATGTTTATCAGCTGATAACCAGAGATCAGCTCAGTTTTCACCAACTCAGTAGATTGGAAGTGAATATTTTATTACCTTTACCCAATCTTGCTTTTCAGATACAAAGTGCTTTTCAGATACAAGGCAGTGACTTTTCTAAGGAGCAGCAGGAGATGATTCTTGGTCAGCAGGGCAGAAGCTGAATGCCTCTGTCACGTGGCAGTGCTCAGAAATCACAAAAGCAATTCTTCTAACCTTTCTAATACTTAAAAAGGGACTTTAAGAGCTGCTCTCCACACCATGTTTCCACACGCTTCTGGACTGTTAGACTTCTTTTCAGGACTCTCCTGCCCAAGCAGTGCCATTCACAGCCTGATTTTCTGCTGTGGACACAGAACTGTGCAAACAATCTCTCTGTTTCTTCTGGATGTCTCTGCCTACCAGCCTTACAGTCTGGATGCACTATGACAAAAGAATCCTAGGTGAGCTCCAGAAACAAATTAACTTTCCATTTTCAGACAATAACTTTCTGGAAAAAAAAATAAAGCAAGCTATTCTTCCTGTAGTTCACAGTAAGATTGACATTCACTGAAAATTACTGTTCATTTCAAACATATTCTTTCACTGCAAAGACTTGATCCATGGTGCGTGCTGGGGTAAGAAACCACTGCAGAGCCCAATTTCCACAAAAACACAGTGAAATTAAAATTGAAATTAAAAAGAGAAAGAGGTCTACCTGAAGCAGCAGTTCCAGGATAACCAAGAATAAAGATTCAGCAGAGAAATGTAAGTGTGATGTCAGCTCTGCAATCTGGAGCAAGTGCTGCTTTTTTGACTTAATAACAGTGAATGTCAAATTCTCCAGGAAGGGAATTTGCAAAGTCCTGGTAACAAGTCTGCTGAGGAACTAAATCGCAGTACATTCACCACTGTAGATTATCTGTCACTCAAAAAATCAGTACTTTCCCAGTCACATCCTAGAATGGCTCAACATATAGACACAGATAAAAATATTTACAAAACCCAAGCATATCCACCACTGTGACGCCACTTCCTTAATTGATTTATAACTTCAGGCTTTAAAGGGAAGCTCTGCAACAAGCAACCTTACACTGGTGTGACAGTAATGAAATTACCTATTTATATGAAAACCACCATTTTCATTGGCCAGATAATAAGAAGGAATGGAGAAAACAACAGCTGGATCATGCTCAAAACAGAAGCAAACCCCCTCGAAACCTATCTAGAGAGATCAAATTCCTAAGCTGGGGAAAGTCAGATAACCTGGTTCTCATCCCAGACAGGCATAAGTCAGGACTAAACCTGCCAAAAGCCAGACCAGGGTGTTAATCGCACTGATGGAACTGCAGATGTCATCAGTGGGATGGAAACAAGGGAAGCAGTGTTAATGAGATTAGAGCCCATCCAAATGGTCCTGCCTCCATGCAAAAGGATAATCAGGCTCTGATTAGACAACTCCTGTATTATCACTTCAAAGCAGATGCAGCAAAACGTGCTGATGGAAGAAGCAGAGTGGATAGGGAGCATACTCCTATCCAGTGATGGCTGAGGGATGAGGGAAGAGTAAAACAGAATCGCCACGGGACATAGGAAAAAGTAAAACTTGAGATATGAGGAAGAGTTGGGACTGAAGCTGTCAGCCTCACAGCAAGTGAAGATGGTACCATGTTGCTTAGCAGGGGTAACAGCAAAATGCATCATGAACATCAAAACTTCAATGTGACAATCACTCAGACAAGAGAGGATTGGCTCGACTAAAATTTTGAGACACGGGTACGTTGAATTATCATTATTATAATTATTTTCTGATTTAGTTTGCCTGTAGCCCTTGATGAAGCCTGAGCAAGCTGCAAGCAGGGTGTCTGCAGCCTTGGTGGTGGGGCCCCAATGCAGCAGCACCCCTCATGCCCACAGACAGGGGTTTGCCTTGGGACAATCACCTGTAGCTGTCACGGAGGGCAGAAATGTCAGTTCTGGAGGGTGTTACAGTAAAGAATGATCAAACCTGCCCTGGTACCGAAAGAGAGCACAGTGCAGAGGGGCTGAAGCACTGGCTGGGAAAGAGAGGTGGCAGCTGCTGATGTACATGATGTGCACGTCTGTCTGTAGGGTAAGCACAGAGTCCCTTGGGGACTGTGAAATTCATCCCATACCCACCAGACCCCGGTACCTCCTGGTACAGTCTGAGCCTTCCATCCCTCCCCTGCTAAACCTGGCAGTGGATGTGCACTGAGCCTGGCACTGGAGTTACAAACAGCAGGAGGGAGTTCCCACCCAAAGGAAGAGTGTTCACAGGAACCACACACTATCACTGAATAATCATGAATTTATGTGCTGTCTCTGACCTTCAGTCCCTGTGTAACTGCAGAGACTAAAGGTATAAAATAAAAACAGCTCCCTGCTGCAGTATCCCTGGATACAAATCGAAAATATCTTCCTTTCTTGTGTGTGACAGACACACCAGCACAGCCCTGCAGCTGCCATTCCTCCCTGTTAGCTGGGACAACGCGGCCTCACACTTTCAACTCACTCTGCTCAAACCACAGTGATGGCAACGCGTCCAAGCGAAACACAGCAAACACTGGGGGGAAACTCTGGGAGGTGGAGGCAGATCCAGTTCCTGTCTCAGTGATGGCACAAACAAGCCTTGAATTGCATTCCAAGAAAGAGACTTACTCAAATAATTTGCTAAATTCAAAGTGGGGGCTGGTTTTAACTCAGCACAGTCCCCCTGATTTCAGGGAGACTGCAGAGGAATTTGTCTTTCTGAGCATGTTTTGCCATATTAAGCTGTGGAGAACTATTTCCATAGTTTGAATGGAGATATACAACTTCCTACCTAGTGGTAATTTAATTCTCTGTCTGATAGACAGGAAAATCCTTTCAGTGAATTATATCAATGTCTAGCTTTTCTTATACACTGCCAGTGCAGGTTGCTTGTAACACAATGGCCAGAACTGTGAAATTTCATGATATTTGCCAGGCAAATTGGAGCTACAAGTGATGCTGTAGCTGCAGTCCCTGCTTGGCTGGTAGACCCAAAAAGCCACACTGATCCTTCCTGAGTGCAGTAAGATGTAACCTTTACTTTTTCACTGCATCTTCTTTCTTTAGATCATTTTTGTCATTCAGAGCGTTGGCAATCTTTCTGGCTAGGTGAGCACAGAAATGTTCGGGTTATAATATATGGAGCATCTGAAAGGTGTGACAAGGAAAGGAAGCATTATAAGCATCTCAAAGAGATTACAGGGAAGGGAGATGTGGCATTATAAGAAGTATTTGAGAGGCAGGACGAGGAGCAGATATGCAGCGTAAGGAGATCACTGACATAACACTGTAAAGAGCACTTGGCATGGAGGAACGGAAGGGGTTTGAGAGACACAGTAAAGAGGAGAATTACCCTACAGAGTTATCTGAATGATGGCACAAGAAAAGGAGATAGGGGATATTCCTGAACTTTTAATCATAACTGTAGGATTCATCACCACTGCAAGATGTTCAGGAAAAGCTGCATTTCACTGGGCGGTGTGGGAGTGGACGAGCAGTGAAAAGGCTGTGGCAGCTTTGGAGTTCCTTAGCCATGAGGTCTGACTGAAAATGTGCTGGGGGAAGCCTGACGTGGCAAGGTGCTGAGCACCTTCACCAGTGACAGCAGGGGACAGCCCTTACAAAGGTGCTGAGCAGCCACAATTCCACCAGAGTCACTCAGACCCGCAGGGAGTCACCACCTCTGAAAAATCAAGTTGTGGGAGCTGAAGGCACCCAGCCGGTTCTGCTCTGAAGTGTCACATTAGGGATGTGACAGCAAAATCGAATAAAATCTCTTTCCACACATACACAGGAGCAAGCACATGCACACACACACATTTAGACTTGGCCACACTTCTCCATCTTCCCTTGTTAAAATGATAGTAAGATTATAAACGAAATTATAAATTAAAATGATAATTATAAACCCGCAACATTTAGTGAGGGCAACCAGAGAAGTGGTAATTATCACAGTGGGTCTGAACACCTTTGTGGCCACGCAGTGGAAAGGAAATATGGCATATCTTGAAAAACAGTACAAACATGAAAACTCTCTTCTTAGCTACAGCAACCTGCTTTCGATTATTTTATTCCTGCTTTAATAACCGGCAGTGGTGAACTGCAGCACACTTGTGCACGTGCCTTGGGATGAGGGAAATCCTCCTCTTCCATCCCCCAAATAGTCTCAAACCCTGATATTCACATTAAGCCAAGATCTTGTAGCAATCCTGCTTCTCTTGGTTAAACATTTCCCACCTCTCCCAAAGCACTGACCCGTCCCACCCTTCAAGGCAAGGGGGTTTGTACAACAATGATGCTGTGCAAAAACATTGTGACAGCACCAGTCTAAGTGTGGGTCAAACACACAACACTCATTTTGTTGGGGCAGAGCAAAGGAGACGCCCCTGGTGACACAAACCCTGCAAGAGCGTGAGGGATGGTGGGGCAGCTTCTGGGAGAGTACACACACTGTGCAGCAGAATGAAACATCTTCCCTTTCCATACTGATTTCTTCACTTGTTGTTTACTAAGTGGTGAGTGGCCTTTTCCACAGATGTCTCCTTTTTACTCATGCCTTCACACAGACTTTATGTCACCCGATTCCTGCCGGCCCAGCTTTCGATGGACCTTCTGCTGTGGCAGCTCGGAGCAGAGTACCCCGTGCCAGCTGCTGCAGGCTCAGCACTCTCCTCAGAGGGGTTTCTGAGCCCTTCTTCGTTTGAATTTGCTGCCCTGCTCTTGCTGCAGAAGCACAGAGAGCAGTGGGAGCTGTCCAGAATCTCCAGCCTGTGTGGGGCAAGCCCCTCTGCCTGGCACATTCTCAGGGCTTTCCGGAGGGATTTGTTCTGCAGCTCTGAGTAGACACTTGAGAAAACCCCGTTTCAGAACTCAGTCACAAGCTGATCTTTTCTTTGGGACTCAATCCCTAAAGATCACAAGAAGGGCTCTTCAAACTTAAGATTAGTGCAATTTGCCTTTTCTACCTTTCTTTTGTAGTTTTAAAAACTGCTCTTATACAATTCCTTTTGCGAGAAGTGCAGCACTTCTCAAAGCTGAATATAAAATTAACTGGAAATACTAACTCTGTAAAATGACTGTTCTTACTGATCAGCCCTCAGATGTATTCTGATGTATCCTTCCTTCTGTACAACATAAAATGTAGTTCCACTTGGCTCAGAGCGATGCCTCTTCACGGTAACACTTTCCATAGTATTTGAGAAAGCCAGACCAGTCAGTCAAAGCCTTTTCTCACCCTAATGTCTCTCCAAGCTCCTTGGCTTAGACAAGGAGATTTCTGAAGAAGTGTCAAGGTTACTAAGAATTCTTGGAGCTGTCAAGAAGTCGGAGCGAAGGAAGGATGTAATATCTGCCCATCAAAAGGGAACTGCTAAAGCGCCGTCCGCCGTGGCCGGGGCGATCTCCCGCTCCAGGCAGCTCCAGGTAAGGCTGCCCGACTTCACAAGGGTGAGCGGAACAAAACCACACTCTGCAGCTCGCTGCTGTTGCCTCAGGGAAATCGCCAGCCAGTTAATGCATGGCTATTCGGGTGAGTAAATGAGGTGTCAAGTCGCTCCTGTTCCGGCGCTGCTGTACTTTGTAGGACGGAACAATCGCCACCCTGATCTCACCCCACGAGCGGCGCTTTCTGGTGGCATTTGATCTTGAAGAAGACATTGCTGTAGAGGGGAGCTGCTCAAAGATAAGGCAGACTAATCATGAGAGCAGCTCAGCTAACTGCAACGAATCTGTTTTTTCTACCTTTTAACATCTCCGGCATTGCTCTAGATAAGGCACAGATCCCCTGCTCGGGCACATTTGGACTCAGAGCACAGCGTGTTAGGAACTCTTTTGCCTTTTGCTGATCTTTTCCTCATTCTGCTGCGTATTTGTTTATCATTAGCACAAATTATGATGGGTGTCTGTACAATTTGCACAACCTTTCCTCTAACAGCATCATCTCAGTCTTTTTTCTCTCTAAGCTGCAGTTCACTACAAGGGCTGGGACAGCTTTTATGTTTAACAGAATCTTTAGTCTGGCAATCATGATTAACTCGTCTCTACAGAGAAGTGCTATTTTAATAAGACCAAGTGAAGAGTTCTAAGAAAATCTTTTCCTTTCCTTTTTTTTTTTTTTTTTT
>VZTE01002857.1:314162-437232 GCA_013397775.1 Eulacestoma nigropectus
CGTAGACATCTAAGAATTAAGACTCTGTAACTAAAGTTTAGATACAGCATAGCCAATTCTTCTGTTGGCCCCTTGAAATACTTTGGAAGGTTTCCAGCAGACCCAATTATTTCAAATAAGCTTCAGAAGTTACACTAAGGGCAGCGTAACAGAATCTGTGAATGTATTCACTCTTTGCCTTGCCTTCTTCTGACCTCCAATTTATTTCCAAATAAAATATTTAACATAACTTTTTCTAATTTTTATAGGCGCTTCTGGGGCTCAGGCACTGACATTATTTGACATGTAAATTATCCAAAAAATTTAATAGCTTCTTTAGGGTCATGGTTATGTTTTGCAGCAATAACAAATTAGGAAACCTTGTTCCACCATGCTTAGCCAAAATAACATATTGTCCTTTCTTGGGAGGCTCTTAAAAAGCTGCATAAACAACAGCATGCCTTGTACTAGCTTCGTTCTCCAGGAAGCAAAGTCATTGTCCTAAAAAGCCAAACGTCCTCCTCAAAGTTTGAGAAAGAGCGGTGCCAGAAAAAGGTAAGAAATGAGGTGATCTGAGTGCCAGAAACCACCTGATGTCCCCTATTACCGTTCAAACCAAGGTGAATCACTTCTTGTTACACAGGAAGATTTGGAAATTAAAAAATAATGATGCAGAAGGAAGGCAAATACGAGTCTTCATCTCCCTCATCCCTCTTCCCTCCCCCGGTTCACAGCCCAGTGCAGCTGGATGTTTGGCCTGGATTTTAGGATTCAGCCAATCTCAATACAACACCTACCCGGGGCCCCAAAGGTTTCTAAAGAGCTGGGCCAGACAGAGGGGGAGGTCAGGTTAGGAACAGCTTGAGAAAGAAGAGGAAAGCACAGCAGGGCTCCTATCACGGCACCACGATGCCACGCAGAAAGATTTTTAATAAGGAACATAACTGAAGGAGAAATCTAGAGTACCTAATAACTCTGTACCTCAAAAGCCTGACACCGTTTTTGTTTGGTTTGTTTTACTGGAAACCCTACAGAGATTGATCCGAGAGCAAAGCAAGGACTGGGGGGATGGCTCTCTTTTGACACAGCTTTAGCCTGTTCCAGTGTTCATCTCCAGCCAGACTTGACACATCACAAAAATCAATATTGAGCAGAGGTCTCTGATGTTTCCAGAAGGGAGGAAGATTAAAGAAAAGGTAGGTGAGGCTTTAACCAGTGTGAATCTTGAGGTTGGACTGGTCAGCCAGCTTCCTAAAGCAGCGCACCTCTTCTGTGGAGCAGGGAGATTTCTGGTCCTTGCCTCCCTTGTAAAATTCATTCCTGCACGAGC
Organism: Eulacestoma nigropectus; assembly: GCA_013397775.1. Lineage (NCBI taxonomy): Eukaryota > Metazoa > Chordata > Aves > Passeriformes > Eulacestoma > Eulacestoma nigropectus. The sequence continues at coordinate 315,472 of VZTE01002857.1, forward strand.
AGTATGAGATAATCACATTGGAACTGGATCAGTGGAGAAGTGTGAAAAATGTGGCAGCATTCAAGTTTCTGTTTGAGAAGAGGCATTTACCAGTCTTGGGAGAGAGAGAATAAGAAAGTGTATAATTCAACATTTCCTTTTGATCTGTAAACTACTTTTTTCTTCTGAGTTAATTTGCTTAAAAAATGCACAAAGAGGGAGGGCAAAGCAGAAAGTAAATGTGCTAAAATGTTTGACAGAAATTCAAATGTTTGTGAAGAAATGCGTTTGTTATTCCACGCACAGAGAGCATCAGCGTTTGCTTACTTGGGTGCATAAATCTAATGGCAGGAGAAGTGGGAACACAGCGTTAGGCTGGAGACAAACTCACAGAGCTGATGCCCTTTGTCTGCTGGAGGAACGAGATTCCCTCTAACAACAGCGCTGAGGGGGCAGTGCAAGGCACTCACACGGACGCTGTGCACTGGGGCAAGCCTGGCTTCTCAAAGATATTGCTTAATCCAGTAAATGACTGCAGGCTGCACTGATGGAGCCACGGAATGGGAGCACTGTGCTGTAAATTCCCATGCAGAAGACATGGCCTGGGGAAAATACAAAAATAAGGGTAATACGCCCCAAAAAGGTTAAAGCAACTGTGTTGGAGCAGATGATGCTTTTAAGAGGGTAACACCGCCTGCACCGGGCTGCCCAGCCTCTTCCTAGGAAGAATTTGGTTTAATGTCATGCATGGAAACTCCACATGAGCTCCACCAATTAAATGGAGAAGGATTAAAAATGCAGCTCCCCTGAGTGCAAGGGCCAGGAGCCTCCAGGCAGGTTCCTGGGGGTCAGCATGACTGGCGAGGAGCGCTGCTGCTGGGCAGAACTGTCTTAGCTAGGGGCTGTGTGGGACAGAGCTGCAGGAGAAGGACACTGCAAATGCACTCTTTGTGTTGGGGCAAGTGTAGCTTGTGGAAGATGCCCTTTTTCCCTGAGCCACAGGAACAGGAGACGGCAGAAGATCAATTTTAACCAGGGAAGGGTCACGCTGTCTATCCAGCACCCCACCTGATACAGTTAAGGAGTGAACAGCCCCTACCACTGTGCAAGGCAGGATCAGGAGCTTCTCATCCCTTTCAGCCAGGCCAGTGAAGCCCAGAGGATGCTGAACTCCATTTGTGCTGGATTATATAAATACTTGATCACAACTGCTCCTGAGCCCATCCCATTACTGCACATCTTACTGTGGGAGAGCTAAAAATCAGCTCTCCAGTACATCTGCAAACACACACATCCACTGCAAACCCAGCTCGGACAGAAACAAAACGCTCTGTGCCCAGCGAGGAAAAGCACAAACGAAGTGCCAGGGGAGTGTCTGAGGGCAGCTGCTCTGCAGGGCAAACCCCTTCTTACGCCCACTGCTCCTGCCCAGACGGGCACTCCTGACCTGTCCCCCCCAGAGCCAGCTTGGCACCCAAGTGAAGAACCAAGGAATGCCAAGCTCTCAGCTCTCAGTGTGCCCCAGGCTGTTATGACACCCTGCAGCAGTGCTGGGTGACAAATGCCATGGACAAAGCCAGGCTGTGACGTGGAAAACGCAGCTCCTGAGGCACACAGGAGCTGGCTGAGAGTGCGTGGTCCTTGCTGGCTCCACACAAACCACTGAACCACCTCAGAGCAATCTCCAATTTCCAGCATTGCTGAACTGTTTGAATTCTTCTTTTTTTAAACAAACAAACAAATAAACAAACAAACAAATAAACAAACAAACAAAAAATCCAGGTCCTTGCTATGCTATAACATGATAGTGAAACCCCACACCAGCCAGTTTGGACTCTGGAGTATTTAAAATCTGTATCCTAATTTTGTGATTTAGACCTATTTATATGTAAATTAAAAAAAAAAAAAGAAAAAAGACTACTTCCCCATTATTTCCCTTATGATAAATTAGTCTGAATTAGTGATGAATATAAAGAATTAACTCTTATATTCCTTATGTTTTGGCTCATTTAAAAATGTCATAAGAGCCCATTAGACACTTAAAAAAAGTATGTCAAGTAAAAATAAAATTCTCTACAGAAAACAAAGTAAAATGTTTAATGATATAATGAAGACTCATTAATGTAATGCTTATTTTAATATTAAAAATTCACAAGAATTGTCATAGCTCTTGTCTTAATCAGATGAGCTTTTGTAATATTTATTTGTGTTGTAATTTCATAAATATTTATACATCCATTTTCAAACTTTACTGGTCTTTGCTGTATTAAATACATTTTAAACTTGTTAATATTTGAGGAGTGTTTTCTCCATGTGTGCCAGGCAGCCATTTGACAGTGCCATGTGAGCATAACTGTGGGCACACAAACTGGGAGGTACGAGCCTCTGAGAGGAACCTTTCCACACCAACCTACTACAGGACAAAACCTCTTCTTACAGGATATGCCTGGCTCTAGAATGGTGCTAAATGTGCAGGGTGGAGAATCAGTGCCCCCACTCCTCCCCTTCCTCTCTGCCTGTGCTCTGTGGTCAGCAGCTGGTGGAAATAGCTGTTCCAGTCCTAAGGACCTTAAGCAGTACTTCCATAAAAATCCCAATTTCCAAGAAAGAAACAGTTACTGAGAATCTTCTGTTTCTGGGCTCTTGGCTCACAGTGCTGTGCCCTGCTCAGAGAAATTAAGGCTCACAGTGCCACAGCCCATTTTATTTTGTGCCTGAGCTCATCAGCATTTGCAAACTTCAACTGAGTTAAAGCAGGATGTGAACATGAGAATTTCTTGAAAGACAAAAGTATTTGAGATAGCATTCAGCATTCTGAATTTAATGTATATGTAAATAAATGTGCTATGGAGCCTTTCAAGTAAAAAAAAAAAAATTAAAAAATAAAAAAATCAAACATTAGCCCTGACTTGTGGAAACCCTTGGAGAGTTCTTTCATTATAGAAAATCCTCCAAACAAGTAACTATCACATCTGAAGGAAATTAGCAGCATACATTTTGGGTGAAAACTGGCACAAGTTCACACACTGCTTTGGAGAATGGGCACAAACCACAGAAGTCCTTTACTCTCCTCTCAACTCTACCACTTCCCGCATCTTTGCTTGTAGCTGAAATGAGATTTTCCATTTAATTTGTTGGGTACCCAAGTCCCACCGTGCTCTGTGCAGCACAGCAAGGAGGAGGGAAGTTTAGGCTTCAGCAGATCAGGCCAGCAGTGAGTGCCTGACACACGAACTCCCCAGCCAAAGGCTTGGAATTCCATGGCAGAATGACCTCTACGAGGCCCAACTGCTGACTGCACACAGACAACCAAAATCCACAAAATGCCTGTGCTTCTGAGCCCTCTGATACACCCCTGTGAGCGAAATACCTAGACATCTTTCAGGAGAGTTTTTCATCTCTCTTGATTTGCCAGCCTCTTTATAATTTGTGCAGTAATATTCATAAACAGTAATTATTTATACATAGTTATGGACCTCTTGAATTTGATTCTCTTCTCACTTAAGCTATAAATATGGAATAAAATTAATATGAGACAGAAAAATGAGGACCCTGAAGACTGAAATATATGTAAAATCACTTACAGTCCTCCAACTTTTTAAAGAGATTTTTTACTTTAATATTCTCCTGGGTTGCAAACACTACAGGGGAAAGTTTACATCCAATCAAGAACACATTTACTGAAGTGCTTAAAAATGCACGGAAGTAGTTCTGCTAATATTAAGTTTTCTAACTCTCTCTCTCCTGGATTAAAAACAAAGCAAGCCCTTTTATCCCTGACATTTTAGCATTTGGAACACATCAAAATGTTTCTTCTATTGCGCTGGAAAGAAATTCTAATTTTCTTGTCCTCCTGTGTTCGAGGCAAAGAGGCTAACACAGAATGTACAGATTGAACTCCTTTGCATTTCCCGGGGAGAAGGAAGATGCAGAATTCAAACACAGTTCTCTGTCCCTCTGGGTTGCTATCTAAGGCACAAACCTGACCTCTGCACCTTCTGAACCTCGCTTTGGTGTCTTTTTGAAATGCAAGTTCAAATCTTGCACATTTGATTGGGCTTGCACAGTAACGAAATAAATAGCTGTGCTATTGAGGTCAGATTAGATGATTTAACCCCTTCTGGCATTAAAACTTCAAAATCAAAAGATGAGTTCTTCCGAGATTTAGATTAAAAATGGAAGAAGCACCCGGCAGGCTCAGGAGACATCATGAGGATTTCACCACTTTGGTTCAGAGCTTATGAAATCTCTTTCACCGTGGAAAAACAAGCCTGAATCACATTTCTTCCCAGGCCTTTAAAACTCACTGAAAACACAACTCTAATCTAGATCAGAACAGGCTCTCCTGTCCGACACCACTTTGAATTTAACACTCAACTGTGAAGTTCACAAATCAGGTATTTCTTTTGCTTGCACTGAACTGAGACATATTGAAAACAGAGCAGGGGAAGGAAGAAGAAAACAGAAAACAATTCTGAGAATGAGGCCTTGAAGTCTGCACCACGAACCCACAGAGGGTCAGTGCCCACCTGCAAAGACCAGCAGAGTCCTGTTTAGCAGCAGTGCTCCTTCCCAGCTCCCAGTCCCAGGGATGACACCATTCCATCCCACTCTAGTCCTGGGCTGCAGCATTTCCCGTGGCTCCAACTCACTCTGACTTCTGTAATGTATTCATCCCAAGCTGCACTTCCACACATGCAGTTGCTGTTAATTTTAATCTGCCTCGTTATTATCTTTGCAATTTTATAAATACGAGCTCAACTGAAAAGGACATTCAAAGAGTTGGGTGGTTTTTTTTTTTCCCTCTCTCCTGGAAATGAGTGCTGAGTGATGCTCACCATAAATTAATTTTTCAAGCTTTGTAGAGGTTATGTAAATTTGCAGAATGTTCTTCTGATGTTTAAGCCACATTTTGACAACAGCTTCAAAAACTGGTCAGAGAACTCTTCCTACTAACATCTGCTTGTTGAAATATATGTAATGACATGGTTGTGTAACAGTTCCCATTGATCTCTGGATGCCAGGTGATCACTCAAGCTAAAAAAATGCATGTGCACACAATGGAAAAGGGGAATTTAGATCTTAAAAGCAATGGAATGAGGGGGGTGGGGGGAAAGCGGTAAATTTCCTTCACCTTCTTTAAACCAGTATTTTAAAAGACCCAGCACAGATACAGCTACAGTTACAGTGGTACCCAAAATGCCCTTGACTCGTTATTCATTCCCACTGCTCTTCTTGGTAACTATTTTGTTTCCCTTATCACAGCCTAGAAAAATAATTTAAATTGGGATCCTCAAAACCACTCCCAGTTTAGGCTTTTTTTTTAAAATAAATTTTAAAGCATCTCAACAGTTTGTGGGAAAATGGGAATCACTGTGATTTGCTTTGAGGTTCAGCTGTTTGAGAAAGCTCTCAATTAAAGCAGAAGGGAAACTTTTGCAGTGTCTGGCATTCAACGTCTGTAATACTTTTGTCACAAATGATGCCTCTTTTCAGCAACATGGTCTCCTTGCCACCAACATAAGGCTCAGTTTAATTTAAAACACAATTTAAAGTTCTGTACACGGTGGGAACTCTCTCTGTCAAAACACTCTGCTGAACACAATGGGTGCAGCCTCCTTTCAAGCCTGCTGTGTTACTTTGGAGGAACACAGACACACAGGCAGCTACACAAGTGCCCAGAATCATATTCAGAGAGTTCTGATGCAGCTGGGCATGTCCAGTTGATAAAGATTTCAGTATATAGGCAGATGCGACAATAAATAATAGAATTCCAGCATGACCAAAGGAACCTGCCTTATTTGGTAAGCTAATGTTTACTTCCAAATATATAAATTTTAATGATATATAACAATATAAATAAATATGCAACATTTTCTCCAAGAAATTAAAGGAGTTTAGGCTCTCAACTTAAAATGCATCAGAAAATACAATGCAGAAAATATTTTTCCCCCACAAACAACTTTGTTTTCGAATAGCTTCCTTTTGTCATGGAAGTAAAAAACTCAGCATGACTTGTCTAAAAAGCAGCAAAGAGGATTTGAGATTAGTTATCGGGGAGAAAAATTGTGGAAAATACTGCAGGTGACAAAAGTGTGCAGCGAGACATGTCTGGCTTTATTACCGGTTCAAAGCAAACAGGCTGTACATGATCCACACATCAGCAAACCCCCTCACAGAGATCCTCTGCTGCCGACACAGGAGAACACGGCTGCCATGGAACGCTCCCCCGCTCCCCTAGCCGAGAATCCATTATTTATGCACTCTCTAAATAATGAATTATGACTTTTCTTCTCTTTGAGTTGCGGATTTGATCGCTAAAACGCGCCCGCGTTCTCGATGGCGACAGGTGACGATTGCTGGCGACCTCAGTGGTGCCACACGTGCCCTTGCCCCGAGGGGCACGCACTGCCCACTGCAGTGACACCGCTGGGAGCTGAACCAGGGGGTTCTGCTCAGGCAGAGGTTGGAGTCATGTCCAGGCTGCCGTTTAGTCCAAGTGACCTGAACTCTTTGCTTGCAAAATACAGGAAAACACTTAACTTACATGCCACAGCACAAATGATAAGCAAGGCAATTGTGGATTTCTACCTAAACAAGTGAGCAACAAAGCTGACAAACCCTTCCTGCAGAACACAGGCTTTGGACAATATTGCCTTTGGACACACTGCCTTTTGGCAACATGGAGAGCCTGAATTTGGAGATACTGAAAATATGGGGAAACAGGCACTGTTGATATTGGCCATTCCTGCTTGCGGTAACCTTGTTAAGTGGCACTGCCTTTCTGTGGGTAAGTCACGATGCCACTTTTGTCACACTGTCGCTAGCATCGAGGATGAACACACATGGCAGATCCTCAGTGAGGCCAGGAGGAGTTCCTGGGAGATGGGGCAGATATCTCCCACTATACTTTGGCTAATTTCAGTGCCTTCATCTTGACTTGACCTGACAGATGGCAATGGTTCCTTGCTGGGTTTTTTTTAATGTTTTCTTTCTTCAATATCTATTCTGTCAGTGTTCAAAAAACTTTTTGGCATGTTGTGTCCTTGCGTATTTTCAATGAATTCTTAGGTTAATTATTTATATTATCTTGAAAAGTGATGAGATTTTGAAAGCTGTGTTACACTCAAAGTCATTGGAAAAGTCAGTAACAGCAGCAGATGTTAACTTTTATAAAAGGACATGAATACAGATTTAAACAGTAATTGGCAGAGTCCCAAAGTCTGGAAGGGAGCATGTGGATAAGCACCAAAAAAAGGGTGTCCTACTCAGACCATCATCTCAACTACTGTCTAATTCCTTTGTTTTTCAAAGTTTGGTAGAAATTCTTTTTAGTCCAGGTTTAGCACAAGTTTCCCAGTATTACCCACATCTGGTCAGGTTAGTCCAACTGTCAAGACAGACTTTGCAATGGCACTTCAACACTGTACACGAGCTGAAGCTGGCAGCACAGGAACGTGAAGATGCAGCATGACAGGAGAGAAAGTGACAAATCTTTTCCAGAATCCACAGATTCACTCTGAATTTCTGGTAAAGTTTTGGACCGGTTATTTCTCTTGACAAACTGGTGATGAATTTCCATGGAGCCAGACACTCATTTTGATTTAGAAACGCTGCCCTTCCGCTCATGAAGCTTTAATTTAGCTGTTGTTATGAAACAGGAATCCAGTAGGGACGACTAAATAAATCCTAGTTTAGTTTATAGAAAATACTGCACGAATAACTGCACTGAGCTATAATCCTCACTATGCTCCACGTAAAACACCCAGATAAATTAAAAATAATAGAGTGTTTAAAAGTGAAAACTTTAGAACACCATGTAAGTACAATCTCCTCTAGTTTGAAGCACTTCACTAGGTTTTCTATTTGTGTGTTGTGTATCCTTGTGTCATCTTCCTGTATCTGAAAATCATCCTCTAAAATGTTCACCTGCATGTTCTGCAGGTGAACATTCTGTAGAGCATCAATCATGTGTCTCCCATCTCCTCTTTTCTTTGAAAGTAACTAATTTCTACTGCTTATTTAAACTGGCAGAGCGCCTGCTTTATTATCAGTTAAGAACTTGTGCACAAAAATGACACCAGTTTGCATAATTATCATGAAATAAGACAGGCTTTTTTGGGGGTAACAATCTGGTAACTTCATAATAAATCTGTCTGGAGCAATCGTAATTACACAGTAACTCATCTTAATACATTTGTATTCGCAGCAGATAAGTGTGGTGATAAGAAGTCCCACTATCATCTGTGATTCACTGAAATGAGAAATTGCACACAAACCCATTATATACTGCAATTTCTAGAGCTTTCCACTCTGTCTTAAAGGCTGACTGCAAGAGCCCAAGGGTTTGTTTATCTAATCTGGAAAACAGCTTGAATTTTGTTTTTATTTTTTCCCCATAACCAATGATATAAAAACGGCGTCAGAAGCCAAATTTCCAGTCTGTGTCAGATTTGTGTACATTCCAAAGTGTGAACACACACTCCTTAGTTCAGTCAGCACCACCAGTTGTGCATGTAAATGGGTTAATTGCCTGCTCACCTCTTCCCAAAACAAGCAACTATTCAATGCACACAGGGACGTGTGCACATAGATATCTTCTCCACCATCCAAATGAAAGACTCTTTGCAAATATAGCAATATGGTGACTCTGCTTTTATAGGAGATGATGATAAGAAAAGGGTCTGAGGAAAACTCTTTGTTTGGCAGAAGAGCAGAACAAAGATGGGAAGAGCACAACTCGTGATACATTCCATACGACTGGGTAATGAAAGGATGTTCTAAAACTTGTTCCTCTAAATAGAGTTGAAAGCATCTATATAAGCTCACTTCAGTGCTGGTAAGAGCACAGAGGATGAGACAGATTTTACCATCTAAGAGACAAGAAGGGAACTGCACAAAGTTGGTTGTTAGTGACCAGAAGCAAAAACTTGAGGAAAAACAGCTTAGAGAAGCACCACAACCTCTCCATGATATTCCTACAAAGTTCTGAAACTGGGGCTCTAAACTGATGCTGGATTCTTCTTCTGTCATAGTCTTGTTTGCTGCTGGATCTGGCTTTGATCAGTCCTCAAGCCACCACAGCCACTCAACAAATTGTTCTCACTGTGCCTTCCAAACTCTGCTTGTTCTTCACCCCTGGTCTCCCCTCTAATTTACTTCCCAGCTTAATAAATCACATAAAGCAGATGCAAAGAAATCACACGGTCTGCATCACCGCCTAGAGCAGGAATAAACACACCCAAGACATTCCTGACAGATGTTTATCTGTGTTGCTTTTAAAAATTTGCAGTGAGTGTAAATCCATAACCTTCAGAACTGCTGTCACCAGAAGGAAGGTTTCCTTCATGATTGTTTTAAATTCTCATTGCTAAAATTTAAGTCTCATACTTCTCACATTATACACTTCTATTTCTCTAAGTCTCCCCAGTTCTTTTTCACTTACTATTTCACCTCTCTTCTTATCAGCCCCATTTATTCCTCATGAAATAAATCCAAGGGTTTATTTTCAATGACAAACAAAGCTCAGAAAGACACACACCCAACTTCATTCTGTGTTGGATAGTACTTTTCTTTCCTGATTCCTTCCACTTTTTTTTTTTTTTTCCTCCCTCTTTCATTTTAACCCTTCAGGCTGTGTAGGAGAGCAAAGAGTACAGAACCTGAAGCTATCAGTGACTCAGGAAAAAAATCACTACAGTTCCCAAACCCCTGAGATCCAGCAGACTGATGGTATTCTATGGACAGAGCAATGAGAGGAGAAGGAGCCGAGTATTTAAATCAAGGAAAAAAGTAAACTAACATTAATATATTCCACAGCAGTTTATAACCTCCGGCTTTACAAATATTAAGCACAGAACTGTCAAAAGAGAAGGTTCACAGGCTGCCAGTCTGGTCCCCTCAGCATGGACTGGGTACAGCGATTCTTAATTGCCACTGAGGTAACCCTGAGAAGGTCCAGAGGAGAGGTTCATGTGCAGTGAAATGTTGGTGGAAGTTGTGGATGGGGGAACGTAAAGGATATATAAGATTAATTTAATGTTAATGGGAAAATTTAAGACGAGGCTCGGGGAATTAACTCCAGATGCAATCCGAACTTTTATGACATATAACTAATTACACAGGCAATAAAAAGAAATTAAATTGATTATTTTCTTTGACTCTTTGGCTCTAGGATTAATGTGTAATGTACAAAATTTGGTTCCATTTTCAGAAAGCAAGCATGACTTTTACAAGGCAAAACACCTAAAGTGAATTTGGAGATGTAGAGAGGCCATGGCAGAACAGTATAAAAAGCTGGTGCTCTCTCAAAAAATCCTGTATCTGTGAGAATCCTGCATCTGTGAACTAGAGAACCAGACCAGCAGTAAGAAAGTTATTTAAAAAACTGAACCTAGAAAGTTAGTACACTCTGAGCAATTACTGGGGAAAGTAAACAAAATCACTTCAAGAATGACTGCAAAAAAAATTCCTTTCATTTTTCTGAATTGAATGGAGAGGTAAAATATGAATAATGATAAAAATACAGAGCAATGCCTCCCAAAGAAGCATCAGGCATCCACAACTGTAATGGAAAAGGCAGAGATCTTGAAGATTTGGTGTCAATTCTTCAGGAATTTCCTTATTTTATGGCAGTGGCTAGGAATACTGAGCAGGCTTGAGGGCCCTGTTGCACTAATCACTGTACACATGATAATCTCTGCCTCAAAAATCTGTACTGGAGACGGCTAAAATAAGATCCAGGTACATTAACCATGAGTGAGGTGGAGGGAAGGAGAGGAGAAGGAAAGGTGTCCCATCGAAGTGGATGCCTTCCCTCAGTCCTCACCCACCGCTAAGCATCAGCAGCTTGTGATGTGTGTCCGAGTCCAAGAGGAAAAGAGGAAAAAAGAGGAAAAAAGGCTTTTCTCAGCTCAGAAAGCAACACATTCTTGGCAAGATGATGATTACAGTTTTCAGACAGAGAAGGAGGGGAAGGAGAGGACTAGTAACTATCTCCTCTGGGCTCCAGCAGCTCACCCTTGTTTTGTGTTCACTGCACACGTGGCCGTGGTGGATGGTGCAGTGCTGCGCTGTGAGACAGTGCTGACTTCCAGTAATGTTCAGGTTTGACCAAAACCATGCAGATGTACCATTATAAAATGACTTGAAAATGTTACCCTGGTAGTCTAGAGCACATTTCACAATTATTATTGGCTTTGTCTTACCTGCACACCTAGGCTAGCCTCAGCTCTCTCACGGCAGTCTCAGCTGGCCTTACACCACATCCACAACCAGAGATTATCGTGTGTACAGTGATTAGTGCAACAGGGCCCTGCCAGCACACTCTGAGTTTCAGAAGAGGCCGAGTCTGAAATGAGACTTGGCTTTGGAAACATCCCTTTGTTTTCGAACAGCACGACAAACCCAAGCTGCAATACAGAGAGCCCTGCTGGACAAGCCTGCGCCGGGCCAAAGACACCTCCAGTGCAGCTCTGCCAAGCTGAAGGTGATGCAAAGGATGCATTCAGTGTTTTTCTCCTCTTCAGGCTGGCACTTTGAAGAGAAAGGATTGAGACTGGATATATTTTACTGCCACAAATAAACCAACACGACTAAAAGGAGGACATAGGATCAATGAAGAATTTCATTATTTCCTCTCCAAACTCTCAAGCTGAATCTCTTACTTTGACACTGCCACTGCAGTTCTGGTGACCCACAAGGTGTCATTAGCACACGGATGAGTCCTCTCAACAACCAAACCAAAAGCAGATACAGACTGTGGACACTCCTCTCTGAAGATTAAACAGACTTTCATATCAACTGAACACAGTATTTTCAGTGAGTTACAACCATGCCCTGTTTAAATGATTACCATGTCAGGATCTCCCTCGCACTCAGAGCTCTGGTGCATTTAGCAGATTTCTCTAGATCTGATTGCAGAAGATTCATTACACAGGGAATGCCCCAATACTGGTTTCTAATATTTCCTGACCTTGTGATGTTCTCTGACTACTGCCATAATACAACTCTGTGATCTCCTGGCTCACTTTATTGATCTGCTCTTTAGTGTTTTAATGGAGACAGGAGCGAGGTGCCTCCAGCTGCTGGAGAGCTTCGTTAGCCAAACATTACTGCCTGTACAAGCAAGTTCAGTGCAGAGCCTCCTCACAGGCTGGCAGGAACTTGCCTGGTCACTACAACTCCTCAGTCACACAGTGCCAGTGCACACGTGGAGTTACCAGGCTTCACATCAAAATCTCAGAGGCTTTTGCTCATTTCCAGGGTACATATCTGAGAAGAAACTTGGGGAAAAACCCTTTAAGTTCTGTCTCCCTCAGCACAACAGAATCAAACCTGTTTGTCCCCCTGTGCCGGTGATGGGGAAGACAAAGCAGCACTGAATTTTCTCCACTTAATTTAAGTGTTGGATCTGATCTGGGAAGGGGCTTTTTGGTGTTTGCCACCATCCACGCTGCTTTCAGGGTACACAGCTGTGCTTTCAAGAGCAGTGCCCTGACTCTGCTCCTACAGAAGTTAGGAAAGCATCAATAATCTTGACAAGGACTCTCAAGAACCACCCCTGACAACCCTGTTTGGGAAACACGAAGGTTGTGACAAATTAGTCAAGGGTAACATCTTCATTTCTTGCCCACCTCTTACCTCTGGGGCATCTGCATTTCCACAGTGCGTTGATATTCCAGAGCTGCAGAAAGCGATTGTGACTTTCTCCTTTAACTTTGAAATATTCAAATAGTGGCCGGTAATTTTATTTTTCGAAATTTCAGTACATAAGCATTTATCTCAAGGACTGAATAAAATGATTCAGGTAACCTTAGAATGCAGATAGCTCGGCAGTAACTAATTTGCTATCTTTGATACACCAGAGGTGAACAGATTAAGCAAGCTAGTTTGCTATCTACTAGATAAGAGAGGAATGTATTATCATTTTCTCTGATTAGTATCTTGTGCAGGTAATTATACTTCTCCTTTGCACATAATTAAAGTGAAGGTTGATTTCCATTCATTCTTCACAGTGGTAAAATTATCAAGTTACTTCTCAACTAATTATTTTCTGTAGTATAGCCCTGTTTCAGATCACTGTCACATTCCATTTAGCAAACACAATAGCTCTGAGTAAGACTTATCACAGTCTGGGACTTTTATGCTATTAATTTGTAGGGGAAAAAATCTTTAGATGGATGCTATCCAAGCTGAAAACGAATTTCATTCTATAACAGCCAATCACTTTGTTGGGGTTTTGGTTTTTTTTAATTTTCTTTTTTTTTAAATCTAGCATAGAATCTTTTGTCTTTTTACAATCTCTATCTTTTGTTTGTTTGATTTGTCCTCAACTTGTTCAAGTTCACAACATTTTTTCTGGCTAAGATGCAGTGAATGAATTCATGCTGAACTTTTTTTCTGATTATATTAATTGCAGATGAGCTACACCTTGTTTTAAGGCTCTCAGGATGCTAAGTATGGAGTGATATATGATGGCTGCGATTATTTTTTTTGAGATACAGGCAGAAACACCACCATCATTGTGATTTGTGGACAAGTAGTCATGCAGAACAAATGGGCAAGAAATCCCTACATTATCAACACATGCAATTGTTGGTTGAAACCACTTTTTAGAACGACAATTGCTTTTATTTTTTGCTTCCTGCCAGAAGCACTTAAAGGACTCTGACTGCAACTGCTGTCATTTGCAAAAGGAAAATTTAGCTCCTGCTATTATTTTCCATCTTTCCATTTAGCATCCTCTTGATACAGCTCTAAATTACATGGTCTGCCCCAATCCTGATTCTTAGATTTTATGTCACCCTAGTTTGATGGTTTTCCCCTTTCTAACTATAAGAACAAAACATTATTACTGCTACCATTTTGCAGGTGTCAAATTTAAAGCTATCCTTCAGCTGCTACCACTTGTGATTTTTCTTCTCCTGTTCATTGTCCTGCTTGGCCATTGTGGCTCTTTGTTGCCTTTCAAAAGCACAAGTTCCTCACATTATTTTTCCTGCTCAACTGTAGTTCTTCCCTGCCAATTGGATCAATTTGATTTTATTACAGACCACTCAGAGCTGGATTCTCACCTCTTATTCCAGAGTAACTCCACAGAAAACGATATTTTTCTTTACTTGCCTTAGCAAAAATTAGAGTAGAAACTCCCTGTCCTTTTTACCCCTTTTCTTTATTTCTTTCTTCTCCTTTCACAGCACTGAGGTGTAGTATTTGTCTGCACAGTCCTTTATCCAAGCTAGACAGTAAAATTCCAATCCTCCCCACCTCTGCTGCTCTATCCCTTCAGACACACCTTGAGAGTTCGAGGTTTTCCCCTGACCCCCAGGTCAGTCTCTGCCCCAGTCCTGGCTACTGCAGTTTTCTGGCGTTTCTGTGCCATGAATTATTTGTAATTCTCCTTTTTTTCACTCTGTGTTATGATAATTGGACCTATTGTCTCAAAGATCTGATTCCCTTTGCTCCCTTTTCTCCTGTGCCTTTTTCAGTCTCTTTTCCTTGCACACCAGGCAATGTGCCTTGAACAATCCTGAGAGGGCACCCTGCCTCTGGCAGCTCCCGTTTCCATCTGGAAAATTCTGATGTTTGCAAATTACAGAGCAAATCAACCCACCTTCCCTATGACCCCTTAATTTATGACTCACTTATGAAACATTTTAAGAAGAAGAACTTAAAATCACGTACACCACTCAATAACCTTTTTCTTTCCCAGTTAATTTAACGCCAAGAACGTTGCTGGACAGGCAGCATGGAAGAATTAAACCAGTTTATCAGCACGAGCAACAGCCACTTCCCAACACCATGTGGTCACTACGCTTCAGGCACAGCCCATGCAGAATCCATATTTAAAATAAAAGGAGCAGAGCTCTGTCCCCATTCCTGCAGGCACAGATCCAGCAGAGCACTTGAGCACATCCACAGCCTGATTGATTTCAGTGGAACCATTATATGCTCAAAGTTTCTCATGGATTTAAGTGTTTTGATGGATTAAAGCCACAATCCCCTGATTCTGATAAAACTGGCCAGTGCCTGTGAAGTTCCTCAGACAGGGTTTTGAGGAGATATGATTGTTCACTGCGACATGGATTGTGATCACCAGTTTGATCACACAGCTGACATTCAACTATCTAAAAATAACTTTTCTGTTCTGGAGGTAATACCTAGAAGTAAAAAAAAAAAAAATCATCCAGTCCTGTTATCCCTTACCTAAGCTAGCCAAAAGAAGTTTTGACCTCCTCAAACTTAGTAAGTTTATTTTACAGAAATTAAAGAAACTGTCTAGGTTCATGCTTCGAAAATGATCAATTAAGAACTGCATTTCAAAATACGTTTTTGTACCTGGCATTTTAAATGGCTTTTATTAATGCTTGAGCTAGTCCTTTCTTTGCTTTTTCCTTAGGGGTACTGCACATGGGTCAGATCTTTTTCTATAAGAAATAATTGTGAATATAGGAAAGTGAAGTGAGAAAATAAATTCTATCCCTTTCACACCTGAAAGCAAATGAATGCTATATATATATTTTTTTTTAATCTAAAAATAGATTTAGGAGATACCTCTCTCAAAAGAATTCTGCCCATGGATGTTGAAACAAATGAAGATTGCAAGAATTGTGCTTCTGCTTTAAAAACTACTGACAAATTGCGTCACCTATAGGTGTTCAGTCCACTCCCTAATTGCTGTTAGCAGTGAGGATTTCACACACACACAGAGGGATATTCCTGTCTCGTCTCACTCTTCACCAGCGTAATCCGAAAATGGCACCAACTACAGAGCAGTTGCACAAGTGTCCTCCAGAAATTTTCTTATGCTGAGTAAAACAACAGGAGGAAAAAATAATAATTAAAAAAAAAAAAAACCAAAACCCAAGAAGTCCTTGTCTGCTTGAGACATTAATCAGTGTGTGTCAAAATTGAATATACTCCATTTAGCTATTTATTTATCTTCTAAGATACAGACACAGGGCAGGAGGAAAATACTGGAATTTCTGAAGTGATTTCTGAGACTTTTCAACAATTGGGCATGAAATGAAATCACTCCTATTCATCCCATAAATTTGCATATTTTCAGGTAGAAGAGCAATTGTTTCCATCAAATAAAGGAAAACAAGGATGAAGAAAACCAAGCAGTGATAATAGCCAGTTCTTTTTCAGAGCTTTTCATCTGCAGATATCAACCCAGAACTTGGCAGATATGGCTTGTGACTACTTGTGTGGAAAAATTCTAAACCACAGCGCAGATTTCTGCATCAAAACTGAGCAGGATGTTTCCCACTGTTATAAAGACTGTTCTCCAGTCCTTCTGCCACTGGAAAACCCAGCCATTCATGTGGAACCCTTATTTCTTCTTCCTGAAAACCTCAGCAGCTGTGGAACTCTCACCTGGTTCTCACGTCTATCCAGTCCAGCACTGAGACCAAAGCCAGACCTGCCCCATCTCCAGTCCTGGCACTGGGGTCACTGGGGTCCATCCCAGGATCCCACTCTGGGTGTGCAGCATTCAGTAGCACCTTGGGACTGTAAGTCCTTTGTTTTGCAAATCCTAAAGTAATTAAAGCTTTAAAGGAATAAAAAATTTGATCATGAAGGTAAAGCATGGACCATCAGCCCTGGCCACACCAGTCCTTAAACTGTGGCCAGAAGATCCAGCCATAGCCTGAGCTCTTCCCAATCCCATTCCAACACCAGGTTCAAACACCTTTAACCATCTTCAAATGCTGGAAGTGTAAATGAGAACTGCTCATAAACATCTCTCCCTTGTCTGTTTTCAGTTTACACAGAATACAGCAGTTTCAGGATTTACTATCAAACTTAACTAAGCCATATTTCCTGCCCAAAATCCTGTCCTAGTGCTAAGCCTGTTCTTTGCAGTGAATTCTGCAAATTCTGCATGGCAGCAGAGCATCAAAGCCTACATTGACACTGCTATTAAACTTCAACATCTGCATCCAGAAGGATGTCACAACAAACCTCAGGAACAAATGGTATTTCCTCCTAAATCTCAGCACTAATCATTTAAATAGCTGAACCCCATTCAAGAGGAATACTACAAAAACCAGGGCTTTAACATTCATCTTCCCTGACGTTATCACTTACACAAACCCGTGCACATTTACCCAAAGCAAACTCATAAATGGTTTTGGGGTGGTTTTTTTCCCAAAATTACCTTGTAATTCATCCTTCATCGCAGACATCACTATACCAGGGACCCCAAACACAAAAACTCTTCCCATTTGACCTGAGTCCTCATCCCAGACTTCACTGACCGTGAGAACACTGCAATAAACCCAACTCAGAAATTTCCATTTTGCAAATCTAACTTAACCCAACCCTTTCCCTCGTCTGAATGCAGACGATTTGTCCCTGATGAAAACCAAGCATTATCTGTTCTCCCATACTGATACTCACATTTATCCTAGAAAACCAGCAGTACTGCAACAATAAACCTGATCCATAAACACGTCTCTTCCCTGTCCCTAATCCTATCACTGGCCTTAACGATACCCGGGGGAGCAGAGTCCGGAAGAAAAACAAACAGTTGTCATTCATCACTGCTGACAACTCCACTTGTCCTCCAGTTCCACTCCACACGGAAAGCAGCACTCAGCCTGACTCAGAGATGTCTGTGCTCACCGGCTCTGAGCTCTAATCACAACCCCTCAACCCCACCCCGGCGCTCCCCTTCCCCGTAGCAGGGAGCAGCACCTGGGGGGAGCTGCTCTCAGGGCCTCAAACACACACCATGCATTTAAGATGAGTGCAATCTCATCGTGCATTTCCCTGCCCTAGAGAATATAAAAATAAATTTGACTCAGAAGTGTTTGATTCCCCAGACTTCCCTCGTGCTGAGCTTTCACTGCAACCAAGGGACTGTTCCTTAGCCAAACACAGAACATCAGGCACTCAATCCTGATAAGGCTGCCAGCCTCCTACTTCTCTGAGCCTCCAAAAATGTAGTTATAAACTCAAACATTACAGATGTGCTTTCCCACAGTCCATTCTTAGTCAGTTCTAGGTGACCAGTGGCAATTATCTAATTAATTTTATTTCCTATCCCAACAGAAACCCTAGGTCATACATGCTTCTTTTGACCATAAACCTGAACCCAAATCCCAACCTTAATCCAATTTGTCAAGTATATCTGTGTGACAAAGGCAGAGAAGAAAACATATTAATCATTCCTTTTGTTTGACAAAACACCTATAAACCTCCTGGAAATCAGATCTGCTTCTGTGCCTAGAGGAAAAACAAGCACCAGTCTTTCGTCACTACTAACACTTTAATATTTCCATGCAGAATGTGGAATTAAAATCAATTCAAACACCGCTCCTTTCCAAACACTAATCTCACCCATAGCCTTTTATTCCAAAGTGAGCTGGTTTTCAGTCCTTTGTGGTACCCATGGAACCGATGCTTGCATGGGAAGTGATCTCCAGCCATTCCTGGTTCCTTCACCTCCTAGAACGCAGCTTTGATCCAGCTGCTCCTCTGCCTGTGGCCCCAGCTCCAACAACAGCCCCAACACAGCTGTAACCTGCACTGGGCCAGCAGGACGCAGCTGACACACGAGAGATCAGTCCCTGGGTACCTCTGCTCATTCCTGACTTCTGGACAAAACACAGATTCAATTAAAAAAAAGTATAAAATTATGAAAACCACCTTTGCCCAACTTTATCTCTACCCTTTCTCTGGTTATGACTTTTGACCAATACCAAAGCCCAGCCCTCAGCCCTCGCAGTCACAGTGCCCACCCTGGGTTTGGAGCCCACACAGAACACAAGAACAGACTTGACAATTCAATGTCTGCATCTTCCCCAAAGCACTAACCCCAGTCTTCACTAAATACTTAATCACAGCAAGAACTTACACTGAACCAACACCTGCTATAAATCCCTGCCAATGCTTGCACTCATCCTACTCCTGTCTGCTGTGCAGACTGCAGTGATGAGCTAAATATACAAACCCTGATCCCCACACTCAGGCTGGCACCTCGTTCTAACTTTACAGTCAGTCATGTGGGGTGAGCAGTACCTACAGCAGAATTACTCATTAACCACACTCCCTGTGACACACAGGCTCACCCCACATCTCCAGACTTTGCAGAGACACCAGCTTCTGTACCAAGCACGGCACTGCCTCTGTGCGTGTGAGCTCATGCACGAGTCCCCACGTATGTACGATTCAGGGCATTTCTGTGCTGGTTTCCCCCCTCCTTCCTCTGTCACTGCATGACCATACCCATAAGAAGGGCTATGTGGGTCAAGCAGGCTGAGATGTGAGATAAAAAACTGGTATCCAGCTATTTCTGTGGAGACAGCAGCGTGAGGAGTGGTTAAATGCCTGCTGGTAACTTGTTTTACAGCAGTGGCACTGCTCTGACAGGAAAGAGCAGCTGTTCCTTGGGCTGCTCCTCTGCCAGGGCCTGGAAATGCCTGAAGTTGTGCTGTTTCTCTTGGTGGGGACAGGGACTGTTCAAGTTTTGTAATGGAAGATTCGCTTCCTGGCCTTTCCCAGTGAAAGGAACAGCAGGAAAACCAGTGCCTCTCATCACCTCTTGGCCATTTTTCATCCTAAGCAGGTAAACGCAGAGTTGTGGGGACAGTCCTCCTTAGCACCCTGTGACTTCTTCACGTTTTCTGTTCCCCTGTGATACAAGAGTTTTGTGGACAAGAGTTATGGGGACAAAACTGTGAGTGCCCATCCATTTCTTTGCCTAGATATCTCAGCTAAGTCCCAAAGTTATAGCACTCTTATGTGATCATGAATACATTAACTATTGCTCCTATTGAACTCTGAGGGCTGCTGCTCATTACTCTGATGGACGATCTATTACACTTTATAGATGAGGCATTTCTTAAATAATCTCGCATCTTATATATAATACAAGGAATGTAAACCTAACGATAAACACAGAATAGCAAATAATCAATGGAACACTCTCACCGAACTGCTCTGCAAACAGTGTATCCACCAGATCAAATAAAAACTATTAATTGAGCAAGTTTGAACAAACACATCCATAACAGTCTTGATCTCCTCAGACAATCTGCAAACAGTTTAAATGAGCTCACTCACTCTAGTTCCTCTTCACAAAACCTTCCTCTTTGAACCTGCCTGCTGACAGATCTCTCCTACCTGGAGCTGAAGACACCCACAGGGTGTGGAAGTGACAAAGAACGAGATGGAGCTGCTGTGGTGGTCACACAGCAACTTATGTGAGAAGAGACCCCCGGACTCCCCTGGGTCATGGTGTGACCTGCCACCCTCAGGACTCCTGGTGTGACCTGCCACCGTCATGACTCAGGGGTTCATCCTACACACACTCAGGCAAGCCCAGGCAGCTTGTGGGGCTTTTGCCTCCAAATTTTCTGCAACTTATTTGCTACCATTACCTACCTACAAGAAGAAAAGCAAGAACAGAAGCAAATCCATGCAAAGCACTGAGCAATAAATCACCACCAAGCACTAAACAACAAATCGCCAGCAAACCCACGGACTCAGAGGTCCACAAAGCACAGTCAGACCAGCTCTGCCATTCCTTCTCTCAAAATCAGCTTTGAATTTTGAGCTGATGACTTTTCTTTGGAGTAAACTGTCTGTCAGGTCACCCCCCACATTGGCAGCCAGTGTCTTCTGGAAAACAAACAGAAGCATTTCCCTGCACTCCCCTAACTGCATCCACCCAGTTAGTAAGAAAGCAACCAGCCAAAACATCGCCCTCACAGTGTAAGTGCGCAGCACTCGTGGCCTGTGGCAGTTGAGTGTTCCTGTTTGAGTGACAACAGTTAAAGCCAGAGAACGGGAGCTGGGCTGCAGGGCCAAGAGCATTTCTTCTCTGAGTACCTGTCTCACACTCAGCAATTCCAAATGCTCAGCATAATGCTGAACACACGGCGTACACAGAACACTGACATGGCATCGCTGGCCATCAGCTCGGCTTGGGCATGACTGTCAAATTATCAGATAAAAGCAGAATTATTTTTGTTCATTACCATAAACATTAAAAATTAATTATTATTGCCATGTTTTGCAAGCTATCATAGCCTTCCTGTATCAAAATAGGTTTGTGCTTCTTATTTCAAGAGGCAGGGGCTTCTCCAATAACTTCACTTGTTTGAGGACACAGGGAAGGAAGTTTGTGAAGTATCTCTGGGTTCCATGTCATTTCAGAAATTAATTAACTACTTGATCTCCTAAAGCTTCTGAAAGTTGCTAGAGAGAGCTACCTAACTTGTCAGGATTCACATGCTAAACACATAAAAGTAAAGTTGAACAGCATGCATAAATTAGGAATCAGTACTGAGAGCTGTTAGGAGCAGGTGAGAGTTAATGGTAGGTACCTCAGTAATTCTTTCAGACTGTGTACATCAAGGAAAAACATTTTTTAGAGATTAACAGGAGCTGCTGTGAGGGTTTTAAATTAAACTTCTCCTGTGTACAGCACTGAAGAATGCAAAGCACATCTTATTCAAGAGATCTATCACCCATGGAATCAGCATGCAACTCACACATCATCAGAGTGAAACACTGCAGTTTGCTGTCTCCAGGTCTAACTTATTTTCAAAATATTCTGCTTCTTTTGCTTTTTCTTATAATTTTTACCTCTATAGAGGGTTGGCTAATAAATAAACAGCTCAGGTAGAATGATGTGAAGCAGATGAGGAAACGATGAAATTAAATTGGTAAGCAAACAAAATCTTAAAATCAAGGTAAGGCAAAGAAAAAAAAAAAGAACAAAATTATGATGATAAAAAAAAAAACTTAGAAGAGGACCTGAGTGCGTATTCCTGAGGGCTGTAATTGGTTTAATGTTTTTGAACAAAAAAATACTTTTGTAACAGAAGATTTTCTTTCACAGAAAGCAACAACTTTGGCAAAACAAATTTTAAAGCTGAAAATATGATTTGCAGAAAATGGAGCTTTCGACGTTTCCTGTGAATGGCTTGCATCTCTTGGTAGATGGAAAGCAGTAAATAAGCTGAGGCTATGTTTTTCCTTATTTTTGAATTTCTTGCAGTTTGCTGTCTAAAATAGCAAGTATGAGAAGGCAAAGAAAAAAGTTTTGTACTTGCACATGGTATTCCAGCAGATAGAAAAAAAAAGTAATAAAAAATGAGAAAAGTTTTTCCCCTTCCCCCAACCTTCCCCTGTCCTTTTTAATTTTCACAGAGGGAAAAAGTTAGCTCTCCAGAAAAATTTCAGTGATGTTCTTTCTGCAAATCCCCATGGGAGAATTCTCATTTCTGCTCAGCTCTGTTGAGAGTTATTCTCGTCCCTGGAGATAAGCATACCTTGTGCCTGTGCCACGCTGCTTTACAGATTCTCTAGTATGACAGATGCTTAAGTCAGTGATTTTATAGCCCCATTTACTTCATTGGCATTTTCAAGTACTGAACTCCGGGGCCAAACATCAATTTTCACTTATTTATCAATAATTGAAATTACACACAGGAGGCTTTTCCCTGAGCCTCCCTCCCGAGCCGCTGTGCAGGAGGGAGCTGAGCCGCCTCTGTGCCCCCTCCAACGTTCACAGCTTTATCCCAAGGAGCCTGACACAGCCAGGCTTTATCTGAAGAACAGAAGAAAAACGAGGGGCAAAAAACCCGGTGAGGTTCTGTGATGTACTGCTCCCTTGCAGGGAGCTGTGCTGGACTCTGATGTTCTGCTTTCAAAAGCTGGCTACTGCTGCTTTAAGGATAAAGATAAAGGACTCTCAGAGGCTTCAGATGGGAGCAGTGCAATGGTTTAAACAGCAACAGGTGGTTCTGTGCTCCTACAAGACACTGGGATTTCACAGCTGACTGTGGAAGCCCAGCACACACGCCTGCACCTATTCCAGGATGTCCAAGCCATTCAAAAGGCAGCTCTTCCACAGTGTCCCCTATCCATGTCCCCCTTTCCCTGGGGACACTGTGCAAGGGTTCATCTGTCTGCCCTTGAGTTCCCTTCCAAGGTGTCATGAGGCCAATTCATATCAGACCAGCTGGGTGACCTGTAGGAACCTGTGACATTGAATTTAATTCCCTTTGTGGTGTCGGTGTGTTTAACAAGAGACAACTTGTAACGAGCAGGAGCAACTGAGCACACTTTACCCAGGGTGTGTTTGTGTGGCTCACTGCTGAGCCCAGGGCAGTGCTCTTTGGCTCCCAGCTGGACTCAGTGGCTCAGGAGCAGGGAGCAGGCTGCAGAGCTGCTCACCAGGAGCGCAGGCAGAGCAGGCTCACAGCTGCCTTCCCAGCACTGTGCGAATGCACGAATTCCCTGCCACTCACGGCCCCAGCACCGCGCTCTGTGCCCTTCCTACCAATTTTCCAGGCATTAGGATCTGTTTCTTTGCGTACAAGCAGAGCAAGGAGAGTGTGTTAAATTGCATCTAAGTATGATATATAGTCAGAGGGACCTGAGCTGGACATCCCTCAAAAAATGGAAACAATCTATGAGCAGTCATCAGAAACAAAGCAGGTGTCAGAGCAGTTCAAGCATGGAGAGCAGGAAATTAAAGAGGGAATTTCAAGGCACTGCACATCAGAAAGCTTGTCACCCCTTCAGATTCTTCCAGGTGAGAAGAATGGGGGGAAGCCAGCAGAGACTCGGGATCTGGCACAGATCCGGCATCCTCGTGTGCCACTTTCAGCGTTCCTGCATTCGAACGAGGCACAAAACCTGTTTTTATGAACGGATAATGATAATGATAATGCTTTGCACTTCAAAAGCGCCTTCTCTTATACAGTCTGAGAGATTAACGAGTGAGACTTCACAAACCCATGCTAGTTAGCATTTAACTGATCACAGTGCTTACACTGACACACACATCTTTATTTTTGAGAAATAATTTCACTGAAAGCTTCAGTAAATTTCCAGGAAAAGGGAATTATACTCATCGAGGGCCAAATCCTGCCTGCTGTCTCCACACCGATTCAGAGAGCATCAGGATTTGGTCCAGTTCATTTACCAGTAATTTTTCCTTTCTCTTGTATCGCATACACCACAATCTTCTTTTGACCCATTCCCTCACTATTGATTTGATATCATTATTTCTCTTTCTTCCTCCTGCGATAGTAACTGTGCCTGAGAAGACTAAAGTGAGATCAGTTCTTGAATTGCTCTCCTTGGCTGCTGAATTTTCTTTTTCAGCTGCAAGTACTCCAAAATCTACGGCATATCTGTTGAGCAGAAACCACAGCATGCAAATCAATAGACATGCCTGGGCTGCTATGAGCAAAACTCTTGACAATCCCAAAATAGAGCCGGAAAACATGGACTGGTGCATGGTGATTCCCTGCTCCCCCCCACTGACCACACGTTCTTGTTATCCTTGCTCTGACTCCAGCTCCAGCAGCACTCAGCTAGTCCTGGTTACGAGCTACAGGCAGCTCTTTATTCTCATATCTAAGCTATTTTAGTCATTCCTGATCTGCAGGAGAATGGGTTTTTGCTCCTAAGTGTTCAGTTCCTCTGAGACATCCAAGCCCATTTGAAACACGTACAGAAAATACAGAGGACAGAGGGGAGGGTGGTGCTGTCTGCAGAGAGCTGCCAGCCTAACCTTGCAAAAACATGTCCATCACAAACACTAATCTTTCTCTGAAAACTAAAGCAGGTGTTTCCTTCAATTTCCCTGCTGGTTACAAATGGTAGCCCCATTCTGTCCTGCTCACTCAGGCACAACTCCCAGTGAGATCCCTCTCCCTCCCTCAAGTTAAGAAATGTTCTCTCTGTGGGTAGGACAATACGTCTGTGCTGACTGAGGGTGACGGGCCTCATTTTCCCATTCTATCATCATAATGTCACTGATTAAAGCCAAATAACTCAAAAGAAACTCACATCTGAGTGGCAAAACTCAGTGCTGGGGGTGAACACAGAACTCCTCCCGAGCTGGTTTGGATCTAAGTGTAATAAAACTGACGAGTGCCACATCCACCTGGGCATCCTACAGGAGGCTTTACAGAGAGAGCACCTGTTTGTAAACCATGTGTGTACTATGGGAAAAAATACATTTCTTTGAAAAAAGAAATACAATGGTAAAAGGTCAGAATATGCCTAACACACCTTGTTGAGACACCCTCACAGGTGAAAACAGTACTCAGAGCACCTCCGTGTTATTTTGCCAGGAACTGTAATGGCAACACTGAACAGAACCCACCCACAGCTGCTGCCCTGAGAGGGGGAGCTGGGTGTGCACAGGAGGGCAGGGAGGGACTGCCAGCCCTGCCTGGCACAGCAACAACCTCCACATGCAGCAGTTCGGGTAGAGGCCGTTCAAGTCCCTTGAAAACTCTGCAGTGGCAATACAGCCTCTCTGAGAGATGAACATGACGGTGAAACCGCTAATGAGAGAGCTAATTGATTCAGCAGGTTAGAGCAGTAATGAAGAATCATCTCCTGGATGCCTAAATCAGATCATCTGACACCTGCAGAGTACGAGTGTGCCTCGTCCAAAGTAGTGGGCCTGCTGTTAGCCTGTTAATAATTCCATTGTTCATTTCTTGCTTCTTAATCTATTTGTTTCACCCAACTTTGTGTGCTTGATTACACAGAAAAGCAAACAAACAAACATGCTCTCGCTGTAACCATGGCATTTCACAACAGCTACCTCTCTTGATTAATGCAGTTTTCAACTACTTGCAATGAATCGAGTAATCGGCTATTTACTAGATCTTAACCATTATTCTTTTCCAAGCTAGAAAAGGGGCACCCTCAGGGGATTGTTGAAGCTTTTAGATGCTGTCATTTGTTATACTATTTTATGCACTGGCTTTTGAAGAACTGAATATCTCAGTTTTGCCAGACATTTGTTCACTTTCCTTGGTGTTACCACCAGTTTTCCTAGGTGACCAAAAAGGACAGAATTAAAATTCTATCTGGCCAACTGCAACCTCTAATTGTTGGCAGAAAGCCTGCATGGGAATGAAGCCTACCTGGTGAGTAAGAAATGGAGTGCTTGCATCTTTCTGCCGTTTCAGGGATGGGTTTATGAAAGCAGGAAAACAATCCAAGTTTCCATCATGGGATCAAGAGCTAAGTCAGGTAGCTCTGCATCGGAAATTCACCTGCTATAAGACACCGTGGCACAGCGTTGCACATTTTATTAACAAATAACCCTGCAGCATTTTATAACCCAGATTCAGGCTACCAAAGTATCAATATCTTAAGAGTCATTGCAGAGAAAGAAGCGCAGTTGAGAATTCCCCATTGTGTGAAGCATGCACTTATCCTTGGGAAGGAAGCAAACATTCTTGCCTCTCAAATTA
This sequence comes from Eulacestoma nigropectus, assembly GCA_013397775.1. Classification (NCBI taxonomy): domain Eukaryota; kingdom Metazoa; phylum Chordata; class Aves; order Passeriformes; genus Eulacestoma; species Eulacestoma nigropectus. Next base: position 341,700 of record VZTE01002857.1, read on the forward strand.
AGTACATCAAAAAGCACAGCATAAAGTGCTGACCCCAGAAGGGCCCCGGTACTTTGGGCTTCCCTGAGTTGTTTCCACTGGGGGACAGAGTCACCTGTCTGAGCCAGATACATACCCAGAACAAGTCAGTTCTACAGCAGGAGTACAGACGAAATTCTCCTTCTGCAAATCCAAATGAAAGAAAAAAGATCCAAAAAATAATCATGCGTTTCTTGTTCAGAAACCCAAGCTGTTTCACCGTTCAGGTCCCATGTCAAAAGAAACTATTCTCAGCTTATTTGGGGAGCAGTACTTGTACTTGCTGCTCTAGAAATCTGACACACTTCTCTTTCACCCACCTTCTTGCTCCTGCATCTGCAGCAAGGCACAGAGAAATCTTTATTTAAGTTTCTTTGCAAGTCAAACCTCTCTGTGTTCAGTGTTTTGAACAACAAGACCATCCTCTTCAGCTAAATTAAATAAAACTCTCCTTTTAATATGAAAGAACAGAAGCTGGTAAACCAACCTGCTTCACTGAGGTTTACAATGAAATACATGAGTTTAAGCCCTCAGCATCCAACATGTCAAAAGAGAGAAAATCCATGGTGGAAAAACCAGGTCCCTCATGGAGTAACTGAGGCTTTATTAGTGATGGAAACATTCAAATCATTGTAAAGTCCCAAATCAGACTTCCAAGCCATTAGAACACTTTATTGTTCCAAGCTTCTGATATATCGGTATGTCTGTGTCAACTCACTACCCCCATGCAAATGAAATGAACCAAATTCCATTTGTCCTTCCAGCTGGAAGGCCGGTGGTGCACATGAGCATTCTCTTGCTGTGCCACTGCCAGTTCCCGGCCCACACCCGGTGATGCCCAGCCTCGCCCCGTTCCCAGCACACACTGCACCAGGACAATTCATTTGGGTGCTCTGTTCTGGACTGGCCCAAGCTGTGGTCAGCACCTGCCCCCTGAGCAGTTCAGTGTCACGAGGGCAGGGTGACAAGGACAGGGCTACAAACTGCTTAAGCCAGTACTGCCACCAAAAGAAACGTTTGTCAAACTACGGCTTTAAGAGGCAAACCAAATCCATCGAAGTGCTTTTCACTGCCACTCTGGAAGATGTTTTCACTGAGAACAGACTGTCAATATCCTATTTACTCCACGGTTCAGCAAGGTGGGGGTTGTTTGTTTGCTTTAGCATGACAAACTACACTCCTACTGCCACACTACGAGCAAGAGACAGTGTTTCCCTGGGGTGCCAGCCAGAGGATCTCCGATCCATCCTCTGCAGCTTTAGAGACTCTCCCATTTGTTTGCTGGTGATGCCAAACCCTGGCCGTGGCCTGCAGCTCCTCACTGCAGCGCCATCCCTCCTGTTCCCCCGTCCCTGTCATTGCTTTTGCTCGTTGCCCTCTCCTCTGTCTCCTTTATTACCCTGGCTGCACTGTCATTTATCTGAGTTTGGCCTTTCCCACACACCTTCCAGTTGTCATCTGCAGTTTCCAGTCACTGTTTCTGTGTTGGGAGGAAGTCAGACTCAAATGCTGAACATTTTGCTCTATCAAGGTATTCTCTGCAGGGATACTTACAGCTTCTGCTCTTAGTGCCTTCCAGAAATGTTTCTTTAATAACACACATAAATATTAAAGGAAGAGAAGGAAAATTGGGAGGAAGAGAAGGAGGGTTTTGTTATTTTTTCTGACCCAATTTCCATCCTTCACTTCAATTAGGTTCTCAGAGACAGATGAACTTCTGCATCCTTTTTCCCTCCGATACCTTCTGTACAACTCCATATGGATCTTCAAAAAATCCTGTCTTGCTCAACCTTCCCTCCCTGTTCTCTGTCTGCATGAGTGCCCTATTTCTATTCCTTATTTCTTGGTAATTGTATTCAAACACTCTCTTTGTTCTTTGTTTGCTAACCTGCATTTTTTTTTCCTCTAGTCAGCTTATCTCTTTTTGAGTCCTTTTGATTAAAGTTCTCAATTCATTTAGTATCTTTCTGTTTCTTCCCAGTCCTTCTAAAGTGAAACTACAAAGCGCTGCAGGGAATCCTTGTATTTACCTCCCAATTCTCTTAGCCAGGCTTTCAGGCTGACTTGAGAGCTGCATACCACCACATCTTAAAAAGTTCCCAAGCCTACACTGAGCCATTTTACTCTTCCCATTCTTCTCCAGCAACAGCCGTAACTTCCCTTTCTACACTCATCACAGTCTTTTAGAATCGTGATTTGCTGCTGAAGCCCTTCCCTGATGATCAAATAAACTGAATAACCTACACAATTTGGAGTGAACGCCTCTGCTCTGGCAGCAGAACTGTGCCAGCAGTGGAGAGGTGACAGGTTGCTACACCCTGCCTTGTTCAATGCACACATTAAGCCAGTTTTTCATCCAACGTCCGTCTGAGGCAGGAAGGAAACTGGATGAGTGTTCAGCTGAAATTCTCCTTGGATTTTTTCTTGTGTTTTTAAACAAAAACTAGGGAAACAGCAAAGAACTGTGCATCACAGCTTGGTTTAATTTGGCCTTTCATTGTTATTTGGAAATACCATTTTTCTCTCTTCCACAGGCAACATCCTGTTTTGCAGCCTAGATGTGCTCCTACTCAACACATCAATACCAGTGAGTTCATCTTTCCATTTTCACCGAAGTTGCTTAGTAACAGAAGATGAGGGGAAAGCGTGTCCAGACTGCATTGCAATGTCTCATCTTCGGGTTCATTGGAAAAGATGGACTAATGGACCACCAAAGTGAAAATGTTGTTCACATTTGAATCACTGGATCCATCTGATATTCCTCAAGGAGCTTTTAGAAGAGTATTTTTGTCATATTTCTTTTCAACACATATATTTTTATATGAATGCCCTTTGACTACGCCACATCTAAGAAATAATAACATATTCTCTTGTTTTATTTTCTTCACAAGGCACTCTGAATGCTCTGGTAAATACACAGGATGAGAGTTTCCCTATTTTGGGCAGACACACTTTGAATCATTTTATAGTATCATTTTGAAAGTGAACTTACAGTCCATTAAAAGGACAGGCAATCTCAAGACTTCTTAATAGTGTGAAGCTGAGCTTAATAAAGATACAGTCTCATGGATGAATTCCTTCACTGCTATGATCCTGAGAATGATCTCCGCTCCCACAGTGACTGTATTACATCGCTCTAAAGCAGTACTGCATTAAGGAACTGTGCAGGTGGGATTTGCAGGTCTTCAGCTTTGGTCTAACTCTACAGTTCCTGAAGGCAAACAGCAAAAGCACAGCGCTTCCAAAATCTACAACAAGATTTTTACTTATGTTTCAAGAAAATTTCCTATTAAAAAAAAAAAAAACCAACAACCCAAACCCCAAACCATACACACACACACACACACAAATCTCAAAGAAAACCCAACAAATAAGGAAAAGTCATGCAGAAAGGTCAAGAGAAATTATTCTTGATCACCAGTCTCCAGACCTGATTGAGGATAGAGTCAGCTCAGAATTCATCAGCGTTGCAGTCAAAGATGAATATTATGTCCATGTCCTTCTCTTTGATCTTGCACTAAAGAAAGAATTTCTCCTCTAATTTTTATCTTTACATAAATTTATTCCCTACAGAAACAGCTCTTTTCTAGAATTCTAGATCACTGCATCCAAAGCCAACAGCAGCAGCCATCAGAGCCACAAACCTATGTAGGAGTTGCTTCTTTTTAATCCTGCTAGGTCCAGGGAAAAGAGGGAATAAAGCCCAGGAGTGTTGTGCTGGTTTTATCTGGGATAAAGTTAATTTTCTTCAGAGCAGCCAGTACGGGGCTGTGCTTTGGGTTTGTGATGAGAACGGTGCTGATAATTCAGGGATGTTCTGGTTATCACTGAGCAGCGCTTACAGAGCCAAGGCCTTTTCTGCTCCTCACCCCACGTGGGTGGGCTGGGGGGCACAAGGAGCTGGGAGGGGACACGGCCGGGACAGCTGACCCCGAGTGACACCTCAGCCCACAGGGCCTCATGGTCAGCATATAAAGCAGGGGAAGAAGAAGGAAGAGGGGAGCAGTTTGGAATGATGGTGGTGTCTCCCCATGTCACTGCTACACAGGGTGGAGCCCTGCTCTCCCGGGCATGGCTGAACACCCGCCTGCCCACGGGAAGTGGGGAATTAATTCCTTGCTTTCCTTTGCTTGGACGCTTGGCTTTTGCTTTACCTATCGACCTGCCTTTGCAGCAACCCAGGAGCTTTCCCACTTTCACCCTTCGGGTTCCCTCCTCCCTCGCATCAGGGGGAGGGAGTGGCTGTGGAGCTGAGCTGCTGCCTGGGGTTGAAGCCCAGCAGATGTTTCTGCCCTCCCTGCAGTGCCAGCACGTGGCTGTGCCCCAGCCCCAGGACAAGCAGAGGGACGGGGCAGACAGAGCAGAGCTGGCTGCAGGAGCTCCAGCCCGGCAGCCCCTTGGCGCTGTGCTGTGCCCCAGCGCGGGGGACACTGGCACAGCTCTGCAGTGCAGGGGAAGCAGCTGCAGTCTGGGGCTCCTGGTGCGGGTGCAACGATGGCAGCAAATGGCTCAGCCCATACTGGACTTCCATGCTTGGGCTGCTCTCTAACACTGCTGTGTGAACAACCTCTGCTGGTTCTTCTTCATCCCTACTCTTGCCATGGAAAACTTCTCCTGCTTACACAGATGAAGGTGGCTGAGGGGAATGAATAGTGCACATCTGCCTGAATGTATGAGAGATGCACCTGGTACAAACACAGCTTTGCATTTATCTGTTAACAATGAATAATAAGCAGCACTTTTAGAAGATGAGTGCTGGGTTCAGTCTTGGATATATTTTTGTTTTGAAAAGCAGAAATATGTCAGTATATCATTACAGAATACTCGAGGTCTGTGTGAGACTACCTCTTGATCATTAATTTGTTTTTTATTTCTGTGTTTGAATCTTAAGAGAAAATGTGTTGCTGCTCCACAGCACTACTTATTCAACGGCCTCAAATCCCCAAGGCAAAGAGTTTGGTTAGACACAAGCTGGCAGAGTACAGATCATAATTATACTGAAAGGGAACCTTTTTAAAATTCAAGATTAAACCAAAAAAAAGTGATTTGAAATACACAGTTTGACTAAGAACTTAGAAATGGATGGTCAGGATCCTACAGAAATATTTTTAAATACTTAGGGGTGCATTATGCAAGCCCTTGAATTATGCATTTATCATTGCTCCCAACGTCAGTATTGTAGCAGAAAATAAGTGTGATAACAAATTACTCCTATAAATTTTAGCAAACAGCTGATACTTCTGTTGCATGTTTACCTCTGGAGCTCTCTAAAATTCTTTGGAAACTATAGCCTATATGTTGCAGAGTGGTAATTGTTTTATCTGTGTTGAGAGTACAGAACTGCTTTTATTTGATAAATATGTCCAAATTTGGCCCAGCAAAGAATTTTTCTGATCTACCACTGCAACTTAGTCATACCTAAAAATCAAACACCCTTCAGTGCACAGTGTCACTACAGACAGAACAGGAACAGAACATACTGAAAATAGGTGAAAATAAAAGGAACAAAGATATTAATGCGATACAGAAATAGCTTGAGCCTGTACTTTCTGCTTTGCCAAAAAGCCTCAAAGATTCTTAAATGTCTAAACAGCCGCCCTAAGAACAGAAACGTCTGCCCAAGTGAAGGCAGCACTGTGGCCCAGGCTGTGGAAGGAGCAGCTCCTGCACTGGAAGCACCTCTCCCTCTTCATCCTCTGCCATCAGCACCCAAGCTCCCATCCCCTGTACTGCAGCTTCCTCGACACATTCACAAGTGTAATAAAAAGAACTAGACCACGTCCCAAAGGAATGGAATGAAAGAGAAAAAAATAAAATTCTATTGCAGATACTTTCAGCTTTTCTGTGTTTTTCCCCCCAATCTTCTCATCTTTAACAAGGGAGGTCCCCTTGGTTTGTGTGCTTTGTAAATAGCAGCAGCCATTATTTATTCAACATATTTGCCTTTTGTAACGTTGGCTCTAATTTTTGATATTCACACTGATATTCTTCTTCAACAGCGTTGTGTGTAGGGGCATAGCTGTTTGTGTTTATTCATTAGCGTGTTGCTAATTAAATATGTGTTTCATTAAACTTGTTTAAAAAAAAAAAAAAAGGAGAAGTTGAGAAGAATGAACACACTGAAGTACAACACCCCTAGGCTCTGAAAAAGCTTCCAGAGATGAGTTGTTAAAAGTAATGTGGGCAGCAGGAGTGTCAAAAGCATCTCATGTTTTCTGCACAGCACCGAGTTTAAACAAAATGAGTGCACTAAAGGTAGCAGGTAAAGTTAACATGTATCCGTCTGCTTAGAATATTCATGCCTGGAATCAAAGCACTTCAGTTACTTTTCCTCCAGCTGCTCCCCTGGCTGGCTTTTTGCCACATGCATTATTTTCTTAGAAGATTCCTTTACAGAGATGCGCGGAGATACCTCACGCATAAATGAGCAGAAAGCGATCGCCCGCTCGGCTCCCTGTGCCGGGTGAATGCTGAGGAACTGCTGCTCTCTTCAAAGCCCCAAACCCACGGCCCTGCCCGGCTTCTTGAATGCCCCCGGATCTGCAGTGCTGCCCTGAGCCCTGGCGGTCCATGAAGCTGCGCTCTGACACTTCTGGGTGTCCCGTGCCCGTGCAGCGCTCGCTGCATCTCCCCGCAGCCTCCCAGTGCGGAGACGCGGCCAAGGAGCGGCTCGGGGTCCGCCTCTGCGATGGGCACAGCGCGAGCCCAAGGCGCAGACCTGCAAGGGCGTTTCACCAGCCTCTGATCCTCTGCCGCCTGACGTTTCCCGAGCGATTCTGCCGAGCTTTGCCATGTGAGCCTACGCCCACCGCTGCCTTCAGCAGCTCAGCAGTGCAGCGTGACAGCCGGCGGGGACAGGTTCCAGGGAAAAGGGAAATTTGCTCTTCTGAATTTGAGCTAGCACCGAGCTGAAGCTCTGCCGCCAACCCCACCAGAACAACCTGTGAGCGGCTCAGGCCAGACACAAGGGAAACTCCTAAAGATAAGCTGTTCTGAGTGTCTGATCACAGGAATGGGATGGTAGGGAACACATCCCAGGTAGGGAACGCACCCCAGGGTGGCACGGGGCAGCTACAGAAAGGCTCTTTTTACCCCCTGCGAGACAGACGGGGGAAACAAACCCGTGACTGGCACAGAGAGAATCACATCAGGCTGGAGCACCAGGAGGCGTGACACGAACTCAGCGTAGCAGAGATTTGCAGGAACATTACAGCAATCTGTAGATCTTGCGCACAGAATGAAAAGATATTTCAGGGGAAATCACCAGTTTATGCAAAACAAAAGGGTAGGCAGATCAGAAATTTTTTCTGAAGGAACATTTATTATTCATTTGCCATGACTACTCACAGAGTTGATGATGGTGGACACAGAGGGAATGACCTGGGTGGTTGATGAAGTGAAATTGTACTAGCTATAAAAATGTGCTTGTTAGAAGGAGTAATGACAGCTTAAAGAAAACAGAAATAAAAGATAAGTTTTAATAAAAGGTGTAGGGCGTGAAGGGAATCTGTTGCAAAGGATTTCAAAAAGGCAGTTTTAACAGTCTCAGCATATGTGAAGAAGGAACTTGCAAGGATACTGCACACGATAATGTGTACCAGAGAGTAAGGAATGATAAACAGAAGAAAGATCAAGAGTGTGCAGAACAGACAGAGTGAGGAATGGCACAGAACAAAAGGTTTAGAGATAACTGTTATGGAGCAGATGCAGAACACAAAGTGCAAGAATGACGCTCAGCTCCACTGTCACAGCTGCACTGGCAGATGGAAAAATACAAGTAAGATATAAAACAATGCTCCAAGATCCATAAGGTGTCTGTTCCATGGTTACAATGGTCCTAAATGCACTGGTTTACTTTTCAAAAAGAATCAGTATTTAATCTCTAAGTATTTAAATACAATATGTTCTGCGAACAAACAAGTGCTTCTCACATGAATTTACTCTGTTCAGCCATTTACTTCTGACTTGCCCTCAAGGATTTGGACAGCAGGAGGATCCAAAAGAAAAATCATGTGATAAAAGTTACAGATGATCACACAAACAAGGGATGGCCTGGGCTTTATCTGTAGCAAACTGATCTCTACCCACAGCAGTTGGCTGAGACAAAAAAACCAACAAAATTGAATTCAAATTTAGGCCCATTTAACAACATATGGAGTGTTTTCATTCAACTGGAAGATTAAATTTTTATTATTATTTCATCAAACTTTAACTATCATCTGGAAGAAGTTTTTCATGATTTCCTTAGGATATTTAATTCTTTTACAGTAAAATATTAATGTTCAATCATGTATATTTTCCTTCTGTTCCTCGTTCTCTTCAGTCTGTGTCCATTTAAATGTTGAAATAACAAAATTAAATAATTTCTTCCTCAGAGTTCAGAGACCATTTCCATGATGAAATAAAATTTATTTACCACTGCATCTTTGTTATACATGAATAGACTGAAACAGAAACCTTTCTCAAAGACCTTATAATTTATTGCAAACAGGAAAAAAAAAAAAAGGCAATTTGATAATGGAGAACAGTTTAAGTGACACTATTTGGACTATTGATCAGGGAAAGGTAAAAGACTACCTAAGACTTGCTGTAGACTCCTGAAGTCAATTGAGTGTCTTTACTGATTTCTGTGGACCTGATTTTCTAGGCAGGATTTCTGGCAGAACTTAATGAAAACAGAGAAGTTACTCAGTAGACAAGAAAGAAAGATCGTTCCAGATAGGAACTAATTATCTCAGAGACAGTCAAGATAAGGAAATAAAGGTCATATTAGGAAGAAGGATGAATACTTCAAGTGAAATAGCACAACAAAAGGTTGTAAGAACGAGAAGACAATTTTCAGTGATGAACAGCACCGAGGAATCCGTGGAAGGAGCAGGAACAAAAGGACTGAACTGGAAGTAAGACAATGTCTGCACATCTGCAGGGGTAGCAGAGGAGGAGATTGGAGGAGCATAATTAACAGCGAGATTCCAGGGTAAGATAAGAATAGAGCAGAGAAAAGGAAAACAAGCCATTCTAAATGTCAATGTTAACATAATATTTACAAGACAGACAGTAAGGAGTGACTGGATCAACACTGCAGAGATAGAGGCAGAGGAAGCAGATGATAGGATCAGCTATAAAGATGGCAGCATTCAGATAGTGACAAAATAGCAACCATGATTTCAAAGTAATAGTTCAAGAAGCTGCATGACAGGCCAGGAAAAGAGATGGTTATTTAGGGTTTGTCTGAGTGTGAGTATTGACTGCGTCAGTCATGCATGTCAGAGGAGTCAGGAGAGGGCCAGAGGCAGAGTAATCTAACTTTAAACAGCAGGAATTATTTGTCTCTCATTAGCACCCAGCACAAGTCCCCCTGCAACCCAACTGTGAGGGTCTATCAATTAAGACCTGAACTGTCTGTCTAAGAAACTGAAGAAATGGTTTCTTAGGTTGTTTTTGGGTTCTATTTGGCTGTGCTAGAGACAGCCTTAACACCAAGAGGTGTATTAATTCATACATAAAGTAACTACTCATAGTGATATAACCTGCCCAGCAGTCCATCTAAATTAATATTTTGCAGTTTTTGTGTAATTATGGATGGACAGTTTGGGGAACTCTCTCAACCAGTGATACAAACAGCTAAAATCAAACAAAGCCACTTCCAGCATCATCTAGAATGTGCCAATGAACATTTGGATATAAAATCAGTACCTGAAGCTTTGAGCCATCTAAACCACAGAGATGCTGGCACATACTCACCCTGGAACCACACACATGAGGACACAGACACTTCATCCATCTGACTACATTAACACACTCCTAATGTGAAAACAATAAAATTATTTGAATGCTGCCTGTGCTGAGTATCACGTATTTTATAACTTCATTACAGTTTTGAGCTAAAATCTCTCTCTCTCCTTAGTGCTATATATATTAAACCAAAAAAAACCCCAACACGTTATTTGTTTTCAATCCTTGCTGGTAAAGATAATATTATTCCACTTATTATAATGAAGTTAAGTGCTTCAAACAGTCCTTCATGTGGCAGCATCATCTGTGTCCTAAGCTGAAGTGTCCATATCTACCACTTCAAAAAGCATTCTCCTTGCTATGGATAACCATTGAAATACACCCTGGACTAAAGACCCCTTCTCATTTCCTGGGAACTGAGCGTGCTGCTTAGTGAAAAACTGTTCACCACCCATCTAAACTCACAAAAACATATCTAATGTTTGAGTACAGAGCAAAATGACAACTGCGCTAACACGATTTCAGTGCATCTAGTGTTCATGAAGAAATGACAATTTCAAGCTGTCACGCTGCTGAAGAATTCTAAAATTGCTGTTGATGCACCATGTAGCCAGAGAACAGGTGCTAGAAATGATTGGAGCATGGTTCATATTAAATAGAGACCTTTGGAAAAGAAAGGCACATTCTGCCAGGGAAATTTGGAGAGGCTCAGCTGATAACGCATATTTATGAATACTGGCAAGCAATGGCAAAAGAACAGGAGGTAGAAAGAAAAAAAATTCTTGGATGAACACAGTGATACCACAGCAGAAAAGCAGACTCTTTCTCCACTGAGACATTATTGCCATACACCGTGCAGGACAGTCAAACCTTTAATAATAACAATGACACAGCACGAAAAAGGCTTCCCTCTCAGAAAGAAAAATCAGCGGCTGTAGTTAATGAAAATCCTATTTTCCTAACATTATCAGTATCTAAAGGACAATCTAGGTGCTTTGGGACACCCCACAGCCATTATCTCACAGAAGGTTAAATGGAGTTACCAACTCTTCAGCAACTTCTTTCTTTTTACTAAACTCAACAGCTGAACGGATTCAGCTACAGATCCAAAACAAAGATAGCCAAAGGTGTGTAGAAAGCTGTTTCAGCCAGCGTGTAAAGCAGTGGGGAGCATTTGGCAGGTTTTAATCTGGAACTAAGACAGTCCCTTCCAAAGAACCCAGACAGTTCAATGCCCCTTTTGTACCTCTCAGTCTCTGGAGCTTCTGCTGATTATTTGACCAGGCTGCCTTTCCCAGAGCTGCTGCAATACTGGGGCTGGGGGCGCAGAGGGACTCGTGGGGGAGGAAGAGAGAAAAGGAAATAAAAATCAAGTAAGCTCATTCAGCTGTTGGAAGTGGAACTTTAATGGCTGAATTGAAACTGTTCTCCATCCTGTTACCTCCTCCTACAAAACACCTGCGAGATGCTCAGCAACCTGGAGTGTTCATCCTGTACCTGCTGACCTCCCTGAAAATTGTTCAGAGCTCTCAAACACAGCACATGTGGCTTGGGGACCACATTTGTGCCACTTTGATGTATGGGTTTGCATTAGTCAAACAGTACAGAAAAACAGCTGCAAGGAAAAACAAAGATAATTTCCCCTGTCCTCCCCGCTCCTCCTGATTCAGCCCCAAAGCCCCTCAGACTCTCGGGCTGCAGGAGCCAGCACGTGAGCAGGTGCCACAGGTAGTACCCAGTCACTGATTTTTATGGACACAGGGATCTGAAAAAGGCAAAACCAGACTCACCAAACATCTATCATACATAGAGCCAGATAGTGCTCTACAGCTCATGGATGGTTATAAATTCCACCTTAAGCCTTGGGCAGCTGCAATATTTTACTCCTGTAGTTATCCTAGGCTGGACATAGCTGTAAAAAACTCCTCCTTTCTGAAATCCTCTGACAATGTTTGCCTTCATGACCATTTGTTTCAGTTAATTCCAGATTTTGACTGTTGCATAAACAAGCAATTTTCTAATATTAAATTGCTCACCTTTACTTCAGTGAATGACTCCTTGATTCTGTACTATGTGATGGAAGATCAGCTACTGTGGCAGTGGAAATGCTGGTAAGATCTTATCAATTTGGTATTTCAGTCAAAGCCTTTACAATAGACCTAAATTTGCATAACTTCTATTCTTTTATCCTTTTGTAAATGCAAATAAAATATCAGCATTGGGGAAACAGAAGCAGGTTGACAAATAAACCCTTGGGGAAGCCAGGTGCTTCCAGCTTCTCTTCTGTGCCTAATACTTCCCCTTTCTAACAGCCACAGTGGATAGCATTTTTCCAAGCCTAAGACACACAAGTTTGAATTCAGGAATAGCTGAGGAGAATCTAGAGAAGATTCCAGTGAGATCTAGTTCACAAAACGTGTTTTCAGAGCTCAACCCGTGTAAAGTTCCTGTAAACTCGAAGCTTCCGGATTTGAACCCATCCTTAATAAGAACAAATCCACCAGGTATCCCTTGCTATCTTTGAAATCCGTTTCTGAGTTAGCAGAAAAGAAGATGTGGCTGAGGCTTTAGGAGGGTAAAGAATAAAAACCCCAAGATCACACACAAAGTGCCTGACAAGAGCTTTACCAGTGACTTGTAGCTGATGTAACAGCCAGGGGTGATGAAAGTCTTGCATCCAACAGCCAAATTCTGGTTTTGTTCTGCAGAAAAGGCTTCTGTTAATACCTGGACTGTCAGGCCACGCTCTGGTGTAGTGAGAAGCACGTTTCTCCTGGCACCCAGTGATCTGCGCTGGACATCACAAACTATTGCAATGCAGCAAAGGCAGGAAAACAAGGCTCTGTTAAGATCACTAAACACATCAGTGGGATAAAGACAAAACAGATCCCGAAGTGGCAAACAGACCATGGGGGAGCACAGTGACCTTAACAGAATCACACACACAGCCCCCACGGACGGAGGCTCTCTGCTAATTACACGGGTATTTCGCTAATGTGCCGAGACAGAACCCAATCGCTCTGCTGGGCCTGCTTCTCAAATCTTTCAAAGGTCAAAATGAAACTAGAAGTAATCTGAAATGTCCTGCTCTTGCCCCCCTGTCCCCAGTGACATTTTGGATCCACGTGCTGGGCTAAGCAGCTTGACACAGAATGTACTTGGCCATGTTGACACAGAATGTGCTTGGCCATGTCTCCACAGAAGGGAGTACATGGAAAAGCATTTAACGTTGACCTATTTGTGCTCCCATTTTAATCAGGTGGAAATCACAGCCTGGCCAGGAAGGGATGCCTCTGAAAGTCCCACCTGTGAACATCGATGTTACAAAATTTAAATGTGAATAAGTGACACCAGTAACTTCAACGCTGTCCTACAAACGGCTCCACTCTCCCAAAAGAGGTGAAATGTCTGGTTCTCAGATGCCCCAGTGCAGGAGACTGGGCTTGGACAACACAGGACAGAGGCCCCTGAGGAAGTGCAGGGTGTGTTAGAAGAGGTGCAGCGAGCGCACAGTGTGAGCTGCAGGGCACAGGACAAGTTCTGCCCTCACACGGAGTCAGAGAGGCACTCTGGTGTCTCAGCGTGCAGGGTGTACCCTTTAATCCAACTGCTCTGAGATTTTTTTAGCTAAATCCTGACTTGAGTAGCAAAGGCTTGTTTGCTTAAGTATGATTTTTTCTTTTCAAGTAAGGCTTTAAACTTTCTTTGCCACAAGCTTCCCCTCACTCTCTTTACACTTTATGTGTGGTACAGCACGCAGGTTTCGTTTCCTGCTGAATTCACACTTTTTGTTTGCTTATATATTTCAATATCTCAATCAATCATGTTGTCAAAACAGTCTTTTTGTATCATCTACCTACCACCACTTGTCATTAGAGATGTTTAAAGCTCCAGTGCTGTAGAGAGTCTGATTTACGCTCTGACATCTCCCACACTGAGCTTATTATAGTCATGTATAAACTGCCCTTTCACAAGCTTTAATTAGGAAATAACAAATGGTTCAGGAGCATGCTGTTAGGCAGTTTATTCTTTCTAAATTCAGTATTTCCACTGTACTGTACTGATCACAATGTCGTGCTATGCAACAATCATGTTGATTTCTAAATTTTTACTTTAACATTTAAATCTCTTTGTGACCTTTTCCCTTCTCCTCCATCTCCTCCTCCTCAAACACATTTTACAGTTTTCTGAATTGTTCTAGATGCAATATTTCTGAGCTGAAAACAGGAATAAGCTAAAAATAAGCACTGCACCATCAGAAAACATTTATTTTATTAAAGGCCCACTGGAGAGGTGGCTTTCTTGGTAACACACCATACTCTCTGCATTCTAATACACCACTATAGCCTTGCAATTTCACTAGGACTTTAATAAAAACTGAGATGAATTATATTGTTCAGTGGCTTGGAGTCACAAATTCCAGAAAGGGTTATATAGTTCAATTAACCAGTCACCACATTGCCAGAGCTTATTTTATACAGTAAAATTAGCGCTGGGGAAATGCATCTGCAGCAGTTGCTGCAGACCACAGTGTTATATCAAGCACGGTCTGGAGAGATAATCACACAGACCCCAAAATAAAAGGGGGAGGAAGTCCTAGAGGTCGAACATGAAAGCAATATTTCAGATGTGTACCTATGCATCTCTTGCTTGCAAAACTTTGTTTTCCATGTCCGTAAGTGGAATGGTTTATTTAGAGAAGATGCTGATTTGAACCTCACTGACACAACCAGTCCTGCAGTACCTGCTTATTTCCCAAAAGAATGTGTTTTAGTATTTATGAGGCAAAGTCCCAGCCGAGTCCACCTGCAATCAGTCACTGCTGCTTTGCAGCAGAGTAGAGACTTCTGAACAGATTCATCACTACAACTGCCTAAAGATTATTCTGTTCCAAAATCGTGTTTTCACTGCGCAGCACCAATGGCAGCAACAAGAAGTCTAAAAGGGCTCAAGATGTTTCTCTGACTTGCTTGGCTGGTATTTCCCACCTGAGAGCTGGTTATTGCTCGGGCACGTGGTGCCCTTCCTCTCCAGCACCAGCTCAGATTACTTCAGGCCACTGTTCCAGTTGTTTTGGTACCAGATTTGGTCCAAATGCCTCTTCCTTAGCATTTCACAGCCTCTAGTTACTGTCTCATGTGTAAGGAGCTTCTGCACAGCTTGTGCCCAACTGCATGGGGTGGCTGGGCTCTCCAGCTGGCACGGGCTCTGCAAAGGCGCTCTCTGCCACAGGCACTTTTGGAAAGGATGCTGGAGAAAGCATCAGCAGCTGTGGTATTTTGAGCTTAGAATCAGCAAAGACCTAAGAATCAGCATGCACACACTCATGGGGGCCTCAGCAGCAAGAAGCACAAACGGCAACGAGGAATGTTTAGGCTTTTCTAGAGATATTCACACCAGGGTCAAAAGCAAAGGCACTGCACACTGATAACTCATCCCTGGAAGGGCTCCAGGCCAGGCTGCATGAGGCTCTGAGCAACCTGTTCCAGTGGAAGGTGTCCCTGCCCACGGCAGGGTTTGGAATGGGATGAACCCCTCCAGGGTGAATTATCCTAGAGCAAAACAAGGTCTCTCTCAGGTCCCTTCCAACCCAAACAATTCCACAATTTGCTTTACTTGCTGCGACAAACACACAAACAGCAACTTGCTTTGTCAATGCCTGGCAACGTGGAATATTCCCCTGCTTGGGAACTGATCTGTTGTCCTCCAGGAAAACAAGTCCTAAGGGCTGCTCAGGAAGCCTGTCTCTGTAACAGGCATTTTGAGAGGTTTTTTCCTGTGATTTTCATAGAATAAAAATACATGTATACAGAAATACTTCATTAAACCCACCACACAGCACTTGATAATGCACAAATATGGATTTATTTGACACATGAAGATAGATGCATCATTATAAAAGGGGCTCACTGGAGTGCACTGGTGATCAAACTAAGCCCAACCTGTTGAAAATTGTATTTCCACTTTATTAGCTCCAATCATTCATCAACTTGCAGAGAAATTCTTGCTCAAACAACATCTTTCTCAAAGGGTTCTTTGGGGAACAGAATACATAGCTTGTTTTAAAAACTGATATATTTTGTTTTAATAAAATGTTTGGCTTTGAGTACACAGACTGATACACTCTGTCAAAATGTGTTAGATCCCTAGATAACTGCATAGCACCAGAGTATTATCTGACACGTTTTTGAAGTCTATTTTTACTTATTTTTATCTATTATTTTATTTATGTTTGGCGGTAGGCTTTATTTTTATTTATTCGCATTTGTTACTTTCAAAGTTTAGTCCTGGCATTTCATCTGTACGTTCTTTTGGCATGCTCAAAGGCAGACTGCTGGGACTGGGATGAGCAAAATTTGTCCTAGCTCAGGCATCCCATAGGACGTGGATCTAAAATGGAATCAGGCTGAGACAGGGCCATGTTCAGCTCTGTGCTGAGTGAATTCCAAAGCAGGGGCATTTTCCACCTTCCAGGAATGTGTTTACATTGCAGATATGAAGAACTAATTTCCAGTTCTTCTAGATCTGACTCAAACTCTCATTTACTTATAAGGCCTGTTATAAATCCTGGGCCTGCCTATATCATTTTCTGATACAATGTGTTACTATCCTTCTACAGAAAATAAATGTGAGTGAATACCTCAAGGGTGAATTAGCCTGTAGCAAAACAAGAAAGTGAAACAATATGGAAATTATTTGTGTCCAAAGTTCCAAGGAATAAAAATGACAGAATTTTAAAGTTCCAATAAATAACTGATTAGTTACCACTCTTTAGAATCTCTCTGCTCTGCTGAATGTTTTGCCAGATTGAGTTTCCCAAGGCAAAAATACAGTTCCAGTTTATAAATAATTTCCTGAATCCACAGGAACACCTCTACAGAACTTACAGGCAATAAACAATCTCACAGAAGTCTGAAATATCCGTCCTTTTTACCACAGGAGTTTTTTTGCTCCGGTCTGTTTTTGCAGACAGACTCTGAATGGGACCATTTCCTGAGTATTTGCTTTACCCCTCCTTACAGCACTTACTCTTTTTTAGCAGGGACATTATTTATTATTCATTATACCAGCAACAAAATACCTTTCAAAGTCCAACAGGCAAAAGTTGGCATCATTTGGAAGGGTCCATCTGAATCAATTTAAACAGCCACAAGTGGCCAAATCCTGAATGTTGAGACCATTATATGAAATCCAAGGCAAACATAACACACTCAGAGGGGACTCTGAGTCTCCAGATACACCTTAGTGAGATACACAATTTAACCCAAACAGTACCACTTGTAAACGTTTATATTATTCTCTGTAAGGTTATCCCAGTAATTTTGCATTGAGAAAATCCTGTTTTTAATGTGTAAACGAGCGGAAGACTTGAAGAAAAGTTTCCCTTCTATTTCATTCTCACACTCATCCGCTTCTTCCCATCCAGAATCCATCCTCAGTTCCTCAGAATCCCTTTGTCACAGGTGAACAATGCTGGTGTTTCTGCCCTGCACTACAGGAACAGCACATCTTCCCTGTGAATGGCTGCAGAGCTCAACAGGCCGAAATTAAGTTTCTCTGTGCTGTGAAGGTACCTGGATTGCACTGCACGTCAGCTGCACCTCTGCTCCTCCCCGAGGCACGACAAAGGCTCTGGGTGCACAATGTGCCACAGCTGGCACGGATGGAATGCCTGCACAGAATACGTCAGGTATTTGTACTGATGTTCACTACAGGAGAGGCAGAGTTTAGTGGGAAATTCATCTGAAAAAGGAGCTTTTCAAAGAGAAGAACCGTCTGCCTTTCAGTGTATGTAAGGTGGAGAACAAATGCACAAACCCATTCCCTCTGTGGGTGCTTTTAATGCTATCAGAAATTCCTTCCAGGAATTCAATTTTCTGGAAGGCAGTAAAAGCACAGAGAGGCCTAGAATCTGAGATAGCACGAGAGCACCAAAAATACGGTGGGCTCTCTGAAAACACTGAAAATTTAATGGACTCAAAGAGGGGGAAAGAAGCAGGAATATTATTTTGCTGTGCCCTCATTTTCCCATTCTGCTCTGCAGTCTCAAGCACGAGTGTGTGTAGTCCTAATTAGAGCTGGAAGCCTTTGTGGGGAGGAAGAGCTGTGCCAAGTGACGCCACAAAGCTTCAAATCTGAAAGGCTAAATACCCCCATAAAGTCACAGCTAGAGATGTGTGCCCTGGCTCTGCTGAGGGATGGCAGCTCACGGGCCGTGAGTGAGGAGGAGCCACGGAGCAGTGACAAGAAGCTCAAGTTAACAAGACCTGCTGGGAGGAATTTGCTGCAAACAAAAAGGTAGATGGGTCTGTCTTTCTGGTTCCAATATGTTCTGTGTTGACTTTATGAGATTTTCAGCAAAAAAAAGCACAGAAATCTTGGTGGGCAGCGTAAGGAAGTCATAAAGAAGCTCAGTGGCAGCAGAAGGGCTGATGCCTGCAAGGACCAGGGCCGAAGTCCCACGTGAGTGACAAACAAGCACTGGGAATCACAGGAAGGCACTCCAATGTCAGGATGCTGAAAACGGGATGGATTACAGAGCCCATCGTTTTTGATAAACAGCCCCTGTGAAACAAAGCTCCAACACCTTATTGGAGAAAGCCCTGGCTGCTCTTCAGCTGAACAAACAGGTCACACATGTCCAGGCAAATCTCTGTTCTTCAGCATTAGAGGGGGAGCTGTGACTCTGCTTCTCCTCTCTGGCAGTCTGGGTTTGGATCCACTCTGACTCCTGCTGTACTCGTGGGGGTTGAAACAGGACAGCTCAAAGCTGGAAGGGCCACTGAGCCACGTCTCAGCAATGTGTGAGTACCTCCTTCCAAACTGCATTACTGACAGGAGTCATTTCGGGTGGGTATTTACACCCTCAACAAGGAGCACAGTCCTGACATCATTAATTAGGCAAATACTCTAGCTCATTAAATAATACAAACCCCCACCACTTCTGTGAGTTAGGACTTGCAATCTATTTATCTTGCCAAAATGACACATTTCTAAAGCTTTTACACCTAACTGAACTCTGCTATTTTTCAAGGGGTTTCTGTGATACTCCAGCTGCAGCAGGTAAGATTTATAAAAGCACACAGTATTTTATGTCATACCTTTCATCCTGAGATATTTCAAAATCTTAAATTAAATTATAATTTGGGCAAAAATAATTTATTACAGCTCTGTAGTGCAGCCCTGTTCTATGGTGGGATGAACTAACCATTATTTCAAAGACCACAGCACGCCAGGTTTGCAAAAAAAAGAAAAATCCTGAAGTGACTGTTAACCTAAATGCAGATTAATACCAACAGCAAATCACTTGGGTACTTCTTTCAGGATTGACTAAGGAAGTCTGAAATAATTTCTCACAGGCTGCTAAATGCCAGTTAGCAGGGGGCCTTTTGCTTATTTGTTTGTCTTCTATATGAAGAAAGACTTTTGCCTACCTGAGCTAGACCCAGAACTGTCAGCTGCTCCCCAGCTCCTGCATAAACCACTGAGGTGTCCAGATCCTGAGAAGTATTTGAAATTAATATTTGAAACCATCTGGTCAAGAAAAATATACTGAAGCTTGAAAAAAAGGCAACTGGCAGGAGACAGAGGCATAATTAATTCAATTTTAACATCCACACAGAGGCAAAGCTAAGGCAGGACCAGGGGAACCAAGAATTTAATTTCTTTGCTCCAAACTTTCTGCCACTCTGGAAGAATAACTGCGACTGCTGCTGCCTGAAAATGCTTTCAGCAAAAGCCTTAACGTTCCAAATGGGCCCGCAAATCTCATTCCTGTATGGTTTTTAAGTTGTTTAGTTCTGAATCAGCAGTCTAAAAGTGTGTTTAAACACTGCAGGTAACCGTTTCCCATGGAACAAATAGGGAGGAAATCAGGTTATAGCGAGGGCACCCAGCAGGACTCTCCTACTGTCTGCTCAGTGTCAATGTAAACTGATTCCTTTAAGAAAGACACTCGGGGAGAAGGGAACAGATTGTGGGAAACATGTTCTGCATGCAAGAAAGAGCCAGGAGATGGAATGCTGGATACTATGAGATAATTATGCACAGGGAAGAAAAGAAGAATCAGACAGGGTAGCAGCAGAATAACAATATTTCAGGAGATGGGAGCTGTACAAACCGGGCTGACTTGCAGCAGCACGAGGCAGATAATAGATGAGCATCCTCTCACTCTGTGCTCACTTACTAATTCATGGAAAGTAACTGCCATGCTGCAAGTTTCTGATGGTTTATCATTGTTCAGGTCACTAAAAACTACTGGTTTTGCCAACCATTGAGTTATGAACTAAACAAGAAACATACTACAGAGAACTGTAAATGCTTATGCAGTAAATAAAAAAAAAAAACCCACTTTCAGACATACTAAAAAAATGGATTATGACAGCTGAAAAATTGAGAAAAGGTTGCTGTAATAAGCACAACCCCCCCCCCCCCACCAAACCTACCTAGAAAGATGCTAAGTAGGCACAAATCTGAGCTGTGGGCAGCCCAAAACCTCTCTGCATGTGACCTTCACTCCAGGGGGGCTGTAAGGAACAAAATCTCCCTGGGTACAGCCTGGTAACACAGCACCTCACACACCACAAAAGTCTGAGAGCACTCAAAGGAGAATGGGATGGAAATGGGGTTCACAGACACAATATCAAGAGATTTAAATAGGTTTCCACTAGTTCTAGGAAGGGTCTAGCAGAACGTAACACATCTAGGCTACCAAAAGAGTGGGATTACTTCAGTGATTAATGTTAAGATAATGATACTAAGATAGAAATTTTTGTTATTTTGTGGTTTTGTACTATGGAGTCACTGAAGAGGCTACAAAAGTGATGCACAGCCAACAGAAATGACCCATCAGAAAAGAAATTTAGTTCTTCTCTATTTTCAAATCCGCTTGATTATTGTGAATTTGAAATTTCAACTCCTAATGAATTTCTTTTTCAGTAGAGATAATGTAATTAGAGAAGAGAGCCTGAATTTTCCCATCTTTTGGGGAAAATGTGGTAAAAATGGATCAGGGAAACAAAAGTCACTGGCAAACAAAAAAGGCATCTATATCTGTATCTATCTATATATGTATATATATGTACGTGTATGAGAGAGAACTGACCTGGGCCAGTTGAGGACTGAGCATCCCTTTTCCTTTCCTGCATATGCACAAGAAAAAAGAAAAAAAAAAATCTCTTAAACGGACTCATTCTTGAAACAAACATAAGGCTTCCATGAGCAGCAAAAATCTAGTCAAAGAAGTTCTTGAGCCTTCGAACAGATGATCTCTTCCTGTTTTAAATAATCAGTAAGCCCATGGCAAGGTCTGAGCTTTTGTTTGTCTTCTGATTCTGCTGCTTCCATTCTAAAACCTTTATAAACAGAGCAACGGCACGAAGCCAAGCAGTGGTTTCAGCACTATCTATAATATGTAGCCTATCAAGAAAATAAACCCTAATTTTAGACTAGGACAGAGCAACAGCCATGATTTCGGTTGTTTTAAGCTTTTGCTTTAGGGCGAAGGAAAAGGAACATGACACAAGTCATCACTAGACAAGATTCTGAGATTCTTTCCCCCAGTTCACAAATTCAAATCATCTCAAGAGCATGAAGACAAGGTAAAATAAAATCAAAAGACAACACTGTGGATGGTCAGCAAGGAATGGCAGCTGGCCAAACGCCACTTTACCTGCAGGTCCCCGTTACATCACCCAAATAACAGAGACATTTGGTGCTGTGACTACGGAATGTGAGAGGGAAGGGTGGCTACAGCAAGAGCAAGGAGCCTTCATGGAATACAAATTATGGCATTCAAATAGCAGATTTCAAAACTGGAAAGGTCTCAGGACTAATGAAGTGAGAGCAAACAGGAACTCTCTGCATTGCTGAAAAAGTAGTCAACAAAATTAGGGAGCAAATGAAACACTCCGGAATGGTTGGTAATTACCGCGGCTCACAAATGAGAAGTGTGATACTCAATCACGGAAAGCAGCAACAGAAGAAGCCCAGATATTGTAATTGCAGGAAAAGATAATCATGTGTATAATAAAGTAACAAAGAAAATTGTGGTAACCAGGAGATCAGAAAGGATTCTGCAAGGGATAATACAAAAGAGGGAGTAATACAGAACAATTTCAGAGACCAAAATGAGGAAGCTGGAGAGAAAGAATGGTAAGGGAGTAGGAGGGTTTTTATAACATGCTGGATAGAGTTGGGTTTTTTTTATTTTAAAGACCAAGCTAATTAGACACTGAATAGTCATCTAGAACAAAGGTTAAGCATCAGCTGTTAAGACAGAAGAGAGCACTCAAGGTGAACCTATCACAGATTTCCAAGTTGCAGTAAAAAATAAAAAGAAGATGATGGAAGACTGGCTTAAAATTTAGGGACAGAAATAGCACAAGAAGTGACAATTTCTCCTGTGGCTTTGTTATTGTTGGGAACAAGTGGCATGCATACAAATCATGAAGTATATTTTTTGATGCACTTTTAAAAGAATGTATCACGGTGCAGTAGCTTACAGTTAATGGAAATATTGTAATTATTGAATATATGTGCAAATAACATCGGCACAAGTCAGAAGACTTTTATCTTGTAAAATGCAGTTGGTTTGCTTTTCTGCTTGTTATGACATGATTCCTGGAAATGTGATTGCAACCAAATATTCATGTTAATGCAGACCAGGACCTGCACATCTCAGCTCCAAAGCAGAGGGGGAAATGGATCCCACATGAAAAATAATTACTCTGGGTAGCACTTCCTTCCATACATCATAATCCTTTAGTCTGAAATCACTATTCTCCCAAAACGGAAAAATTCGGCATCCTTTGTGTCGTCTTATCCTAAATCTGGGTGTGTTGAAGAATCTCGGTGGAAACTCAGTCCTGTACAAACACCAGAGACAAAACCCAGTTCAAACATTTCTCTGCTTTGTGTGATCACCCCAAGAACTCACCCCAGGCCCTGCTCGGGCTTTGGGCAGTGCCACTTTGTAAAGGGTGTCTCTGTCAACCCCTACAACCACACTGCTCTGTTCTGGGCTCGTTCCTGATATCCAGAGCAGGGCTGCCTCACTGCTTCTTTTTATCCCTTTTGCTCAAATACAACGGCATCCAATGAATTTATACTGTATGTATTTATTA
The DNA here is from genome assembly GCA_013397775.1 of Eulacestoma nigropectus. NCBI lineage: Eukaryota > Metazoa > Chordata > Aves > Passeriformes > Eulacestoma > Eulacestoma nigropectus. The sequence goes on from VZTE01002857.1 coordinate 364,577, forward strand.
GAAACATCTGCACTTCTAAAACCCTATAAAGACTTTCAAAGTATCCTATTAAAATAAGTAAAAGCATCAGCAAGTTTGTGGGGATTGTCTGTATGTTTTCAATTTTTTTTTCAGCATTTTTTCTAAGGAATCGTTTTACTAAGTGTAACAGAAATCTCTGTCTAAATAATTCATTTTATCTTATATGTGTTCATATATTATATGAACACATATTGGTCATTGAAATGCAACTTATCTTTATTTTGAGAGCCTAAATGGACTTCAGATGTTCCTTCTTTAATATGTTGCAAGGTGATACATTTCTGCTACAAGAATTATGGACTCTGCATTTCCCACTGAATGTATGTATTTTTGTATCTTTTTTCCCTAGGAATATTTAATGAGATTGTTTGTTTGTTTGTTTTCTCGTTGTGTTGTGTTTGGGGTTTTTAAACTTGCAGTTACATTTTACAGTACCACAGAAAAATCCAGGCTAGGTGCAAACTGGAACAGTGGCTAATCCAAACTCCTGTTCAGAGGAGGGCCAGCCATGAGATCAGTCCAGAATCCCCAACACTTCACCCACTCATGTCATGAAAAACCACTGAAGATGGAGACTATCCAAGCCCTTTGCGCAGCCTGTTTCTATGTTTGACTGCTCCAGGAGTAAAAAAAAAGAAAAAGAAAAGTAATAAATGTCAAAAAAGACTTTTCTTCCACCCAGCAAGAGCTGCTCTGCCCACTGTCTCTCATCCTCCCACCCTGCAGCACTGACGGCACCCACAGGCGCTGGCAGGATGCTCGTGGCCCCCCTGTGCCTTCCCTGCCTTCTCCAGCCTAAACAAGCCCACAGCCCCTGCTGAGTTCACCTGGGGGAATCAATTTTCTGTGTGCTGGGTGTCTGTAGGGATGGGGACTGAACTGGGCACAGGAATCTGGGCACGTCTCCCAGCGTCCCAGTAGAGGTGCATGGTCCCTCTCCTTGCCCTGGCTGTGCTGCTGTCCCTGTGCCCAGGCTCTGCCAGGCTGTGCTGCTGGCTCCAGCTCCGCTTGCTGCCAGCTGCTGCTTGGCAGAGCTGCTTTTCAGCAGAGCTGCTCCCCAGCCTGCATCTCTGCCAGGGGGTTCTTCCCTCCCGGAGCCTCTGCATCGCTCCTTGGTGGACTCAAGGTTCCTCCTGCCCATTCTCCCAGCCCGGCCAGGGCCCCCTGCACAGCAGCACATTGGCCATTTCCCAGACACTCCTGTCACTGAAAGGCTGGTGGGAGGTGGGTCTCATTAGCTACAGGAGATTAAAGCACCTGTTTGATAGGACAAATAAAATGGCCGCTATCTCAAATAGGTGATTCCACATATGGAATCTAATTTGAATGACTGATATGTAATTTCTTCTGCACACATACAAAAAAAAATACAAGAATTGAGACTGTCGACTACAAATCGAGTAAAAATGCTTCCTCTAAAATGAAAGGCAGGTCCCGAGTCCAACAGCTCACTCCTCTGCTGAAAGCATTCCAGTTTAATCCAAAGTATTTACATACCCAGAACTGAAGTAACACTGGGGGGGAAATCAGTCTCATGATATCTGTAAGTGTGCAAAAACTTTCTAAATAGGGCAAAAGCAAGTGAAAAGATAAAGCTAAAAAGACAAGAGTTGATTATTTTCCTGTATAAGCATCAGAAAACACCTTATGACTGTAAACCACAAAGCAAACACATCTGAGGTGTGATACTCTTAAGTGCAGTATTTCTGGAACAACAAATTTGGTGAAACCTGGAAAATGACTAGATACATAAAATATCAAGCTGCAGTGTCAGTTAAGTGACAGGTAAATTAAAGCACAACAGAACAAGGACACTGATTTGGTTCAAAATTCTATGTCTGCAGCAAGAATTACATAAATAAATTGGTAGGCAGGCACAGACATTTCATATAAAAGATGACAACAAAACCAGCAGAGAGTTATGAAATCGTGAGTTGTTATTACAATTCTTGGAGACATTTTTTGACCTTCTTCAAACTATTTATATTGGGGAAAGCTCAGACACAAACACCAGAACACTGGCCACGCATAACTGGACTGTTTGGTTGGCTGTGGAATCTTTGGGGACTGTAGTCTACGAGGACATGTAGCTGATTCCAGCCTTGTTACCCAGTTTGTGCCTCCCTGAGTTGTGCCCGAGCTGCCAGGACAGCTCAGCTCTCTGACCTGTTGCCATTCACTTTCCTCAAGGCTCACAAAGGCAGACAGCAGGGTGCTGATGCATCCAATTTACTCTGGTGGCTCAGAGGTTGTTCCCAACAAGCCTCTTTCCTGCAGACGTGGCCAGGAGAGACAGTTCTGACAGGAGCTCGTGTGTGCTGAACAGAGGATGAGCCAATCTCCAGGCAGGAACACAACACTGACTCCACACTCGCGGGAAGGGCCGTGGCAGAGGGGTGCCCCTGCACCAGGACATCCCAGCTGCCTTGCAACAAGGACTGGAACACCCAGCACTGCTGAAAGGGTTGCCAAGCACTGGAACAGGCTGCCCGGGGCAGCGCTGGGCTCACCATCCCTGAAGGGAGTTAGAGGAATGTGGATGTGGCACCTGGGGACATGGTTTAGTGGTGGGCTTGGCAGTGCTGGGTTAGTGGCTGGGCTCGATGATCTCAGAAGTCTTTTCCAATGAAATGATTCCCTGACTCTTGGATAAACAGCTAATTTTGAGGTTGTTAGCTGAGGAAAAAAAGCCCCAAAGAGCGGGAGGGGAAAAAAGAAGGAAAATGCATGTTGCTCCAGCATCTGCAAGACCAAAACTGCCACAAATGTAATAGTGCTGCTAAAAATGTCTGGAGAAACTTTCTATAGGAATGACCAGACACAAGGAAATGATCAAGTCAGGATGTTTAAAAATGTCCTGTCTGAAAATAGTCCCATCATCAGCTGAGGCAGAATAATACTGCATTTATTCCCAGTCCAAGCTGTGTAAACTGAAAATGTCTTCATTAGAAAGGGCTTAACATACACGGTGTAATCTTATACTGTAATAAACCAGGAATTTACTCACGGTCAATTATCCCATATCAGCTGGGGGCAGGTGGAGGGGGGAGGATGGAATTCCCAGCTGAGTGCCAATAATTTCTTAAATAGCTGAAACTCATTTGCTTGTTATAGTCCAAACATCATTTAATTATCATAACAGTGCAGAACGTGTGGCAGCTACTGCCCAAAATCTCCAGTTTAATTCTCTGCAGCACAAATATGCCAGGTATAAACCAAGAGTGGATTTGATTCTGAAAGGTGCAGTATCTGCAACTCCTGCCCAGGATCCTGACGATTTTAGAGAGCTTCTGTGAGCAATGACTTGAATAAAAGTATCAGGAATTTGGTACCTTGAAGAAGCAAACCTACTTTAAAAGGTAAATTCTGTGTGCCTTGCACATGCAGAACTCTCCTAGACAAGTTTCAAACGAGTCCTGCTGTTACTGCATCACACTGCTCTATTCACAGTAAGGAAAAAAGAAATGTAAACATGAAAGATCTTTAGACAGTGTACTTCCTTAGAGATATTTTTACCTCTTTATATTTCAGTTTCTTTTTCTGTTTTCACTAAGCCTGTTTTCTTTTTGTTTTCTTTGCTGAGAGACGTTTTAGCCTGATTGCTTCCAAGAATGCCAATAATCGCATATCACTGTCCACAGTATCTTATAGGAGGGTCTGCTGTACATAACTGCATTACCTTTCCCAACGTTTTAGATCAGAATAGCATGAAACTGCTGTTTCTCATGTCACAGAGGTGAGTTCTCTTGTGAGATTGTATGAAACAGCTAGTAAAAAGTCACTATTATCTGAATCCAAACACACAAAATAATCCTAAGTGGTTGCCATTTTACTGATAGTCTGTGAGACATGATTGTGTCATTTACTGAATTCAGCCACTAAATGACAACATGAGCTGGAACTGTGTGAACAATTCTTTTCAGAGCCATATGTCTGCAAATTGTCTGAAAATTGCCAGCACAGTAGAGGGGAAAAAAAAACCAACAAAAAACAAAACAACAACACTAAAAAAAATCCTCCCAAAACAAACAAGCAGTTGCTTTGAAAATCCAATTTGGAATAATACCACTCCACCCAACTGAAGTGACTTCCACTCTTCCCCCCAAACGCATACATGTGAATGTAGCAGGATACGATTCAGAGAAATTGCACATGTAGCTGCAGATAGAACCAACACAAGTCACAGAAAGTGACATTTCTTTGTGTGCTGTACATCGGTGTTAATGTGGGAGATCAAGATGACAGGACAAATACAGTAAATACAGATACAGCAGCATCCGTGGAGAGACACAATCCTATAATCCCCCCAGAGACTCCAAATACAGACATTATTTACACTGATTTGTGATAGGAAATAGTTTGCTTTTTGCAAGTAGAAGGGATTTTTTTTTCCCAGCAAGCAAAGCATAAGCATTTACTCAAAGCTGAATAAAACTTACTTGACAATTAGTTACTGGAACCTTGTGAGAGCCAAATCAGACATGGAACAAGCAGGTGTAACCTACACGAAGCATCCAGGGGATCTAGGTCTAGGGGACACAACATCATAAAGTCACCCCAAGACATCGATGTAGTTTCCCCTCAAGACCTTGTACCTCAAAGTCATGAAGAAGGTGGGCTAACAAGAACTTTCTGCACAGGGCTTTATTCAGTGCTGCTCCCCTCTGGTTAAATGAAAAGTTGCCACAAAACTTTAGGTTTATGCTGGTTTTGTTTGAACCGATGTGAACAGAAACAATGCTGCAAACACAGGCTGATCTGGCTTTTCACTGAGTTCAAACTCAGAGTGAGAGGCTGCTCAGATCATCCCTGCCCGCTCCTGGGTGCCTGACTGTGTTCAGACCCCTGCCAGGATAACCAAGGATCCAGACACAGACTTCAGTCTTGGAATCTTGGCTGCATTTTCCAATAACTTCATCTGCTCTAATAGAAGAAACAACCTCTTCCTTGGGATTCTGCTCTCCTTACACCCTTAGGCACCAGTCCCTTCCAGGTGCCTCGCCAGGCAGCAGTCAGAGCACACCCTATATCCCAATTTACCTTCCTTCCCCTTCCCTGCATCCTGGGGAGCAGCTGGCCAGCTGGGCCCACGGAGGGTGCTGTGTTCCCCTGAAGAGTCATCTCAGCACTTTACACGGCTACAACCGCCCCAAGAGGAGCTGGTTGGAGCTGCAAATCGGGTTACAAGAGGTGGCACGATCCTCCCGCCTCATCTTAGCTACGCATCATTTGCAACTCCACTACAGAACATGAAATCCAAGCAAGATGTGCGAGTCTCACAAGTCTTTTACAGCAGGCAGGAAGGCATCAGTGGCACCAAGCCACCTTTTACACCCCATTCTTTCTGCCACATTGGTCTGTACTGCTGTGGTTCTGGTTCCAGAGCAGTTATTCTAAAGAGTGTTCAGGGAGCAGCCACTGTCACCTGTGCCTTTGGCTTGTCACTTCAGACTGCTCGAGCACACAGAGGGGAGGCAGAAACAGAGCTGCTGCTGCTGAGAGACAGGGTCTGTGTCCAGGGACCTCCCCTGGCGCTTCTCTGAGCTGAGAAGCCAACAGGGCTTTGCTTCCACCGTCCCTTGGAACCCTTGGCTGAGTGATGTTCTCATGGGCTGCACTCAGCACGGTGCCCAGCAGCTCTGCCACCACTCAGGGCACAGCAGCTCTGCCACCACCCAGGGTATAACAGCTCTGCCACCACTGAGGGCACAGCAGCTCTGCCACCACCCAGGGTATAACAGCTCTGCCACCACCCAGGGTATAACAGCTCTGCCACCACTCAGGGCACAGCAGCTCTGCCACCACCCAGCGCACAACAGCTCTGCCACCACTCAGGGCACAGCAGCTCTGCCACCAACCAGGNGAGAAGCCAACAGGGCTTTGCTTCCACCGTCCCTTGGAACCCTTGGCTGAGTGATGTTCTCATGGGCTGCACTCAGCACGGTGCCCAGCAGCTCTGCCACCACTCAGGGCACAGCAGCTCTGCCACCACCCAGGGTATAACAGCTCTGCCACCACTCAGGGCACAGCAGCTCTGCCACCACTCAGGGTATAACAGCTCTGCCACCACTCAGGGTATAACAGCTCTGCCACCACCCAGGGCACAGCAGCTCTGCCACCACTCTGCACCGCTCCCATCATGGTCTGAGACCCCAAAGGTTCTTCTGCTCACAACAAACTAACAACAGCAACAGCAAAAATGGTGCAGCAGCTGCCTGAAAGACCTAAACCTCCAGTTTTTCAATGAAAACCATTCAGAGCTGGAGCTCTCAGTGCATGCCAACCCCCCTTTCGAGTAAAATCCATGATATCAGCTATTCTTTGGGGCAAAGACTGATAGTCTTTCATCCTGATCTCAAAGCACTCCCACAGTGTGGAACAGGGCCTTGGTTTAGCTCACTCCAGTGTGAAAAGCTGATCACAAAAGTCACTGCTGAGTCAATTACCTGACTTTTATTAGCAGGAGATTTCAAATAAAGTATTTAATTTGTGACGTTTCTTGGTGGAAAGTGAAAAATGGAAAATATTGAGCACAACTATTAGTTTGCATTGCACGTACAATTATTTCTCCATATTAACGCAGTCATGACTATTTGAGAAAACAAATTGTTAAGCTTGTGCATGTGAAGATGCACAGGATATATTTGAAATTCAACTTCCATGAGCTCATTTGAATTATTCGAGTTGTTCAAATATTATTCAAGTTACACTCATCTTATTGGCAACAGAAACAATGCCATGTGACTTATTATTTCAGATTCCTGCATCTAATCAGTGCAGCTGGAAAAGTGAATATTGAATTAACAATTGATCATTAATTCATGACAAATGGTTCTGAATAAATCCACAGAGAAAACAACTGTGAACACTCACTCTTCTGGCAAGTGAACACTCACTCCTCTCTCCATCAGCTGATAGGGCCAAAATCTGCCTCATAAATTTTAGACTGTAATTCAGCTCTAAGTTGCAGATTAATACTGATGAAGTGGCATTTCATTTTGACACTTCAGTGGGATGGGATGAAAAGCTGTTTTGTAGGTTCTAGCACACAGATTTCTAAGACTTTTCTTTTATTTTTTTTAAAATATGGAGTACCTGATGCTGCCCAAAGGAACAAAATTTCTTTACAGTTCACTTAGTTCCATCAGCCTTGGTGAACATTTCAGGGCGTTGGCCTTTCTTGTCTGTACAGCCAGAGCTCAGTACTGCTCAGAGTGCCCAGCTGTCCTGTTGAAACCCACCCCTTCTGCCCCCAAACACTTAACTCTGCCCCTCTGACAGTCAGGATTTTGCAAGTTTAAATTACAGTTTATAATGTGTATGCTGATCAAATTTATCTTAATAAAACTCATTAGAGAACAAACAACAGAGAAATCAGGGGGCAGCTGCCCGTGCCTGCACAGCAGCACTGGGGAGCTGAGGCTGACACAGGGTGCTGACTCCTTCAGCTAAAAATGTTACAGCTGGGAGAGGGCATTGGAGTGGATCTTTTATGAGATATCTATAACATTTATTTTGGTACAAGATAGCCTTTTACTAGGTAGGTCACATTCATTCCTGATTAAAAGCATCCACAGGGGAAATTATACACAGGGCTGCAGCAGTAAAGCAGCACTGATACAGCTCCATTGCTAAATCACTTCATTTAGACAAGCTGTACGTTTATTTTCTCCATATAGAAGTCCTCTAAAAATCGATGTATGATCAAATTTACTTTGGGGGAGAGATAACCAGACTAACTGGAGACTGAAGAGAGTATCTGAGCTAAAACACCACAAGCATGGTACATTTTGCCAAAAAAGGAGGTGTCTGGGGAACTTTACCTCCAAAGTAACTCTGAACCAGCACAAGGCTACAATACAGAGAGCTTGGGGAAGGAAAAACAGACGTGAGCACAGAGCTGTACAGAGAAGCACGAAAAGATACCTGGAATCCATCATTCTCCTCCTAATTGACAGCCAGTTAAAGCCCAGTGTGCTCTGATACAGTTACATTTGTAGGCTCCGGATGTCTTTGTTGGCAGAAGCCCTGCAAACACCAGCCGGTCATAATTAGAAGCGTGAACTGGCTGGAATTGGGTTTGCCATTAACTTGCAGACACTTCCATTCAGCAGGCACAATGGCTCAGTGACTTAATCGTGGGCAGCATGGAGCTGTGGAATTACAGCCCTTCCTAAACCGGCCAGGCACTCTGCACTGCACAGGGATGCAAGCGTCTGGGCTTGGGTCTGGCCTCAAGACACGGGAGCCTGCCCAAAGCTACACCAGGAACTGTAAAATCCTGGGCAGAGGAACATTGCTGTTGGTGAGGTCTGGAACCCAGGTACCCAAAAAATGTCATCTCAGAGGATATACATTTATTTGGTCAAAGTGGCAACAGTGATGCCAAGCCACAAGGAGAGTAGAGAGGCTGCTGCTGGCTCAGCCTGTTTGCCCTGACTCTGGCTCATGGAGAACACGAGGCTCCCTCATGGTGCTCAGCATCACAGAAACCTCCAGTGCTCCACTGCAGGAAGGCTGGGGAGGGACACCTGACAGGGGTATGGAGAGACAGCACAAGGGGAATGGCTTCCCACTGCCAGAGGGCAGGGATGGATGGGATATTGGGAAGGAATTGTTCCCTGGGAGGGTGGGCAGGCCCTGGCACAGGGTGCCCAGAGCAGCTGTGGCTGCCCCTGGATCCCTGGCAGTGCCCAAGGCCAGGTTGGACAGGGCTTGGAGCAGCCTGGGACAGTGGGAGGTGTCCCTGCCCGTGGCACGGGATGGAACAAGGAATCTTTAAGCTCCCTTCCGTCCTCAGGCCATTCTCTGATTCCATGATTAGCTCAGACTGTAATGAAGTGCAGGATTGCCCTTGAGTGTGTTATTTGCCTGGTCTATCACACTTGGGGACAGCAGCTCCTTGTCCATCCTCTGCCTCTCCCTGTTCTTTGGGAGAGTTTGAAACTTCTGCAACTTGATGAAAAACTGGCTCCTTACTAGAGGACAAAAGGAACAAATCTCCTCTGTACAGGTGCATTTTGCCCAAATTATAGCTGCTAACTTCGTTGAGCTTTATTTTATTTTTAATACAAGTTGAGGAAAAAAAAATCCTAGCTTAATCCAATTTTCATTAAAAATAAATCAAAAAGTATATTTCAGAGTGAGCTGCCCTTCAAGGCTCCCAGGCATCAGCAGCATCCCATTGCTTTGGCAGCTTCCCCCCTTGGCACCTCCACACTGTTGACCACAGATTTCAAACAGCTGATGCAAAGCTGACCATTACAGACTCTATCCTTCAGTTTATACATGAGCTGTTGGGAGCATTTTAATTCAAATAGTCTCAGTTCCTTTCAGAAATAAAAAAGTGGAACATAATACAAGCGCAGCTAAGCTGACTGTGCTCCTCAATGCCACCCACCATTTACCCTGATTAGAAGTCTTCAAATCCTGCTCCCATGCCCATGTTCTGAAAAGGCTCTGCTGAAATGGTAAATGGGGGCATTGGTGCAAAACTCCAAAGGAAGTTAGACACTGATGCTCACTCAGGTAAGAACTGCACAGGCATATCTGGAAGCAAGAAACCGACCCTTAAAAAGATTACAATCCCCTATAAAAGACATTACAGAACACTACTTGTATTGGAAATCAGTGATCCACTAACTGCTGAAAATCAGGGAATGGCAGAGCCTCTGGACATTGCCACTGGCACAAGTGCAAACTCACAGGCACATACAACCCTAAAATACAATTTACTGAGGGCTAAATAAAATAAAATCTTACTTATTAATCATTTAACTATGCTAATTGTTATGCCCGAGTAACAAATAACTATTATCACTGTATCTTGAAAATGCTGAGGACAAGGCACGGAGATTTAAAAAAAGGGAATTTCACAATTCTAATACAGCTTAAGGATCCTGGAAAAAACCTGGTACATACACATTCCAGAATGTGCCTGAATTTCTCTGCAGTAGGATCACCATTGTGCCCAGTCTGTGGTAAGAGTCTCAGTGCCTTCAGCAGCAGGGACTGCACAAACACTGACTGCTCCTGAGAACTCAGAGCTGTTTATTTACAGAGTTTTCAGCACCGGGTACCAGGGAGATTTGCACATGAAGGGAAGCAGCATCTGCCTGCTTCTCTGTGCTACAGCAAAAGGAAACACCCAAGTCCAGTCCTGTAGAAGGGAAACGAAACCAACTAAGCCGTAAATCAAAACCATTGGCTTCAAACCTCAGGGACTTGCAGAAGGGGTCGAGCACAGGGGTGTTCTGTCACTGTGCCAGTGTCGCTGTGTGCAGCTGTGGCTGGGACAGTGACCAGCAGCACGCCCTGGTGACAGAGGGGACAGTCAGTGCTGAGACCTGGCAGCCACCTCTCACCTCTGGAGTCTGACCTGAGGGACTGAGCACCCACCCGGAGCTGGAACTCTCCCAGCACCATTGTGAGCCCTGTTACACGTGCTGGCCTCAGCCCCGCCAAGAACAAAGAGCATTTTCTCTGCTGGACTTGTGCCAGTGGCTTGTCAGTCCCCAAGTTCAGAAAGCCACCCAGAGAAATCAGGGTGCAGTTACCAACAGCAGCTCGTGTCTGTATTTCCAGAAACACATAAATAACACATATCTGCTTACAGAGGAACAACTCAAGGGCCACGAAGGAAGAGTGTGATACAAGAACACAATCATTTCAGCTTTATCCTGCATTGTACAGTGAACATTTACAGATCACAAAGAGGGCAGGTGAATAAATGCTGGAAGGAACCACACAAACACCAGCAGCAATGTAAGTTAAGTCACTGATGCCTGACCCCAAGAACGAACCATATTTGTTTGTAGAATGTTGGGATATAATCCTCCACAAACTCCTGGAGAGAGATGCTTTTTATATTCCACCTGTCTGATCCACAATCATAGATTATATGTTCTGCTCTCTGTGAGAAATGAGAACATAGCATGGTAAAAGTTAGCTGATCTCACAATTATATTTAGGGAAAAAATGCTTTACAGAAGTACTGAAGCAACCAAGACAAATCACATGGAGGCATCACAATCTAATGAGCAGGGCCCTGGCATGTTCCTGCAGATCTGAATTCTTTTCTCAATTAAACAGTAGGAGTGGACTGTTTTGCAAATATTTAATTTCCAAGCTTCTAATTACAGTGGCTGAGTTTTTCCTCCTGAGGAAACAGGTGTTGACACAAGATCTGACAGATCCTAGCAAATGGCATTTGCTGGTCCCTTTCTCAGTTTTACAAACACACATGGAAAAAAGGAAAATGCACAATCTAACCTAAGAGACAAATATTTGGGCTGTGCATCAAGAATTTTTTGATCTGTGCTTGCATGGCGAGCTGTTTGTAATCTGGCTCAGTTCTCCCAGAGATGGAAGTTTCAGCATGGCCCATTTTGAAATGGCATCATCCTGGCTGTGAAAAGCTGCACACATGGGCCACTTAAGAGGAAGTAATTAAATACATCCACAATGAAATCCTTTCAGTGAGGGGGATTTAATCTTGTCATCTTCCCTAGACACATCAAAAAGGGAAATAAAATGCACAGAAGAAAATACAAAGAGGATATCTGTTGTACTTCAAAAAAACCCATGAAAACCTATGCTGCTTCCAGTTCAGATTTAAACTACAAATGGAAATAAAGTCAAATTTAGAGTTTAAAGTATAACCTAGTTCATTAGCATGCTCTAATACTGCTGAAATTTTAATGCATTTGATGGAAGCAAGATAACCATAAAAATGCTACCTATTGCACATTGTTTTGCTGCACTGTCTGCATGCAGCTAATTACAGCCTCCCTGCCTTCACTCTAAATTTTCCTGCTTTTGTGGGTTTTATTCATTGTCCTTAATGTTAAAATGCAGGGGTTTGTCTGAATTACCATTTTATTGTAGTATTGAACTTGTGCTGAGGCACATTAACAGCACGGTGTTATCACAAGTCAGGCAGTTCAGTTATTAATATAAGTAACCACTACATTTAGTTTGTTTCTGTATTTGGTCCCCACCCTCCCTAAACCCCCCCCAGAAATGATTATTTACTTATCCCCTGGAACTGTTGTATTCCATCAGCTAAATACAGGCATTCTCTGAGCTGAGCACTGTTTTGGAAACGCACGGTACTTACCCATTTTAGTAGCCTACTGTCTCTGCTCCTACTGAGAGGTTTTTGCAAGTGCATTTCTGGCACAGAGCACTGAAAGCTCTATGGGCTGGCTACTGCATACACACCATAAATCCGTCCTTTATTCATGCTTCTGCCTCAATAACGTAAAAATCAGCTAAGTATCTTTTACACTACAGAAAAATGGCTGAGCTGAGGTTCACTACTGAGCCTGCCTTGCCTCAGTTTTTTTTCTGGCGCTGAAATATTATTTCGTATTGCCCCTCCATTGCCCTCATTAGGTCAAGAGGACTCCACTGACACAGCCCAGCTGCTCTGACATCTTCAAGTGCGAGGTGAGAGCATCAGTGTCCCATCCCACCCTCGAGCAGGTGTGGTCCACCCCGAGTTCTCTGTGCCCTGGGATGCCCCCAGCTCAGAGGGAGCCCTGGCTGTCCCAGCCACGCTGCCTGGGGATCTGAGCTCCCATCCCTGCAGATATTCAGCTATTTCAGGGCTATCTGAAGGAGTTTGCAATGGCACTGAGCCATGTGGCAGATGTAGTAAAGAAGGGTTTATTTCATCTTGTTCAAACCTATTTCATATTGAATTCCTCGCTATGTAAATAAGAAACCAGTTCAAGGTCTGTTAGATTATTTGTTACTTCCACATCATTCAAAGGCACGCCAAGCTCAGAGACGAATTCAGCCAGAAAGGACTTTTGAGAATGTCTGGTCTGACCTTTCATGTAACACAAAATACAGAACAGAAGAGCATAAAAGTTAATGTCTTTGCAACAGGGATGGATCCAGATGATTCAACCCGAGCTGCACAAAATGCATCCATTTTTAGTGCTGCCAAGTGACGCAAGTTACACACATTCAGGTCCCCGTGGTGCATTACCTGGGCTGATCTTCCTGGGTTTTACAGAAGCCAAGCCTTCACAGAGCCACATGTATACCTTGTGTTTCCTTTGCTTTTCAGTGCATTTCAGGTCATTCAATTTTGTCCAGTCCACTCTTTTCAGAAATGAAGAATGTTTCAGTTCTCAATTTACGTAAATAATACTCAATATGTAAAGGAGATACCAAGCCTTGAGCCTACAAAGTCAACACGGTCCCAACAGATGGAGTCTGCCCGTGCTGAAGAAAAAGACAAAAATCCTCACAAGGTCCAATAATCAGAAAGTAGTGGAAGCAAATGTGTTCAGTCTAAATGTGGCAGTCAGTCTGCAGGAACCATATGAATCTGAGATAGAGAGAACCTGCTCCAAGCACGCTTGCAATGCCCAGGCACGGGTCCATCTTCTTCCTATCCCACTGCCACCTCCTTTTCTTATCTACTTCCAGCTGACAGCCATGTAATTTCAGCCTCTTCTTAAATTAACTGAATGATAATCTAAACATAAACTTCCCTTCCAATCCCAGGAACATTTCTAACCCATTTAAAAACTCTTCTCGCTATGTCTGGATCCCTTTGAAGCTCTGACACCAGAAGCAGGCACAGAAATTCTGGTGACAATCTTGGTAAGGCTGTACCCAAAAGCAGGATCACTCTCCCAATTATACTTTATAAACTTTCTTCATTTATCTTAAAAGTCCTGGTTCCCTTTCAGCCACAGCACTGTCCTGAGAGCTCATGTTTAGGTGCTTTCTTCTGCCAGCCCCCTTAAACCTCAGCTGGGTAAATTAAACTCCAGAGCCCAGGAATGTACACTTGCTGTTCCCCCACAAGTTGCCTTGCACTGGGTTTGTTAAAGACAGATCAGCTGAGTAACAAACTTGGAGAACTCAATAAAATCAACTTGTCTTCTCTTTCGTTCCTACTCTGCCAATATTTGCAAAGCCTGCAAGCTCTGCGAAAAATTACACTGACAATTAAATTCACCGAAAATAATGTCAAATGCTAGACCACAGCTCAGCCCCACCCTGGCCCTCCAGAAGGAGCACTGCTCACTGATGCCTCTCCTCACAACTGTATTTTGATATCTACCATTGACTCAGTTTTTCAGACACACAGCTAAATCCAAGCCTCCAGTCCAAATGTCATGCACTATTTAGTTCTGAAGCCCAAGCACAGTGTCAGTTAATCTGACTTTATCAACCTGCCCATAATCCACTTAAAAAAAAACCCTCAAAAAAAGATACTAATTGTCTGTCTGACAAGGTCTGTATTTTCCAAGTAACTGCTACTGTTAATGAAATTTTTAGCTGCCAAGCCTTGCTGATGAACTCCTGAATCAAGTGTTTTGTTATTTTACACAGAATCAATATCAGGCCAATTTGCCTACAGCTTCCTGGTGATTCTTCTTTACCTCTTTAAAGCAAGAAACAGTATACACATGATCTCAAATTCTGTGACATTTCTTTGGTTTTCAACACTGTTTAATTAGTGATTCAGAAAGCCTCTGAATTTTTAAAAAATGATTCTTATGAAATTCAACATATTTTTTCCCCATTCTCCTTTGTTACAAATGACAAACCTATTTCTGCCACAACAGACTGAAGGGATGCATCCACCTGCTTCATGCCGAATTCCAAGGAGATATATACAGTGAACATCCAATTTATTGGTTCTTCATTAGTTATGATATTCTAACAATCACCCTTATTTAAAATCTTCCTTTAAGGAAGAGCTGGTGAGTTCCTTTGTTACCTTCTAGCAGTGAATACTCTCTCACAGCAGAGGAGATGGCATCAAAGCTGGTACCACAAAATCCATGGCGAGGAAGATACCACAAAGATTAATTCAATTTTGGAGCTGCAGAACAGCAACCACAGCAGATCAGAGTCGGCCCTGCTCCAGGAGGGGAGCAGACAGAGCATCTGAGACCTGCCAAGATCATCTCAGCTCACCTGTGAGAAGTCAAGCCCTTGACAGGCAGGAGTGAGCAGGCAATCGATAACAAAGCGGGGTAGGGAGGTTTGCCCTGCTAACAGACTAAGGGAGAAGGAAACACAAGTGGTGTCTCGTGGCAGCGAAGAGCAAATTAATTACACCTTTACTACCGGGGTAATAATGAGTTTATATAAACCAATGAATTGCAAACTTTGGAGATGCATGAAGCAATTAAATCTAGGAGTATCTTAAACCATTAACAGGCAGGGAGAGTACAACAGGACAGAGAGCCCCCCCTTGTAACCAAGTTCTGCACCACTCACAAATGCACAAACAACTTCAGACTGCAAGGAGGAAATAAAAATGCTCCTGAACTCTCCAGAGAGGTTGTTTGTGGTCTGGCACACACCTAAAAGGAAACAACGACCCTCACAGTCACCTTGACACAGAATTTCTGCCTCTCAAGTTTACACCACTCTCCCTTTTTCTGAGCAATCTCTCTGCAGAGCAGGAAAAATATTTGAGCTTTGCAGGTTGGTTTCTCTGGGAGAATAAAGTTAGTGACACAGAGGCTGCCAACACTCTTGTGCATAAAAATCCCCCAAACAATCCCATCTTCTGGGATTTGCAGCTCTCAGTCAGCTCTCAGTTCTCGAGGAGCAACTCCAGACCCAGGACAGAGCTTAATTTGAGCTGAGGCAAAGACTAGCTTGCCTAACTCATTTTATCCAGAATTTTGTATAGCACAAAGTTAATGAATTCTTTCTATCAGGACTGAAAATTTACCAGTGCATGAAGAGGAAGAAACTAAAAAGGTTTGTGCAGCAGCATTGCTCGGTGTCTCCTGTATTGCAAGTGTGAGACTGTCAGTACCCCACAGCACTCAGCTCTTCATCATACACCCATCTGGAGCAGAGATTTTATCAGAGAGGTGTAAGTGACAGCTGATGTTAATGATTTTTAAATAAAACAACAAAAGAGAAAGTTTTGACTATTTTGTGTTGTATATTTTCAATGGTCACTGCTGTCTCATAGAACTAATAAAATACAAAACCAACAAAAAATGCCAGGATCAAAACTGCAAAATTAAAAAAGTCAAAATGAAGCCGTTTTTTATCCCAGAAATTAAAATTCCTGAGGAATCCTAAACATGTATTCCACCCCTTGAAAGTGGAAATGCTTCTGAACTATCAAAAACCCCACAATGCACAAATCCTGAATTTCAGCCAGCTTCAGTAAACAGTTTATCAACACTCATTACTCACAGTCAGAGTACCAGAGCACACAGGCTCAGCATATGCTGCCTGACACCCAGCCTCCCAGGGAAAAGAGCGACTGCTCTAAAGATCTGGTTACTTAAGCCTGAGAGCTAAGAGACATAAAGGAGATGAATCTGTAATTATAGCCCAGTTACTATGCAAATACTTCAGCACACTATCTTGGTAAGAAATCTAGGTCTTGCCTTTCAGAACAGTTTCATTATTAGAAACGATTATTGCCTTTATTCCACCACTGTGATATTTCATGCATTTTATATAGCACAGATAAGGAGCAAACAAGAACAAACAGCTTTTACCTCTGCAATCCTCACTGGCAGCATCAAAATCACAGCCCTGAAAGGACCAGGGATGAGAAACACCCAGGGATTTTAAATCTGTGGTTAGTAGGAAGCCTCAATAATAACTTGCATCTCGTATCTTAAGACTGCAGCTATTTTGAACGAGTTCATGAGGTTGCACAAGCAGCTGGACCTGCACAGGTCAGACCTGCTGTGATTCCTGGTGTCAGGCAGCTGCTGGGTCTGTAATGGGTCATTAACATGTTGTCCTGGCTGTGAACATATTTTTTAAGCCTGTTTTCCTCTACTGGCACTCCTGACCGTGCTCGTGTGATAGAACTAAGGCAGGAATTTCACTGAGGAGCACAGATTCAAATGGGTGGCGGTGGCTGAAGGCTGCTGGCAGTCCCAGCCCCAGTGAGCAGGGAGCCGGGGATGCCCCAGACTTTGCTGCTCCACACGATTATTGCTGCCAGGCAGCGGGGCTGACACTGCGAGTGCTGGGACGATGCTGTGCGGACACGGCTGGGGTGAGCACACTGCCCTGGATAAGCACATCAGGCCCAGCTACGCATGGCAGGGCTTTATCTGCAGTGTGGGCAAGCTGCTTTAAAGCAGCTTGGCTGAAATAGAATTCAGAAAGGAGAGAAATCCACGGGCAGAGACTTGCCATTGAAAATGTCCTGCACCTTAGCCACAGCTTCATTATCTCACATTCACCGGACTACTTCAAACATCCAACACGTTATTCACAGCCGCACAGTTTTCACAGAATCAGCAGAGGAAGGAAAAAAGATGCTTAAAAAGAACTTTCTGCTCAAGGACGTGAAAAAGCAAGCTGTCCTGCATACTTCATCTAGCGCCTCACATTTATTAAGGGCAAAATAATTTCTCTGAGCTCACGTAAATGGAGCAGATAGAATATCTCTCCCCAGAGCACCGGGAGCCACCAGGGCCAGCTAGATTAGGTTCAGCGCACTGATGCAACCTGTGTGAGGCGTTACTTCATGAAGTGGTGAGTTGGCAACACGATTTTTTTGCAAAATATTTCGTTTGCATCTTCTGTCAAGCAAAGAAAGGCAGTAATTGTGGGGAGATGTGTTTTGATTTTTCTGTGCTGCTGCCTCGTCCCCAGATGTAAGCATCGTGTCAGGCAATTCACAAATGACACCTCTTCCTGCAAACAAACATTACGGTTGATCATTAAAGATTGCTGTGATATTTGCAGAAAGGATAATAGGGACCTGGACAAAACAAGAATGGTATCTGATACATGGAAACAGTTGGTTTTATGGAGTGCTGGATAAATTCACTGCAATTTTATGCATCTCTCCGCTTGCTATATTTTCTTATTTGAAGGACAGATCTGTATTCGTTTCCAAACAGAGCGCATATTGTTCCACATGTTCTACAGCTCCTGAATCACACTAATTTATATTACTACATTTTTAATTTAATGATTGATATGTTGGCTTTGCAAACCGACTGTCAGAATAATTCATACAGTATTAAAAAACCCAAGTGTACAGTAGTTTTATTAATGCATTCCTTAAAGAATAATGAAACCTTCAGCCTCGCTCTAATGAATTCTGGTGAACCACTTCTGAACGATGCTGCTCATGTGTGCCTGTCCCTCAGCTGGGGAGGAGGCTGAGGGAAGGGAGGCAACGAGGAACAGGAAAAGCAAAAATTTCTAGTGATAAAATTCTGAAATAACCTTCAGTTACTGAGTGCTGGTAGGAGGAACGGCACCTTCAGACCTCCACTTCTTTACTCGCCAGGACCACAGGATTATGAAGGATTGTTTCTTGGTGTGCTCCATTGAAAACCCCAGGCACGGCTACTCCAGGCTCTCCAGCAGCACCAAGGCAAGGTCTGTGTACCTAAAGTCACGTCCTGCAGCCCTACATCAGCTTTTCCACGGCTGCTGTGCTTCAGGGGCAAACGCTGTTGTCAGCCCAGCCCCAGAGGCTGCCCAGCACACCGAGAGCAGGATGGATGTGAGCACAGGGGGGTTGAAGCGCTGTGCACAGAGAGGTGCACACAGAGAGGTGCACACAGAGAGGTGCACACACAGCACACCCAGCACAGGGGGTTTGAAGCCCTGTGCACAGAGAGGTGCACACAGAGAGGTGCACACACAGCACACCCAGCACAGGGGGTTTGAAGCCCTGTGCACAGAGAGGTGCACACAGAGAGGTGCACACACAGCACACCCAGCACAGGGGGTTTGAAGCCCTGTGCACAGACACAGAGAGGTGCACACAGAGAGGTGCACACAGAGAGGTGCACACACAGCACACCCAGCACAGGGGGTTTGAAGCCCTGTGCACAGAGAGGTGCACACAGAGAGGTGCACACACAGCACACCCAGCACAGGGGGTTTGAAGCCCTGTGCACAGACACAGAGAGGTGCACACAGAGAGGTGCACACAGAGAGGTGCACACACAGCACACCCAGCACAGGGGGTTTGAAGCCCTGTGCACAGAGAGGTGCACACAGAGAGGTGCACACACAGCACACCCAGCACAGGGGGTTTGAAGCCCTGTGCACAGACACAGAGAGGTGCACACAGAGAGGTGCACACAGAGAGGTGCACACACAGCACACCCAGCACAGGGGGTTTGAAGCCCTGTGCACAGAGAGGTGCACACAGAGAGGTGCACACACAGCACATCCAGCACAGGGGGTTTGAAGCCCTGTGCACAGAGAGGTGCACACAGAGAGGTGCACACACAGCACATCCAGCACAGGGGGTTTGAAGCCCTGTGCACAGAGAGGTGCACACAGAGAGGTGCACACACAGCACATCCAGCACAGGGGGTTTGAAGCCCTGTGCACAGAGAGGTGCACACAGAGAGGTGCACACACAGCACCCAGCACAGGGGGTTTGAAGCCCTGTGCACAGACACAGAGAGGTGCACACACAGCACACCCAGCACAGGGGGTTTGAAGCCCTGTGCACAGAGAGGTGCACACAGAGAGGTGCACACACAGCACCCAGCACAGGGGGTTTGAAGCGCTGTGCACAGAGAGATGCACACGGAGCACGTGTAGGGTTTGTTGGACAAACATAGGCAGCCCAGCTGTCCACGGCCAAGAGAGGGGAGGAATGAGATGAGCTAGCAGCCAATGGAAATGAAAAGCTGCCCTGAATCCCTTAGTGACAAGTAAACGGCGTTGTTTTCATTCTGCCACACCTAAATACCACGGTAACACCAAATTTGCATTTGCAAATAGTGGTGAATTGCTGCTGATTCCAGGACTTGGGCTTAAAAAGGAAAAGTGTTTTTAAAGCAATCAGGGGAGGGCCGAATAGATACTGGGTGCAATTGGATGAAAGTTTTCTCAGTTTCTACAATATTTCAGCTGCGGATGAGGAATAAAAAAACCATCTCAGGAAAAGCAACTTGGAGCTTTACTCATTTTTATGTGCCAGGATGGGTCCTCACCCAGTTTTGTCTGCTTTCCTCCAGCTGGTAACACTGCTCGGGTTCTCTCTCAACGGAGGATCCACTGCAATGCAAAGGCTCACTCTGCAGAAACTGTAAGTGGGGTTTTTTTGTTGGCTATTTTCCTGTGCCATAGCATAAAATTTTGCCAGGAAAAACATATTTCTCTGCTTTTAAGAGTACATAAGTACACAACACAGAAACAGATCATGAATGCTGTTATAAAGGTATGGCAGCCAAGGCTAAAGACCTGAAATGGGAACCGTATCCAGCAAAGTGCTGATTTTCTCCCAATATTAATGGTATATTAGGACACACCGGTCTTTTTGCAAAATGTGCAGAAAAATCCCAGCATTTACAAAAAAAGACCCCTTCCTCCCCTTTTGGGGTGGGGGAGCAGAGGGCCTGCAGGAACAACAAGAAGTGGCTCAGGTTTCCTTGTAATTGCCCTGACACACTCCATCAATACAAAGCCACTTGGGTCCTGTGTGACACTGCTGCCAGACAAGAGACGTGTTTACCGGCTCTTACAAAATTTTTGTGACATTACTGGTAGGAATTATTCACGACTGTAATCCTGATCTGGAAGACAAAGCCCAGCACAGTCAAAACAAAACAGCAACCTAGCCCCAGTGCAGTGAAGCTGACAGGAAGGCAGAGCCGGGCTCAGGATCCTGTGACGGGAAGGGGATGACGGGGATGCCACAGGAAGGGCAAGGAGGCACCAGCTCCTGCCCCTGCCTGGGAAGCATCTTATAAAGCACACGAAATCAACAGCTAAAAGTCTTTTTCCTCATCCGTGTGTTTCTCCTGTGCCTCTGTGAAATGGGTTCTGTTTTGGAAGAGCAAAGCAACAAGCTGTACCCAGTCAGTAGCGCGCGGGAGCTTCCGAGTGGAGCCACGGCACGCCACTGAGACGTTGTTTTCAGGCCTTGCCAACACATCTGATGCATTCTGCGTGCTCTACAGAATATCAGATGTCACTTACTTTTCTCAGTCTTTCAGAGAGTAGCTGCATCATGCCACAGAATTCCCAGTGGAAAAGCATTCCAAGCCAGTAGAAAGAATCCAGTCTATGTTGAAAAAACATTAGAAGATATTGCAAGAAATGAAGTAAACAGTCCTGCTTCTATCTCTTGTCTGTATTTATTAGTCCAGGAACTGGGAAAAAATTCTGAAATGGATTGTGAAATCATGGAACATCCTGAGTTGGAAGGGAGCCACATATTGGCTCATCTAAGTAGGTATCAGAGCCCCATACGTCCACTCGATCCTGCTGAAGAGCAGTAAATGTATTAATTTTCTGTTTGTAAGAAAAGAGGAAGGAGATTCAGGCAGGTTTGGCAGAACAGTACTTCTGGGTTATAGAAAACCTGCCCCCATCCCTCAGCCTTCCAGGGGGTTCCCAGTTTGAACCCATTAAATAATCCAGACCAGTTACTGCCCTAGCAGAACTCTGTTCTTTAAAGTGATTTTCAGCAAATGCCTTTTGGTACATCAGCAGTATCACACAAAAAAAATTATTAACATTTTTAAAAACTCCCCAGTCTGAAAAAGAACAAAAAAATGTTTCTGGAAATTTTGATTCCAACTTCATTTCTTTATTCACTGAGAAAGTGACAAGTGTCATCACATCACAATATCTACAATGCTTGTACTGTATCTTTACACAACAATTCTTCTCTTTACCCAGAAAAAAGAACAAAGGAAGAAAAAAGATAAATGTAATATTAGCACTGGATTCATGTGCTGCAGTAGAAATGAGATGAATACACAAGTCTCAGGCTTGTCAAAGGCATATTTGGGTAGTGGCAAACACTCATTTCAGAAAATGGGCTACAGCCTCTCGTCTGTCAGACGAAGTGCAGACACAAGTTCAACATTAAAACAAAAAAAGAAAAATCTAAGATGAAAGTAAAAATGTGAAAAAAAATCCAAAAACTCCAAACACTTTCAGAGAAATTCATCTCCTTCTGAAGAGAACAATCAGCTCCAAGTGCCAATGTCTGGTTTGCAGCACATTCAGACAGATCTAGTCTAGCAATAACACGCTACAAATACTTCCAGAGCTTCACTACCCTATGCTGCTGCTCTGGTTTCGGGGGGTTTTTTGGCTTTTTTTGAACATGCAAGTTAAAGGTTGATTCAGTTCTCCCCTGCAAAACCCTTTCCTTCCAAAGGTTGTATATTTGGATTTACTGTGGCTGGTTATTTCAAGGAGGAGAGGGAGGAGGGTGTAATCCTACAAGCCTCGGAAAATTGGAAGAATAAATCATGACGGAGACTTTTTCTTCTATTACATTTACTTTTAGAAGAACAGTATAAATAAAAGACTGCAAACGAGAATGAAACAGAAACCAGGAAACACGAATCATCCCTACTTCTATTCCTTTCTTACTCCTGCTGAGGCTTTTTCTGTCTTTACTCTAGAAACACAACACTCTCAAAATCTATTAATATTCCTCGTTTTCCCTAGCTAACTGTCATTATTACGGGAAGTGAGAAATGGCTGTCAAGCTCAAAAGCAAACCCAGGCACATTCCAAATCCCCTCCAGCCACGCTTGTTCCATATAAGGACTTTGCTGCTATTATGGCAGCAAGCAGAGTAAATAATTAAAAAAAATAATTAAAAATGTTAATAATTAACAATCCCAAAGCACCCTGTTTTTTCCCAAGTTTGCTCTCCAAGCGGAAGCAGGGATCTTTTAGCCCACACAG
This sequence comes from Eulacestoma nigropectus, assembly GCA_013397775.1. Taxonomy (NCBI): domain Eukaryota; kingdom Metazoa; phylum Chordata; class Aves; order Passeriformes; genus Eulacestoma; species Eulacestoma nigropectus. Next base: position 387,260 of record VZTE01002857.1, read on the forward strand.
GGCTCATCAGTGCCCAGGACACAGGAGACAAGGAAATTGAGATCACATAGCATGGATTGTACTAGTGGGACAACACAGTTAAACAAGATACAAATCTGTGCCTGAGTGGAAAAATCATCAGAATAGAAGGTGGTACTCTGAGACACAGCTTTGTACTTCCATCCTCAGCACAATCTGTCCCTCTTCGAGGACTTCACCCTTCTTTCCTCCACACAGCAATGAGGAGAGGAGAAATATGAATGACTTCTCATGAGAAGCAGGCTTAAATAAAGTCTGGAATTAGTTCATTAGTCCATATTCCGACTGGAGGGTCAGATTTTAATGACGAGGCCAACACAAGCCAATAACTTCCAGTCATAATCACACATCCAGCGCTGCGCAGACACGGCCAGAAATAAAACAGGCTATAGCATGACTCCCAGCTTTCTGGGAAATGGCCTTTTAATCTGCCCAGCTGAAAGGCATTTCAGGTCATTTGGGGCTGTTGATTCCTAGTGTAGCTCAGATTTAGTCAGATATTGGTCAGATATTAAAGTGCTCTGAACACAGCCAAGGCCGGACCTCCAGCAGTGTTATTGTTTCACCTCCTTGGCTGCTCAAAACGGGCTGGCCCCCAAAATGCAGAACACTTCTGACAGCCTGGTCCTTCTCTGCCCTCCATGCTGAAGTCAAACCTCCCACCCAATGACCCTGAAGCTGCCCCTCTGCTCTCCACCACTCCCTCTGTCCTTACTCAGGCAGGACCTCCCGTGCCTTTGCTGGGAAATGCCTTTTCCAAACACCACGATTTTGGCCAGACTGTTGAGTCATTCTGCTACAATTTTTTGTAATGACAGTTAAAGAGCCTTCTTTCTGATCATTTAAAAGTACATTAAAATACAGCCCTAAGGCGATGAGCAACTGGCAAAAGAGTAGCAGTCCCAGGGAAATCTAGGATTTCCTTGTCATTTCTTTTTTTCTTCCCAAGCAACCTCAGAGAAGCAGCATTTTGGAGGAGAGGTAATGTACCTCATTAAACCAAATAATGCAGCCAGGAGAAGCAGACAACCTTTCAGACACACAGTTCCTTCAGGTCAAACATCACAATGAAATAATTCTTAAATTATTGCAGAAGTGTACTTTACCTCCAGTGATAAAAAATGTGCATTTGAGCTTTACCACTGCTTATTAAAGCCTTAACATTTTGGTTTGGGAATGTACACAAGCTCTGTACAGCACTGGAGCAGAAAACGTCTCCATTTGAGCTGTACCAGAAAGAGCATTAAAAAAGAAAATATCCCCAGTGTGTGAAGAAATGCCCAATGATGTACAGCACAGTGGAAATATTTTCCCCTTCAGTATTTCAAAACATTGTCTGCTCCCACACTGGCTCAGTGACCAGCCCAAAGCAACTGCACTGGCAGTGCCTCTGGCTGGCACCAGCCTGCCAAGGACACCTCTGTCCTCATTTGGGGAACTGAGGGGAACCTTCTCCTCCTCACTGCAGAGTTCTTTTATTCCTCCTTGAGCATATGAGTTAGTGTTTCTGTACAAGTGAGTTGCACCTAACTTTATTGCCCTACATCTCAAAGTCATAAAAATTCTTTTCATATAACACTCTAATCTTCCTTTTTATTGGCTATGCCACCTAAACATCTGTAAATGGCAAATTTCATTAGCACACACTTGATTTTTCATAAAGTTCCCCAGTGAAAACATTAAATTTGATCAGGCCTAAATCTGAGCCAGCTGAATTTCAGATGCAACTTCCCCCATTGTTTTGAACACGAGAGCTGAGACTAAACCAAAGCTGATGTGCTGACCCAGAGGAAATTCATTTACATAACCTGTGCAATGCACTGTGCACCTGGGGCACCAACATTTAAGACAGAAAATGGCAAACACATGGGTTTGCTCCACGTGCTGGTTTGCAGTTGCTGCTGTGGGGTTTTCTCCCACCAAGGATAAGAAGACGCTCCAGCAAGTTGAGAGGCCTTTTCTCATATTTAGAGCATTCATCTAGAGCCTGACTGTAGAGATTTGTCTATCAATCCTTCACACTCGGTGCTGCCCTGAACTGATCACCCCTTTAATTAACCATGTTAAACTAGCTCCCTGAAGCTTATGATGCTTCTGTCACTTGCCTGTGGGTTTCCTCTTCGCTACAAGCCTGAGTGCTTCCATTAAGTTTACAGTGAGAAGAGACCAATAGAGGAAATGATGAAGGATATCCCTGGGCTCCATTTGAAAGACTGTTAAAGAAAGGCTGCACAGCAAAAGAGAATTTAACAAAATCACACTTTTTTTTTTTCTTTGGATGCCTAGGGAAAAGAAAACAGAGAGAATATATTTATTTTACTGTACTTAAAATGTCTTTTGTAATAGCAAAAAAAAACCCCGAAAAAACCAAACAATTGCCAAGCAATGGCAGCCCACCACAGAGGACACAGTGTGTGCACCAGCTGTAACACCCTGACCTGGGGAATTGGTGTTTTCAGTGGAAATGGGAATATTATTATCACGTGTACGGGAAGGAGCTGGAAACAAAGAAGGGTTTGCTTGGGCTGTAAGTACACGGACGACATCCACAGAGAGTCTTCTCAAAAGCCTTGTCTGTGTATTAAGAATGCAGTGGCCACCTTGGAGATCTGCAAAATTTTGTCAGGTCACTATTTGTAGCATCACCATTATCTCCTTTAATGAGCATTGTAAATGATGAAGTGTCAAACAATTAACACATTTCTCCTAGTCTTGCACTTAGGATAACACATATTTCCCATGAGTGGGAAAGAATTTATTTGGCTTACTTTCAATTTGTGCAATGAGGGTACAAATGTAGCCTCAAGAGCAGCGAGTCTGGTACATCATTACCACTTTCTGCAGGTACACATTTAAAAAGTTAGGAAGCTTCTGCCTGAGTTCACAAAACTGATAATGATGAAGCAAATGTGACTGTTGGCAAATATGCATTTTGCAAAATGAGTTAAGTATTTTAGCACCTCCAAAAAGTAGTGGAGATATGAAGATAATCTTCCTCCATGGCTTCCTCTGAACAAAGACAAAACCCACAAACTTTCAAAGCTCTAAGTGAATTTATACATTTTCAGTCGTTAATTCTTCATTCAGCCCTCATCTTTTTAGCCAAACACTTACATTTTTTAACTAGATGTGATACAGGACAGACAATATGTAGGTTATTTAGAGCTGGAAGAGATAGATACAAACAATGACCTCTGAAAATTCATTGGGACCAGTTTACAAGAACCAGGTTTCCATTTCTGTGTGTGCAACTCCTCTGGATAAACGAGAAAGTAATTCAGCTCCCTCTAATAAAGTCCTTTGTGCAACAAACACAACTTGAACCGAAACGCAACATTCCTGTTTCTCTCCTCGGAAAAAACAGAGCTTGGCCTGCCAGCAAATGCAAACTGGAATGCAAGGTGCCAGCTCTGAACAGCTGTATGTATCCCACTTCTCCTGAGGCTGCATCACATGCCACATGCCAGTCACCATAATTAGTGGGAGTCAGAAGGAAAACTCACAGTACAGTCAGGAAATGTACAGCATTATACATAAATAAAAGATTACTGCTCCACAGTGCTCTTGTCTCTTCTAATTCCTGTTTTTCCTCCCCACAGACCAATAGCAGTGTTGAATTCTGATGAAGCAAACTGTGGTTCAACCTCAGGCATTTTTTGAGGCAGAGAGCAATTAATTGGCATTAAAGCAGCACACAGCAACACACGCTCTTCTGTCAGGGGAATGGGCAGCTAAAGGGTTAAGTTTGGCATTACCAGCAAACTTTAACCACAAGTTTAAATGCTTGCTTTATTTATCTATCCCCAATGCGAAGTAAGTGCTGCCCATTTCATCCAAGCATTTAAGAATGATTTTAATTCCAACCTGCCCATACAGTCCATGGAAGCCAAAAGACAAATCATGTGCCTCCTATTAAATACGTGCTTAAATGTCTGCTGAATAGAGCCTGGATGAATTAAAGATTGGGTGATAAGCCTTGGGAGGAGAAAATACAGCAAAATTTGCATCTGTGGCTCTCCAGACCACAGAACAGGGAGGAGCAATGGCACCGTGCCCTGTAAAAGATAAACCATCCCTGACACCACGGCTACTTGTCTTTTGTTTCCTGAAAACAAAGACCCAAAAAAGGGAAGTGATAAAGGAGAGATGCAGATCCAAAACTCTACCCTTCCTCCCATTCTTGAGCCACCACTTCGGATTCTTCTGCTTCACCTTTGAAAAATCACTATTAACTCTGTGCCCTCCCTCTGCAGAGGGCTGGGATGGGCACATCCAGCAAAGAGTGAAGAACATTCATCTTTTTTCTGGTTTTATTTTCGAAAATCTGCATGGTTGACAGAACATATGAGACACAGCAAGATGGACAGTGTGCCTAGATCCTTCAAGTTTACAACTGTCAAAATTGTTAAACTATGCTATTTTTAGTGAAATTACAATTTGGAACTGGCATGTTGATTCCACACAGTTGGAGCCTGCTTCAATGCCAGTGAACATACTTTGATTTATTGCTCTTTTATTCAGGTCACGAACTATAACCTCCAGAGCAGAGAATTCATTGGTTTTAGTGCTCTAGACAAGAGGTAAACGTGGCCTTCAGAATTAAAGCTGTTTATGTTATCAAGGAGAGGACAATCTTCAAAGTGATGAAACTGGTTTTCCCTAATTAGCTAGAACTAAATTTGATGGCAACCTACTGAAACAGACAAGAGGGTAGGAAAATAGAATTGTTCAACATGTTTAAGAGAAATGAAATCTGGAAATCAGAAATTAGCCTGGCTGTAAAAAAACAGCCTCCAAGAGAAACATTAAAGAAAAAAAATTAAAGGCTGAGAGATAATTAATTTTAAGCATAAATCATTCCTGAGATAGATGGGGACTGGCAGCATTTTAAGATGGTGCCGGGGGAAGCATCCTAAATGTCTTGAAATTAAAATAGAAACGAGTCAGCTTCTGACAAGAGTTAATTTCTCCCTTCCACAGAACCTCAGTTCAAATGTTATTTGTGCATTCTCTATGCTTTGATCAATAATGTACCAGTACCTAAAGTACAAGCAGCAGCATCTGTACTCAAAGAAAAGAAAAGAAGGAAAAACAAACCACCCTGTAGAGTGAGGGAGGTGCTGAGCAGTCCACCCAAGAAAGGGTTCTCTAAATGCTCTGTCCCAACATGACAGTGAGGAATTTAGCAGTGTCAGGAACTGGGAACATGAGCATCCCAACAGAACTCACCCCGATCACCCAGGACTCCCTGGGCAATAACAGGAGGCCTTTGCTGCAGGATGATGAGTGAAAGAATTGGCTTGATTAGCGCTGCTAGGAGAGAATGAAAAGAAACCTGGTCTTTGTGGCAACCTGACAATTCACTAACATTTCCTCTCACACTGGTGGTGGCCAAGTTTGAAAAGTCTCATGTTATGACAGGTGTCAAGGAGAAGTATATAAAAAGCCCTGCAATCTTAAAACAAAACCCATGAAAATATAATAAACCTTTAAACCTGGCACCATTCCTTTAAAGTCAAAACAATTAAGAGCCATTTTAAGCAAAGTAGCCAAGGGGAGTGACAGAAATCAAACATTTTTATTTCCAGATTAAGTAACATTACGAGAAGAAAAACACAAAACACAAAGAATGAAAAGGATTGGTTCTGCATTGCTAAACCATAAGGGACAAAAACCAGTGTTGGCATAACATTTTTCATTAAGTACAGCAAAGTAAAATGTACGTATCAGTGTTACACATCCTTTTCTTGCCTAAGGCTCTGATTAAGTTCCCCAAACTTCCTTTGCTCTATAGCTTTTAATGCACCACCACATATTTTTCTGCTATCGTTGAACATGTCAGAGAAATATCTCTGCAGCATGCTAAATCTAGGTTAAGACTCATGGAGACAAAGAGTTCTTTTTTTCTACTTGGGGTATTGAAATGGCCATGGTGAGGGATTTTTTTCTACTCACCTACATCCATTTCTGTGAAATAACCACCTCACTTTTGCTACAGCATCAGCCACAAGTGCTCAGGTGACTCAAACAAATTATTATTTGACTGATAATGGCCACTGGAGAATTCCTCTTGCATAAGAAGCTATCCTGATATGAATCTGATAAAAGTAGCATGGTCTCCTCCCGTGTAAATTCCTTTCAATTTCTGCTGTGTACAGGGAATAGAGCACAGGAAAATGTGGTCTGTGGGGTTTTACAGAAGCACATAAGAAAGAAGAGTTCCTCGATTTTTCATCTCACTGCATCTCCAAACTGTAAAATGCTTCCTTGACAGAATTCCCTTTCCTTTACAAAAGGCCACAACACTTGCAATCCATAATAACTGATGTATTTTAACATCAGTCTTTGCAAAGGCTGCTCCTGACAGACCCCCAGCGTGCTGAGAGCTGAACAGGCACTGGTACCCTCCCCTGGTAACAGCAGACACATTTAGGGGCTGACGGCTTCTCTGGGAGCCGTGCTAACAGGAACTTCTCCCTGCTCTTATTCAGGGGCCAGGCAGGAGAAGGGGAATGTGTACAACAGCATTCATTGCAGTGCTCACAGAAATAAGAGTGGGTACAGATATCGTTCATTAGGTGTTACAAGTGACCAGAAGCTGCTAACAAACTTTCCTGCTCGAGCGTGATTTCCATTGTGCAACGCGCAACTCAAATTGTGCCTACTTCAGCTCTCTCCAGCCTCATGAATTTTCGGAAACTGGGGTAATATTTCAATATCAATAAAACAAGACCAGCTGTTGAACTGATATAGAAAACTTCTTTGGCCTTCGCTAGCGAGCAAAATTTTCCCTGCAGTGGGAGGAATTTTGATCAGCCTCAGATGCGTTTGTGTGGCACACATGCTCCCCTCCCGGAACAGAGGAGGGAGCTGCACCCCAGCACTGGGACAGAGGAGAGAGCTGCACCCCAGCGTTGGGACAGAGGAGAGAGCTGCACCCCAGCGTTGGGACAGAGGAGGGAACTGCACCCCAGCACTGGGACAGAGGAGGGAACTGCACCCCAGCACTGGGACAGAGCACAGAGCTGCACCCCAGCGTTGGGACAGAGGAGAGAACTGCACCCCAGCACTGGGACAGAGCACAGAGCTGCACCCCAGCGTTGGGACAGAGCACANCTGTTGAACTGATATAGAAAACTTCTTTGGCCTTCGCTAGCGAGCAAAATTTTCCCTGCAGTGGGAGGAATTTTGATCAGCCTCAGATGCGTTTGTGTGGCACACATGCTCCCCTCCCGGAACAGAGGAGGGAGCTGCACCCCAGCACTGGGACAGAGGAGAGAGCTGCACCCCAGCGTTGGGACAGAGGAGAGAGCTGCACCCCAGCGTTGGGACAGAGGAGGGAACTGCACCCGAGCGCTCCGAGCCGCCCCCGCGGGATGCTCGGCACAGCTGCACGGGCCGGTTCCTCCCGGTGGCCGCACGCAGATGCTCGGGACAAGGACAGCTCCTGCTGCGGGACAAGGACAGCTCCTCCTGCGGGACAAGGACAGCTCCTGCTGCGGGACAAGGACAGCTCCTGCTCCCTCCACCCTCCCGTGCTCCCCAGGTCTGCGCTCGGTGAAGGATTCGTGCCTCAGGGTGGAACTGGGGGGAAATGGGCACGATTTGCATTTCGCACCGAACAAATGGTGAGAGAAAAAAGGAGGCAAACATCAGCTACTGAGTGCTCAAATCTGCCAAAGGCACTGCTGATTGTACCTTTCACTTGCAAACACCTCGGTGAGGCAGTGCATAAGGCAGGTGAGAAAACTCGGTGTTATTCTGGGCTTTTGTAGTTCTGAAGGCACTGGGTTTGCACTGGTTTGGAGATCAATATGAGAGTACTGAACTGTCCACATAATTCTGTATTTCAAACCTCGAGTGACTTTTTCAGGCACCATTAACATCTCATTTATGTGCTGAGCTTAGCATGAAGCAAATGTACAAGTTGTGTACATGTCAAGCTTAGTGCCACCGAGACAATTTCTTAAGAGAGAGACACAGAATCAAGTGGTCTTGTCACAGCTACAAGAAAAAAATAAAGATGTTTATTCCAGTAAGGCTCCTCCACTGTGCCCTTCCCAGCAGAATCAAAGGATTAAGTATGACGGTGATTATGATGACCAAAATGAAATACAGATATTTTATTATTATTCAGGACTGTCAAAGTGAATTTTTTGCTATTAAATATATCACCCCTGAAAGAATAGCCTGAGGTTTAGGCAACTCAATTAGTAATTGAGTGCGTGCCCAAGTAATTCGTCTATAGTCCAAGTAAACACACGGTCCAAGAAACTCACAGTCTTACAACACTTTTGACATCTAGGCCAGAACTCCAGGACTAAATATTTGCATCTCAGTTCTCATTTCAGGTCCCCACCAGGCCTCCCGGAGGCTCTAAGGTATGATGTTTTCTTTTTCCCTGATTTTATTTTTCCACACAACTCTTCATTGCCAAAATCTGCCTGGAAACTGAATACAGGAAATGAATGTAACAGGAAAAATCAGCACTTCAGAAGAATTCAGAAATCAAAAATGTCACTAACAGAGTTTTGAGGAGGTCAGAATTAGTAGACTTCCAACAAATTTCTGAATACTAAGGAGGTTCAGGCTGGTTTAGAATGGTAAGCCAAAGCAAAATACCAAAATTATTGTTGTGCTGTATATCAACAATTACTGTTAACACACAGCATTTGATTTAATCTCAGTTTCACATTTCCACTGACAGTCTCCATAAAATCAGTGAAAATTTAGTTACTGGATTTCTCATGCCATTCTCCCAAGTGCCGAGAAAGTTTTAGACTATGTCTGTAAAAGATCATTTAATATTGCCAGTAAAACATCTCATGCAGAAGCTAGTAAATAAAAGAGTTTCTCCTGTCTTAATTCTAATGCACTCTGTAATGTGTGAAATCTCCCCTTGGCAGGGGATCTGGAGGAAACAGCTTTCTGTCTTCCTTGCTCTGTCTACTTCCTTCCTCAATTTCTTAATTCTGTGTGGACCCAGAAACACCAAAAATTGACTCAACTCCCTTACCTGACCAAAAAAAAAAGAAACCCAACCCCCCAAAAAAGTCTTTATCTCCTACAGCAAGAAATTAAAGGCCGTTATTTTTTCTTTAAATATCACTTAAAGGATCCTCTAGCTTGAACTATTACACTTCACACAAATATTTCCAGCCATCTCCTGTCAGTAGAAATAGCTCATTATTATTAGTATTGCTGCAAGTTTTGTGACACCGCATCACCAGCTGGACACTGCTGACAAGGGCGAGGGGGAACCAGCAAACACCACCTGCAGCAAAGGTCCTCACCTGCAGGACCTGGAGGTTCCAGGAAGATGAATTTGCCATGGAATAGGCACGGAGCAGCCCTGCTGGGATGGTGGGAACAAGGGGGAGTCTCTTGGAGCCTCATTTGTTCAGCTTTCCAAAATGAAAGCTGCAAACTGCTATGATTGCTATCCATAAATACACCCAGAGAACACATATTCAAGCTGAAAAATAGCATTGATAGAGGAGCAGGAGTACAGCAAGTGGTCATGATTAAGCTGCAGCTGAAAAGGCACGTGAAGAATTACTGCCTTTGGGGTAATGGGACTCCAAAACTCTCTCCTCCCATTAACAACTGGACAGAATGTTTGACTTGTTTGAGGAGGAAACCTGATCCATTTGTATCATGATCTGTACAATCCAGAAGTCTGGGTTTTGTGACTTTAGACTAATGGTGATGTGACTTTAGGATGGCATCTTCTATCAGGTATGAGACAAATGTTTGTGCAGGTCTACCCTGATGCCAGACCAACCATTTCATGTTCTCAGTTTCACAACAATTTTTGTTCACAAAGCTCATGTACTTTCCTTTTTAACCGAGTTAAGGTGCTACAGGGACACGTGGGTGCAATACTACAGGGAAAAATATCCAGTGAATTCCTCCTCAGGCTGGAAATCCAGAACCTCTGGGAGAAAAAGATCCTCTTCACGCTCAAGCCTTCCAGAAATTTCCAAAGCTTTTCTCCCTTCATTTCCAGAAGTCTCCCCTCCATCTCAATTCCCTTTTACCGATCTCTGACATCACAATCACAGACAGTCCGTGTGTCTACACCACACTGGCAGACATTATATTCTCAATATTTTATTATAGCTATTAAAAGCCATCACAGGATTGGTTTGTTTCTAAGCTGAACAAAGCCATATTAAATGAAAAGCACAGTGCAGGACTAGAGGAAGAACTTTACAATCATAGTTGACAGCTTAGCTATTTATGCTGTAAATGCATCATAAATAATTTCTGAGGTCTTCATACATTTCTGTGCTCGGTCTGTAGCAGGCTCATAAATAGATTGATAGACCTTTATTAACCAGTGATATCCAAACCTTAAAGCGAGGCAGTGCCACAGACCTGCCCTCCAGCGCAGTGCCAGTGGTGATCCCACAGACCTGCCCTCCGGCACAGTGCCAGTGGTGATCCCACAGACCTGCCCTCCAGTGCAGTGCCAGTGGTGATCCCACAGACCTGCCCTCCGGCACAGTGCCAGTGGTGATCCCACAGACCTGCCCTCCGGCACAGTGCCAGTGGTGATCCCACAGACCTGCCCTCCAGTGCAGTGCCAGTGGTGATCCCACAGACCTGCCCTCCAGCACAGCGCCCGGGGTGATNTTTATGCTGTAAATGCATCATAAATAATTTCTGAGGTCTTCATACATTTCTGTGCTCGGTCTGTAGCAGGCTCATAAATAGATTGATAGACCTTTATTAACCAGTGATATCCAAACCTTAAAGCGAGGCAGTGCCACAGACCTGCCCTCCAGCGCAGTGCCAGTGGTGATCCCACAGACCTGCCCTCCGGCACAGTGCCAGTGGTGATCCCACAGACCTGCCCTCCAGTGCAGTGCCAGGGGTGATCCCACAGACCTGCCCTCCATGAGCACACGCAGCCAGCATGGGAAACTCTCAAAACCAGACACCACAGCTCGATTTTTCTGCCCGGGCACCTCAAACACATGAGAAGCATCAAATCCCCAGAGACCCTCAAACCAGGCAAAAGCACACTCAATTCAGCTTTCTAGGACTGTCTCCTCTTGTTTTTCCACCTTCCCATTACTCACCTTTTCCACTCAGCCACTGACCTTCTGTCCAGTCCCTCCTTGCTGCCTTCTGCACTCCTTTTCCTTCCTTTGTTACCAGCTTTTGCTAATGAGCCCTCTTTGCTTTCCTTGAGCTGACCTCAGCCCTTAGAAGTCCTTTAGCTTTTCTCCAGGTCCTCACCTCTTACTGTGAGACCTTGCTTTGCCTCTCCTCCAACCTGCACCTGCATCCATTCCTCTTTCTATTTGTTGCCACGGTCCTTTTTCATCAGATGCCGCTCCTGTGCCTTCTGATCTCAGCCCTTTTGCTCTGCTAATTACTGTCACAGCTCCCCAGCAGCTTCCTCCTCCAGCACTTGGGTTTGGTTTCCTTCTGATGACTGACAACTTCTAGCGACCTGCAGGGCCAAGGACATGGAACTCCTCGAGCGCTTCACGTGGGCAAAGGGACAGGATTAATTCCTCTGCAGAGGTGCCATTCCCTGAGATGTACTTCTCCATATGAAAAAGGGGCAACACTTGCTTTTTCATTAAAAAGTAAAAGACTGTATTTGTTTGCTTGGAAAAATTTTTCTAGAGAATTTTTTTTTTCAGCAGAAAAAAAGAAGCTAAAAAGATGGCAAAAAATTGCCAAGATTTTGCAACACTGGAATTTACAAGCGATGGTATTTATACAAAAATAAGGTTATTTACCAACATAAACCAACCTACAAGGCTTAAAAGTGACAGAAATCTATGCAAAAAAAAAATCCATCAAGACTTACTAAATAAAAACATACTACCTGCCAACAGAAACATTAAAAAAGAAAAAGAATGTTAAAAATCACAGACACACAAAATGCAAAGTACTTGCACACCAAATTGTCCTGCAGGTGTCTGGTATTTGACAGCTGCTGGATGCTGAGCAATGACGACCTCTGGCCTGACCCTGCAGGGCTGTTCCTGCCCAGCTCTGTTACTCCATCCACTCTGCCTTGCCCCCTGCACCTTCCCTTCCCACACATCCCCGTCCCACCAGCAGCCTGCAGTCTCTGCAATCTCCCTGTGCACTCCCAGAGCAGAGAGCTGCAAACTGGGTGATCAGTGACTCAGGATCCTTAATGCCCACCTCGAGTTTTTAATTACTCTGGGCATTCAGCCTACCCTGGAGAGGCACCTGGACAGCTCCACCACAGCAACAACAAACGCTGCACACAAAAGGCAAAAACGAGTTGTTATTTAAAGCTTAAAATATTCAACACTTTCCAGGCCAATTTATTATTCAATTGCTCAGAAATGATAATTTAAGTCTCCTGCTGAATCCTCACTGCCCCCCTCTGTACATAGCATGCCTAACTGTGCTGCTCAGCAGCACACACCAGCTCTGCCACAGCTCCGGGAGCTCCAGCTCAGGCTCTCCAGGCACAGAAGCGATGAGAGTTTCATGCAGAGATTTCTCAGCTGTGGCCCCTCTGGACAGACTGGCTGAGAAAACTCAGGAGTGTTCCTCCTGAAGCACAGAGTTAGAGCAGGGGAGGTCAGCAGCAGCTGCAGCAGTGCAGTGCTCCTTAGCAGCAGCACTGCTGAGGATGCAGATTCTGTAAGGCAGCCCTGTCAATGTCCAGCCACATCCCCTCAGTGCCCCCTGACACAGCCTTCAAAAGGTGAGGCGTGCAAAAGTGGTGGATCTTGGCACATACAGCTCCTAATTTTGTTCTGGCCACCGAGGAGTTAAGTAATTGTGAAATACTCAGCTTCTGCTTCTATCTAGCAAAAGTCATGCAAGATGAAACAAGGCTTTACACACCCTTATTTGTAAAGTGCTTTACAGATATTAATCCACTGCCACACTGGAAGTTGAATTGTGTTGGATCCCAGAATATGGAGATCAGGAAACAGGAAAAACGGGCACTGCTTTGAGCCTGTTCTTTAAAAGTTAAGAGTGTGAAAGAGCTTGGCAAGCAAAGGAACAGTGGAGGAGGCAAAGAGAAATTCAGAGATGATAGAGGTGGCCTGGTCCAATGTAGTGAAGGACCTAACAGGTGATAACCAGAAAAGGAAAGAAACCAAAGAGTCTGGGCAGCCAAATGAGGACATCTTCAGGAGGAACGTGAATCAGAGATAATCACATCATGACAGAATAGCAATTTCTAGGTGCATTGCAAGCATTAGAGATACAAAACGATGCAGTCACCTTATGTAATGATACTGTGAAGAAGTGGGGAAAGAATGGCAAGATCACCCTTTGCAATCAAAATCCCTGTAGAGACACAGTAAAGAACAGCAAGGTCCATAAAGACCTCCACGATCAAACTCGAATGTAGCTGAAATCTTAATGTTATCATAAAGATAAATTCTGTCCAAAATGTTCCCATAAACTTAACAAAAAGGGAAATAGTAGGCAAATACCACCTGGAGGTGATCACTGTGTTTCAGTGCCTTGGCACACACAGGAACTGGAAATCTCCCACTTCAGCCATCCTCCCTGGGCAATCTCACCACAAACAGCTCTACGAGATGTCTCTCTGACACCCATAATGTTGACATAATGCTGTTAGAGACTTACAACAACATTCATTGTTTGGAAGAAAAAATTTGGATCTACTGTCCAATCACCAAAGGCTCCCAAGCCTGTAATTCAATAACAGATGTGAGAGGTTACATCAGAAGGGTATTTGAGCAGTACCAGGGAGGCCTCATCTGGAATGGTGTGTACAGTTCCACCCAAGGAAAACAAATTCAATCTGCATTAGTAGGAGTATGACTGAGGGGATCAGAACTCCTCAAAGAGGAGGCTTTTCATTTGTATAACCTCACAAAATGAAAGTTGAGAAGGATGTTGTCTGTTTTTCACTCTTCCTCATCACAGAGCTAACCAGCAAGAAGGAAAAAGAGCATTTTAACTAAAGGTTGAAGCTGGCACAAGAACAAATGGCATAAATTGGCCATAGACACAGCCTAGATTAGAAATGACAGTGTAACTCTCATATAAGCAAGGAGAAAAAAGGGAATAGAAACAACAGATGCAGGAAACCACAGCTATTTAGGCTAATGAATATAAAATATTGGTTACATGGACCTGGCTGCATGAGCCTGGACTTGATGACTGACAAGGTTGCTTTGCCTGTTTCCCCAGGTCCATCAGTCAGACTTTTCCCAGTTCAGGTCCAGGCTGCCATGGGTTAGACCAGGCAAGAAGTGCCTGCTGTGTTGAGGAAGCTGAGGAGCCACACGCCTGCCCTGCCACAGAGTCTGACTTATCCGCACTGTCAGGAGGATCCATTGTGAATTACTGACTCCTGTGGATTAGGGAGTGAAAAACCAGGCTTGCCAGATGTGCTTTTTTCACATATTTTGACAATTATAGTTCAGCTTAATCATTTATGATAATACTTCATAATGTTCTAGCAAATGCTCTGGAGTATACTTTGCAAAAAATAATGAAGTCTTAAGTAACATGGCAACTCACTCGGCTTTTAAATCTTTGCTGAGAAGCAGAAGGAAACAACCAGTGTTTTGTGCAGATTATGGAGAGTTATTGTGGTGAAATTAGGAACAATTCCATTATTGCTTCCCCATCAGTTTCCTCAGCATTAACTACTATAAAAATACCGTGGTTACACAGCAACAAGACACCCTGAAATGAGATCAAACCAGACCAGAGCTGCAGAGCTCTGAAGGAAGCAATGCTATTAAAGACTAACATGAGGTTACACAATAGGAACCATGGGAAAGGACCAACAATTTCTGTGTCTACATTCAGCTCTGTTCTCTTAATTCTCATTGAAAGTCAGCTGTCAGAGTCCTACATAACAACCTTCTAATCACAGCTTTGCTCAGCAAAAGCTGCAAGCTATCATAAAAGTGCATCTTTCACTTAAAAAAAGAATCTTAAAAAAATCATTCTAATCGAAATTTTCCATCTGACTCCTTTATCACAACTTCTGGCCAGGGTTGGAGAAGTACCAGAAAATGAATCATGTGATCTGACAGAGCTCATCTGCAGCACACACACGAGTTGATATAAGCACTTAAACATCTTGTGTCAGTAACACTGACACTGCCTCAGCTGTGAGAAATGTCAACAGTTGAACAGTGCCTGTACTTAATTTCAAGGAAATTAAGGAAGCCAGTGGCATTCACAGAAATTCCCATTTTCCAACTTCCTTGTTTTGCTGATTGGCAGCAGTTGCCATTATAACATAAGGTGGAAAATAGGAACAACTTGCACAGATCTATCATATGTTTCACATTCTGTGAGTGTTTAGGTGGAAGGAGTTATTGTTCCAAGGCTCCGAGAGAGGTAACGGAGTATTCACTGCAGATGCAAGTCTGAGGCACTCTCCATTTCATAACATCAGAATCCCTCCAAATGTTGTGCCAATGGAGACAGTAAACTGACAAGAAATGTAGATCAATGTTCTTTAAACATTTCAGCTTTTCTGATAAGCAAACATTTCAGTCTGTGTAATATTGTCAAACTACAGCTGCAGAGAATTTTGAAGAGGCTCCTATGTGCGCTTTAAATATTCCTATTTCTTTCTACCAGAAAATGTTCTCAAGAGAGCAGAACGCCAACACAATCCTGTTCTCAGTGCATCACTTGCCCGTGCTGAGCGAGGCAGAGGAGCAGGCAGAGCCTCGGTGAGTGCTTGGAACTCGGTGCCACTGCCTGAACGAGGCACTTCAGGGCTGCACCAACACAAACAGGGAGATATCTTGCCCCTGGATTTGTGCACGAAAAACTTTAATGACATTGCAGAGAGAGAGAGGATTTGGCAAAGCAGGCGGAAGGCTACAGGCATTACACTGCCATTAAATTAGCATTTAATCTTTCCTTCACGAGATGCAGCATTTTCCTGAGAAATGTGATCTTTGCAAGATACCAGACTCAGGGATCTGTCAAATAATCAAAAAGCTGATTTCCTACCACAGAAAAATCTTTCCATGAAATAAGACTTTTTGAATGACACACAGGGAAATTACAGGAAGGTAGTGAATGCTTCTTGTTTGACGGGAAGAAAAATTCTAAAGAGCTCACACTAAAAAGTAAAATATTAAAATTAAGAAGATTTTATATACATGTGAAGGAATCTGAATAAAATTGAGACTCCATCATTAAAATTGGGTCCAAAAGGTGCAAGGGGATAAACAGAGTAATGCACCTAAGACCTGATGACCTTGGGAAACTTTGTCCCATGCAATGACAGAGGAAAAGTGATTTGTACAATTATGTCCATGTTCTGCACGTGCACAGCAAATTTGGAAGGCAAGAAACAACTTTGCAAGTGAGAGGTGTTTTTGTAGCATTCTTTCCACATCAACCAGTAAAGCTCTTAAACTGCTCACAGTTAGGAAAATGAGAAAATATTCTGTTAAAATAAATTATGAATCCGTATCCACTTCAATATTTTTCTTTGGAGCCTTTTCCTTTCTTTTTACTTTTGCTATCAAATCCAGGAACGAAGAACAAAAAGTTTGTCTTAGGCAGTTTCTGGATGCGACAGCAATGACTACTGGCCTTCCAACATACACCATTTAATAGTTCTGTTTGATGAGAAAAATTTATCTGTTTTCTTGTGAGACACCAAGTAGGGGCGTTCTCCAGACAGCAGAAACTTCCTCTACTTAGGAGATAAAATACAAGAAAACAGATACCAAGGACTTTGTTAAACTTTCCAAAAGGCATTAAATAGTACCACAGCTCGCTGATCACTTTGCAATGCTCATCAATATTTTGGCTACGGCTTTGCCAAATAAAAAACTTTGAGATGACTCATCCTTACTCTTCACAATAGCCAAGATTCATCATCTGATGTAAAGGCAGGAATAACAGTAAGAACTAGAAAAGTGAATTTTCATGTCATATTTCAAAGAGATTGAGCTGTGCAGGTTGTACAAAAACTTCAAGGGAATTCGAGTTACAGTGTTTGAGCTCATTACAAGAGCTCAAAATCGAAGAAGATCAGAAATGCCAAGGAAAAACAAAAGATATGTCTAGCATCTTCCAGAAAATCAACTCATCCCTATGATTTTACATCAACATATAAAATGATAGTAACAAAAGAGTCAAACACCTTTGCATCAAGTTGGTTCTAAAAAGTGACACTAAAATAGTGTGTGTTTGTGGGAGTTTGTGAAAGGCAGAGCCTCCGTATCGATGCAAAAGCTGAGCTATGCAGCCTTGCAACCTTATGGAACAAATGTAGCAGCCCTGCTTGGAGGGAACCTGTTGTCTCTGCCTTTCAGTGGCTTTGAGATGTCCCTGCTTCCGTGGCACACCCCTGCTCACGGTGTCCCTTCGATCACTGCCTGGCTGCTTGGCACTCCCCCTCGACCTCACTTTTCTCCTGACTGTTGGTTCCTCTCGCCCTTCAGCTGCCCTGGCCTCTGGGAGCACTCAGGGCTGCTCCTGGCAATTTCCAGTCTCAATTTTAAATTGAGGAAATGGACACCTGTAGGGAAGCTGTGAAGAAGGTACAGCTGAACACATTGACACTTGTTTAACACTATTCATGTCTGAACAGTAAAGTTTCAGAGGAACAGTGAACACAGACCTGTGACTGAACCATCACCTAGTGTTGATGAAAATGACCATTTCCTGCGTTGACTGCTGTGCTCTGTGCACCCCCTGACACGTGACAGAGCTCCTGGTATGACTCTATACCCTGGTACAGCCACAGGTTGCCATGGAAAGCAGGGGAGGAAGGCAGCTTGTACACCAAGGTATAAAGTGATACAGGCTTATCCAATAGTTCAACACGAGGAAAAAGGCCTCTGAGGCCTTATCTTGTATTGATTCAGCTCTTCATACAACTGTTATAGCAAAAATCTCTCTTCCTCTCTGGAAAAAAATAAAATAAATAAAAATCAAGCAATGTTACAACATAGAGATGTTTTGTTCAAGACAGTATTTACTTCTCTACAGGATTAGGCAGGCATCTATTCTCAAGGAGCACAGAGCATAACCTGGATTAAGTTTGTTGCTTCTCCTAGTGAGAAATAACTTGTTTGCCAAATATTTTTGAAGTAACTGTGACATCCAGAAAGTCTACTTGAATCCGGAAAACAGAGAAAAGTGGTAGTAAAGAAAAAAGCTTAGAAAACAAATATGCCATCAAGAAAAATAATGTACTGAATAGCTACATGGCAAATACTTACTGGTATATATCTATCTGACTTCCTCTGGAAAAATACACCAGGGGCCCATAGCTGGGGAGGAGGAAAAACAACATCCAGCAGAACAATAAGAGATGCTGAAGGAAGCATATATAATAAAAAGAGCTATAAACACTTAGCAAGATAGTAACAATTGTTTCCTTGAAACTTAGCACCTCGTTTGGTAACAAAAAAAGATTTCCAGCAAAGTGAAATCCATGCATTTTATTGCTCTAATTCAGACTATCCATTATATTACAATCCTTACATCCATCCAAGGATGTTCTCTTGTAGTTTTGAATGTTTAGCACCTACAGACCCCAGAGCAGCTCCTCACCGGGAACAGAAGGGTTTCACCCCAGCAGGTGAAGGAGGAACAAAGCCACGTCTGTACTCTGACCTAAGGGTGACAACACAGAGAATGAACAAACCTTTCCACAGGCCTGAATGGTCGTGCTACAAGGAGAACAGTTTTTGTGTACGCAAGCAAACCCACTGACAGGATGGCACGGGAGGAAAGAATCCAACCCTTCAGAAATCACGTGAGATGCTGGAGGCAGCGAAGGACCCAGGGCTCTGCAGGTGTCACCCAGGGCTCAGTGAGAGTCACGATCCATTGCTCCTTCAGTTCATGTCCTGCATGCTTTGAAGACCTGCTTCAAAAAAGCAAGCTCCCGATGTTGAGGAAGCTGAGTGTTCACTAAAAGAGACAGATTCAAAGGTCTGTCTCGACAAGAAGACTCCTGACTTATGAGAATATTCTAGCAAGGCACAGGGAGAGAGACCTCTGAGATCCACATAGGATGAAATGGCCACAGATGTGTCACACGCTCCAGGAGGGCAGTTCGTGTTCACAAATGCCTGCAAATGTCTAGCAACAAGTCCATTGCTGTGAATCACAGGAGGAATAAATGTTTAAATACTGAGGAATTATCTTGTTATTCTCGTTTGATGCTAAAATGAAAATAACAACTATTAAACCTACGCATTAGTTCTTCTCTTGTTGTAAGGGTCTGAAAGGGGACAACTTCCTTGGAATTGTGACAGCACTTAGGAAATGGAAAGCACACGAGGATAACAGCAACTGACCCCCTCCCTCAGTGACAGATGGACAGATCTGTGTTAGCAGGGATGTTTTGTTCTTTCTGTGCAAAGTCAAAGCAGAGCCAGCCGTGGCAGCAACAGCGTGAGCAGCACTCCAACTTCACTGCTGAGCATCCTTGAGAAACTATTAATTAGTTACAAAGTTTGAATAGGCACCTTCCACTGGTCTCTTTATGAAACCACGTCATTCATCTCAATTAAGTGGAACCCCATAGAATGGCTGTGGGGAGTTCAGAATAAAACCAACTTTTTCAGAAGCCTCTTTCCTTATTTCACTGCTTTCACTTCTTTTGTTAATTGCCTAATTCCACCTTTTCCTGACTGCACTCCCCTTGGGAGGTAAAGACCACTTAGCTATTTATTCACACAAGCAATGGGGCTTTGGAAAAAAAAAAAAGTGCCCTCATTGTCAGACATATGACAAACGAGACTAATTCATTAGTAATTAAAAAGTGTAGCATTTTAAATGCTCACCTCACTGGCACACTGGGAGGTGGAGGGAGGAAAACAGAACAGCTTTAGAGAATGGGGTTGTCAAATGTGCCTATGTTTGCTCACATGAGAAAGGTGAAATTCTCACAGGTTGATCCTTCCCACTTCCCTGTCCTGCCACCTTCATCTGTAACGACTGATTAGGCCTCCCAAAGCACTCTCATTTCATGGCTGCTGATAGGCAGAAGGATATCCAGGCTGCATCTGTTGCCATTTCTGGAAAGTCAGGGTAGCTGGGAGTTTATCACCTAAGCATCACCCTTGTGCCTGTAAAGAAAGACACAGGTGCAGGGAGCATTGTTGGGATCATTGTTTGAAGAGCAAACTACAACTCACTTGCTCCAATGCACTCATTGCATTCTAATTTTGATTGTAAAGAACTATCTCAAAACTACACCTAGACAAGAAAAAAACATCTGTTCCAGGATTCTCTACCCCCCTGACTTCCAGCACAATCTTCTGTTACTGCCCATGAAATAACAGCAACGCTTTTAAAGCCTCAGCTTCTGGAATTGTTTTAGGATTTTTTGTTAAGTAATCACTTCTTTCACAGATCTAAAACAAAGTTAGGAAAGTTTTAACTCTACAAATAACATGCTTACAGATTTGAAACAAATTTCTGTAAAAAAAATTGACACATTGATTTATTATTATTATTTGCAGTTGGTAATTCTGCATTTCACCTGATTTGGATTCAAAATAGTTGGCTTCACCTTTCGTCCTTCCTCTCATACTCAGTATTTTCCTATCTCAAAATGTACTGCAATGTTTAATTTGGATTTTCTGTGCTGGATTTGTATTTCAACTAATATTGTGCTTTCACGTTTCTTTTCTAATGTATCATTTTTGCATTTATTGACCGAATCAAGAATTAAAGTATGCCAGTTCTTACAAAGAAGAAAGAATTTTCAGTCCTAACTGGAAGTAGAGGTGCTGTATTAGGCCACAGTCAAAAGAATTCCTTTTAATAGCACTGTTTAAAATGTATCCAGAGTAAGGGTTCTGCTATAAAGCAATTTCCAGCTTTCTCAGTGTACCAGTCACTTGTGCTTGCTCCTTACCACCATCCTTAGTTACCTATCTGAAGATTTCCTACAACCAACCCCCCGTTTAGGAATGTCTTGCAAAGATTCAGGATTCTGGCTCAGTAATATTTCTTTTTCCTCCTGAGCTTCTCGCTCCTGTTTTAATGCAATAAATACCATCTCCAGATACTGAGACACATAAATAATGCCTAGGGAGCATCCTGTGCATTTTCACCCCCTCTCCAGGTGAAATGCTCGGGACTGGACACGCGCCAGGTGACCGAGGCGCTCGGCCAGCCCAGCAGCGTCCCTGGCCTTTCACCTCCCCCTCGCAGGATGTGCTCTCTTGGAGCTCCTCTGGGGCTCTGGTGACCACAATGGCTTTGGGTCCTTTCACCCGGAGAGCTGCTCCCTCCCCAGCCCATAACACAGCTGACAAGGGCATGGCTCCAGACTGGGGCTAAGGTTGGACCCAGCCACATCCAGGCTCCTCTCTGAGGACTCCAGAAAAGCTGAGGGTCCTTTCTGCGCCTTGGAACTCAACTGGAGCCTCTCTAATCAACTCTGTCTGGAGCTCCGGCCCCACTCACGACGAGCAGGACACAAATAGAACACCCTTTGATTATGGTGTTCAGTTCATTATTAACCATGCAAATCTAAACTCAACAAAATCCCCGTTTTTTAAATTATTAATTAGCAAATGACAGCATAAGTGGTTTTGTATTGAGTATAAACCTCTGAAATCAATGAAGCTGTTTCACATGAAAGAAATGTATTATTTTAAACACCTTAATAGTGTCAGGAGACTTGCATCAACATTAATCTCCAGCAGATAACATATTCAAAAATACAGCTCTCATTGGGTACAAGACTCATTAATAGTTTGCAATAAATATTATGCGCTGAGACAAGCATCCAAGCTCACCAATTTTTGGTCTTTGCTGAATTCTTCTCAGCTACAATTAACTCAGCAGCAAATTTGGGCACTTTTAGAGCAGAGGTCTGTGAACTCTGTGCTTTGACCTTGAGTGCAGTTATTGTCTGGGCAAAGAGGATGCTATAAAGGAAGTTTGAAAACGTCAGTTTTTAGGGCTTGATCCTGAAATTGGCTTAATATTTTAAGGAGATGAGCAGAATGGGGTCAGTTGATGCCGCTTATTGTGTGTGACATCATCACACAATACTGGAGAATTGTCTTCATTGTGTGAAGACAAAATGACGATGCAGCACTGAACAATTCTGCAATAAACTGCTGTTCTACTGGGCTTGGAGAGTTGAAAATTTAGGAGGTATGAAACATTGAACAGGAATTTCATTCCCCATAAAAAATGAAACATTGAACAGGAATCCCACTCCCCATAAAAGGTCGGATTCGAACACCAAGCACAGAGGCATTGAAAAGGGCTGCTGTGTGTTAGGGGTGGGTTTGCTTCTCTGGGTCAGGGGGTGATCTCTGTGTCCAGACACGTTGAGAGGAATTTGCATTGTAAAATCACTTCCTCCAGTAAGGTCTGACCATCTTGAAAGCAAATCATGTTTTGCATCAGCATCCAAGCCATTTCCTAAAAAACACCTCAAACTGTGCATGGAAGTGCTCTGTGGCCATGTGTTCCCTTCTTTGCTCATGCCCCAGAAACAAAAGCACATCAGTAACACGGGGACTGTCCTACACAGGTGCGGAACAGAGAGGTGGCCATGAAACAACCATCAGGCTCCCACCAGCTGTGGCAACCCTGAGGAAAATAAAACACCTCCAAAAGACGCTGCAAGACAAGCTGTGGAGCCTTGCAGCAGAATCAGAGGCTAAAATCAGACTCCAAATGCAATTTCAGAGAACCAAAGTCTACCCCAAAATTACTTAAAATGCCTGAAACTATAAACAAAACCCAGTTCACAATAACGCAGGTTTTTACCCTTCCTATTATGGACTCCATCAAAGGAAATTAAAAGCTTCCAAATGCTTTTTCCAGATTCCAATGGAATATTTAATTGTTGATAGGAGGAAGCAGTTTTGCATCGCAATAATAGCTGGCGTAAAATAATTCAAGTCAGAAATGGCAACAGGATCTTCCTGGGGAAAAGTCTGTACCTTTGGAGTACACTTCCCTTCAGCACAACAAAAGCCCAGATGTGGGACCTTCAAATACAGTTGGGCAAATGACAAATTTATTCATAGTTTCTCTGGGTTTTTTATTATCAGAATAAAAAAACCTTTTCCATTTTGACCTCAAATTTCTCGTGCTTGCTGCATATCCTTCTGGCTCTTGTTTTGAATATTTTTATTATTCTGAGTAATTGCATGCTGGCAGTTTTCATAATCGTTAATTGCACTAGATGACTCTTGTGATCACAAATAAAACATTCGGGAGGGAGTAAATGAATGGAACCATCCTCAGAATCAATAACTGCTGAAGTCTTCCTACATACAGATAAATCTTTTTTTTGTGCACAGAATAAGTTATCTAATATTTTCATCTACATTGTTGATGCAGGAGCAAACTTTTTTTGTTCATTCTTGAATTTAGCACTGTGTCAGATTTCCTACTGTCTCTCATGTACAACACTTTGAACTGGCAGAGAAAATAATCCATTACTGTTGGATCCCATCTCTGCACAGTAGAAACTTAAAAAATGAATTAAAGGAATTGAAATGAAAACAGTACACAGAAAAATAAAAAATGAAAGGACAACAGTACCACATTTCTTTGTTGGTGTTCGTTTTGAAATGGTTCATAATTCAATTAGTATAGATCACAAGTTTGTTGATTTGCTAAAGAGAGCTCTCCAGGGCATAAAAATATTTATATAATGATTGGAGCAGCAAATAAAATTCATAAACAAAAATAATTTAAATTATAACTGAAAAATTATTACCCCTAAAGAAACATTTACAGTCTAAACAAAACCTACAACCCCAACCAACCCGAGCCTTCTGTGATCAAAATGCCCAAATTACAACCTATTATTCTCCAGTATTTTTGCTGTGCATAGCACAGAGCCAATGTCCCGTTTTACAGTGCTGCCTCCCGACGCCCCCAGTTCAGTTCCTTGGCTCAGCTGGACATTCCTGGCCACGGGCAGCTGTTGGAATTGGCTTTTCAGCTTCCCTCAATGTCTCACACAGGGGTCCAGCATTACCCACAGATGTCACTGCCCGAACGCAGCAGCCCCTCGCTGGCGATGCAGGGAAGGGGATGCAGGCCACAGCATCAGCCTCAGGGTGCAGCCACGGGAACGGCACTGGCCTGTTCACTGCCACAACGTCCCACCATAAATGAAGGAACAATTGGAAATACTATTTGAGCACTTATTTAATGTTCCTTCTGATCTAAGCCAACTGCAGCCTGATGGACTCTCAGTCATTTCTAAGGTGGCCCACGGTAATTAATGACAGCAAAGGGTGAAGGTCTTTGTTTTCTGTCTCCTCCTCAGCACCTCTGCAGTCTCCCATTCTCAGGTTCTCCTGGAATGCATCTCCTCACCCACAAATAACCCACTGGCACGTTCCAGGATTGCTTCATGGTGCACATGAAAGCGTGATCACCTGCAGGCAATCAGGACATTTACTTCAAACACACACTCCTGATCCAAATCAAAATGCAAATGTAAACTCACTCATCTGCCATCCAGAGTCATAAACATCCACACAGTTTGCTGTCTGTAACAGCAATGATCTGCAATTAACAAATGAGAGCAAACCGCAAAATCATTTTCTCCCAGGTATTTACGTGTGAGTTTCACGGTGCCACACAGCCCACCCTCATCTCAAAACAAGGATCTAAATGCTTCATCATGGTATATTTAGTGACACATGGACAAAATGCAAATGTGAAATTTAAAGTTATATAAATTAAATGATAATCACCTCCTCCTCCTCAGTAGTCTGATCTGAATCTGGGAGAAGCTGAAGCTCCTATTAACTACAAAAAACAAGTGATCTGTTTCAAGATGTGTTCAGCAGCTGCAGCTTCCATTTGGATAAGAAAATACCTACTACGAATAAATAAGTGTACAATTTCCAGAGAGTTCCAAACACACTGAGCTCTTCTAGAAACCTGACTGTGACTGCAATTAATGTTCCTTAGGCATGGTTAGCCCAGCCACCCAAACTAACTATGGCTTCTGCAGAGGGCTGGGAATTACACCAGTTATATCCACCAGTGGATAATGAAAATAAAAATTAAGCAAAAAATTCCCACAGAGTTAGGTTGAGACAGACTGGAATTTATAAGCAAATGATTAGAAATGATTAAACAATGGAGCTTAGCTTTAAATGGTGTGAAATTACTTCAGGACCAGCAGAACTTCATTACTTTCTCTGTTTGTGCATAATGGATTTTTTGGAGTATAATTTCTCTCTTGAAAAGCTCCATAATATTAAAATGTTTTTGATTAACTAGTCAAGAAGCAAAGCAAACAACAGACGTTTTTATATACTGGTATCCAAATAACTCAGGAGAATAACTGGGAGCACAATGAAAACTAAACTGAGCCAGAAATGCCTTGTAAATATTACAGTAGATGCTTCTGCCAAAATATTGTCAACTAGTACAGATTGCACAGTGCCATAATTACAGTAGATGACATAAAATTATTATAAATTAACAGTTTATAGTACAAAGTCATGCATTATGTATTTTTATTAAGTAGCTACACAAGTGCATGAAATGAAGAACTGTGAAATAGTGTAAAAAGTGATTAAACTGATCTAAACTTTGTCTACAACACAAATTACAGGCTCATTTTTTTCACAACGTTTAAACTCAAGTCATGTTATTAGGCAAGAATTGTTGGAACTGGGGAGAAAGGTGTTAAAGCCTAAAATTCCATTTCTAAATCAAGATGATAACTTCTTTTTAAATAAAGCTACGTACGTAAATTTTAATCCCAAGCCAAAGGATTTGAACCAAAAAGTTGAATCCTAACACAAGTACAACCTCAACAATTTTTCACAGTAGTGATTATTTATTGTTGCAGTTCTTTATGATAACTTCACTGTTCCCCAGCTGTGAGGACCTGACATTTCATTTGGGCTATGGATCTTTATGTGTAAGTGCACATGATGTAAATACTTGGTTAGAGTTTCTGTCAATGCAATGAAATCTATTTTATCTGTACCTGTGAGAGTGTGAATATTTATTTTTAGACTGAAACATAATACTGTTTAATACATTTAGCAGATATCTTTCATTAACTGTATAGAGAGATTTAATCCCTGCTGCTAAACTCCTAATGAACAGTAATTCCCCTTCTGGGTTTTATTTGTTGAGAGAGACATGCCAGTATCCCACTGCAGAGCCTGATGCAGTGACCGTCAGACACAGCCCTAACTCCCATTTCAGTACTGGGGCAGTGAGGATTTTCTGCTGTAGGTGAGCACTCACATCACATTCACACACAAATGTGTGAAGCATATTTGTGTCCATCTGGGACTCACAGAGCTGAAACTGATCTCAGTCATAGCAACCAATTTTAAACTCAGTTTTCCTAAATTTGTTGTCACTTCTGCAAACCAGGCAGGACCAGAATGGTGCTTTAGAGATGCATTAAGTGTTCTGAGTTTCCGGAATTGAATCTTAGTCCAGCAGAGGCACTCCTAGGAATTAACTGGGCTGTATTTCTCTCTGTCTCAGCTGACAGTGTCTTGCAAGAAAGCTTTTACATCAAGACAGACACTGCTTTCCTTTAGAGTTTCTCTGTATTTTGGCAGTGCTTGATAATATATTTTGGATCAAGCCAAGACACAAAAAAAGCCAGTTGTTTATTTTACAGTTTAAGATGGCCTTAATCTATTTTCTACTTGCAAACATTCACCATTTCTGGTCAACCTCACTTCTAAAAATAACTTTGCTTCAACTGAATTCCATTACAGTGGATTCGGTCTCTGATTAATCTATTAGAGATATTATTAATATAACTTTGATTTATTAGATATAAATACATCTGTTATATATCAGTCAGTGAATTTATCTAACAGAAGTTATCTTGCAGAGGAAATGTGCCTTTCCCCAAGGAGCACTCGTGTACAGTCACAGTAGTTGTTAAATTTAGGAAACAAATCTGTCTGTGACTTGCCATTTCCTTCCTGCATCAATCTGGTTTATTACGGATTAGAAATGGTCTTGTGTGTCATGGTACACACGTGTGGCAAGAACCTGTCCTGCACAGAGCCCACAGTATTCCAGACCTGTTAAAGGAGACACCTGTGAAAACCGGCAGTGGGAGATCTCCCACGCACACTGGGAACCACCAGAGTCTGATCAAAGGCAAAAACCCCAGCTCATCAGCATGAAAAGTTAAATGCACATTATTCAGAGATTTTGGAAGTGTTGCAATCACCTGTTTCCATTTCTGTCACCAGGCCCAAGCAGATTCAGCTTCAGCTTGGCCAAGCACCAAGTTATTATTGCAAAGAACAGATAAATGAACAATAATAGCAGGTGATGAACAGCAAAGGCAGAGTTAACAGAGCAGCTACACCCAGGCTCCTGTCATAGGACATATTTCCAGTTTACAGAACATTTTGCCATAATCCTATTCCATTTATCAGCAACAGCGGTCGCTACATGGAAAAAATACAGATTTCCTACCTATAAGAAATGCAGGTTGGTTGCTCATTTTCATGGAACGTGACACTGCAGAGAGGAATTAGTGGCACAAAACACTTTGGAGAAGTGAAAATCCTACTACACAAAACATAGCTCCTATTACACAAAAACATTCATGCAAATAAGTTTCTGAAGATCTGTGTCCACCTACAATCATAATTTATAGAACATGAGTACAGAAAAAAACCTCAGAGAACCTTTTTCTACTTCGACTCAAACTCTTATTTTTTAAGCTGCTTGCACATCTCCAGATCATCATAACCAGTCAAATAGGAACTTAAAAATCATATACCTAAAAAAAATAGCTAAAACTCTTTCATTTCACACCTCTGTTTTACCAAATAGTCCTACAAAAGATCTTAGGCAGAGCACATACAAAAGTACTCACCTGTTTGTGTTTTGTTCCTTCCCAAAAGCACTCAGGCTGAAATGCCAGCAGCTCCTTCAAACTGACCTCTGTTCTGCCAGTTAAACACCCCCTGGAATCCCGAACACTGGGAAGACCAGAGAGATGGTTTTCCTTGGCATGAAAGTTTCTACAAGCAGGTTTTAGGGAGCAAATCCAACCTCCAGGTCCTGTGATCTACCCTGCCCATGGAGTTCAGTGCTCCTGGAACTGCAGCCTTTCCCACTTGGCAGCCAATTCCCCTGAACCAGGTAGGAGAATTTACACCTGGAAAATGTCAGGAAGAAAGAGGGGAACCCAACACTGAAACAAAGGATGGCTCCTGTGGTAGCTCGAATATTGGCAGGTGAAGCACAGCTAGCAATCTGTGCTCTGACTGTCACAAACAAAACATGAGGAGATGGAATGGAAGGAGTACCAAGAAGCTCTCCAGTTTGCATTAAACCTTAGCTACCATTTTCTTTCCATGATATTTTCTTAGTGTTTGATTTCTTTTCTAATGACAGTGTAATGCGCACTGACACCTTTTCATTTCCACATCATCAAAAGTTCTCTAAAGGCTCACACTGAAATCTCTCTGCAATAATCACAGAGGAATCAAATTAGCATCCTAATGAATTCTCCATGGACTTGTGCCCTTATGTGTTTTCCCCATTCTAATCTCCTGTCATAATGGCACCTTAACTGGGTCCCTACAGATTCCTACCAAAATTATTATGAAACAGTTCACGTGATAGCTACGCTTCATTAAGCTGAACAGAGAGTGAGAGGCATTGTAAAAGAACAGATTCTGAAAAGTAACTACTAGGTACAGTTACAATATCTGGTTTGCCCTTCTGGATTGGTTTTTTTCCATACTGTTCCCAAAGAAGTCAGTCTGAAAAAACCTAGCTGGAAGCCCCCTCCAAAATTCTTAATATTTAAAATATTCATCTGGAAAACTTTCAAGCCCTGCAGCACAAAAGCAGGTTAGCTGATAACTAAACCAGTGTTTAATGGTCAGGGGAATGAGCGCCAGGAACCCAGAGCACAACTTTTTGAACCAGTTGACTCCAGTAAAGGGTGAAATGTGAACAAGCACCACACAGTGGGTGCAAGGCTGAAACCAGAATCAGTGCTGGGAGCAGCTCAGAGTTGTGAGCATATGCTCATAGCAACCATATTTATTGTATCATGGCAGTTTAGACACAGAATCACAGAAGGAAAAAATAAAATATTAATTTCTCCTTTTATATAGCTGTTGACTGATAAGAGGCACCAAAATATTTTTGCATCTGTATCAGAGGTGCTGAGCCTCTTTTTGAAGACCTCAGTTGTGATTCCTGTGTGAAATAACTGCCAGCATTTTCCCTCCCACGGAGGAATGTCACAGAGCGCACGGAAAAGAAGCTGTACATCTTTCCTGTAGTAAAGTAAAAAATGGGGAGAAATCCAAGGGGAACGGCTAAAGTAATTTTCATGGCTAAGTAGAAATACCAATAAGATGGAGTCCCATAAATTGTTATGAAAATTCTACATCTCACTTCTATCTGAATTGGTGGATTAATTGCTTGGGCCGATCATATTTTAACAATCTGAAAGAAAAAAGTGACAAAACTTTGATGGTACTTATATTGAGAACAGAACAGAGCATAATAATTAAAAATAAATGACAAATTTGGTCATGACAGAGTGTTACTCAAGGAAAGGTTGAGTCACTAAAAAAAAATGAGCTTATTAAACTTCTCAAGCAGCAGATGAGTTACAGTGGTAATGGACAGCGTTAGTGACAGCTTGCCACGAGCCAGAACATTGTGACAGTCCTTGTGCCACAAGACTCTCGCACAAAAGGACTCTGCAAATACTTCTCAAACACGAATCTGTTGAGGGCTTAGGTAGGAAGGTAAGAACAGCTGGAGATGAAAGTGGTACCCGGCTTACAGCAGCAGGAGGAGGCAGTCCCACGGCTGCTGGCACTGGGAGGGTGAGAGGGGGAAGGACACAGCCAGGGGACAGTGTCCAGCCTTCCTTTTGCAGTACAAGGGGCAGCACTGAGGCCAGGCTGAGGAATTCCTCCTCACACACTCAGGAAGCAGCGCTGCTCCTGAAGGTATAAATGAAGGTGGTGTTCAGAGCAATCATGCAAAATCCAGGCCGTTTTCTGAACTGCCTGGACACATCTTCAGGCACCCTGAACAAAGCACTGACCTTCCTCCAGCTCTGCTCTGCTCTTGCTGCTTTCACATGGTTGGCCCATGGTTGACCTAAAGTAATTTCACTCGCTACGCTTGTGTTTATTGGAACTTGCAATGCCTTGGCAAATGCTCAGTATAATTAAAGACACTGAGACATGGAGCATCTCTGGTATTTTTCTTTGTTAAAAACGCACTGTAAAAATACTCTCCTTTCAGCTTCCAAACTACAGAAAACAACAAAGGTAAACTCATAAGGTCTTGCACGATGTTCAGGCACCTCTGGCTGTGCACACAATTGAACCACAGCTATTTTTGTCCACCTTGCCATGACATATTAAAATGCTCTGTAAAGAAGTGGCATT
Source organism: Eulacestoma nigropectus (assembly GCA_013397775.1). Taxonomy (NCBI): domain Eukaryota; kingdom Metazoa; phylum Chordata; class Aves; order Passeriformes; genus Eulacestoma; species Eulacestoma nigropectus. The sequence goes on from VZTE01002857.1 coordinate 417,652, forward strand.
CTTATATGAGAAACCTTGAAGCGAAATGATTTCAAGTGCAATAAAATCTCTGGTGATATGCTGACTTTCTCCTCCAAGAGAGCTCCATCTAACTGACAGGGAAAAAAAATTGTTTTACTACATATGCTGTAAAGTTATACATTTAAAGCAGTCTCGGTAAACAGCTTAATGGCTTAATTTTTGTAAAAAAGAAATTTCCAAAATGCGATGGAATGATCATTTGAAATTATTTTTCTGATATTTTTCTTACCATGCTGAGGACGCAATTCGCCCAGCCTTACAGTAGTGATTTTAATCTTTGCCTTATTATGGCAAGAACAACAAATCATCAAAGGAAACATCCTCATAATGACAAAGGAGGAGAATACATATGAGCCATTGAAGCCTGCTTAGAGCTCAATTGACAACTCATTTGTCAGTGGTCTGGCACTAAATTGACCAAATTAGTTTTGCTGTTCTTCTTATACAAAGAAAACAAACCTAACTGATGGGGGGAAAAAAATTCCCTTCGGAAGATTCTACGACCATTGAAAAGCTGAAGTGTTATTAGCAGTCTAGCAAATGCATGCAAAAGGAAAAAAAATCTGCCGGTGTCCTGCCAGTGCTCCCTTGTAGGCAGAAATTACCATCATGTTCTTGCATTACTCAGTGCGAGCGTTCCCTCTGAAAGTCTGTGGTAACTATTTGTAGCTACAGGACTCTGCCTGCTCCAGCTCTAATTTAGTGTGTGGCTTACAGAGCCTCCACCTCATTAGTGCTCAGCTAGGTAACACTCCATAGGCAAAGCAAAGTGGCTCCCCCAAAGCACTGCAGGGAGCTGCAGTGAGTGCCAGCTGGGCAGAGAGGCAGTACCGTGCTGCTGGCAGAGACCTTCCCCAGTGCCCAGCTCGGGAGGGGAAGGGGCTTTTCTGGGCTCTGGTCTTGCCCCGTGCTTCGCACGCCCCAATGACAGCGCCAGGAACGTTCCTGGCAACTCTGAACAGAAGCTGCACAGCCCTGACATCGCTCGTGCCACGCTGCTGCGATACAAACTCAACTCTGCACCAAGTTTGATGAAGGTTTTTAGAGATTGCTCAAATCTCGAGGATCAAGATGCTGCTCCATCTTCTCTGGAAGCACAGCAACACCTCATCACTGCACAACTCACAAACAGCTGATGGGCAGCAGAGATGTTTGAAAATAACACATGCCACAGCTGCAGGGAGAGCCTATTTCAACACTATCAGAAAGCTGCAAAACATTTTGCAAATGTTTCTTATCTTTTAAACATTTATATGGAGCTCCTGCTATTGCCTTTTAGATATTACTCTTAAATTCTATCACGCAAAAATTATGAGCCTAGGAATGCATTTAAAGAAAATATAGTACCATGTACCTAAGCAGGTGAAGAAAAAAACCATATCATCAAGGCATTTGTGAATAAAAAGAGTTATTGGATGGAGTTTTATGTCCTGGAACATGAAGACCTGTTAGCATTTTACACTTCCAGAATGTGGTGATATTTTATATGCTGCTTAGATGTGCATAAGCAATAGCACCTCTTCTACTTTGATAAGCATTTCTCCACACAAAAACTCACAAACACTTCCCTCGTATCTATCCAGGAATTGCTATTTAAAAAAAAATAAATAATCTCAAAACATTTCTTAAGAGGGAAAAAACGTATAAAGCAGTCTCTTTTGCAGACCACAGCAGTTCTACTGAATGGCAAACGTTCATTATTATTCACTGATACGCAGAAGACATTACTGACAATTCCCAGAGTGTTTCCTCTTTCATAAACAGACTGTTGATGGCTGATGCATAATCCATCCGAGCAGTGCAATAAAAGGAAAAATACCACAAACTGTACACAGGGCAGTCCAAGAACTACGTGCCAAAACTGCTGCAGAGAGTAGACAGTGCATTTTCTTGCCTACACACAGTTCTCATAGTCAGTGGCATTATTTGTGAAGAAATGCAAACTCTTACACCCCGCCAGGCGATTTCTGCATTCAGAGACTTCTCAAGCACCACTGGACTGTAAAGAGCATTTCAGTCAAAGTATTCAAAGTTTAAAAAAAACTATGCTGATATGATGCTGTCAAAAGCCTTGTTTTAATTCCTTGTGGTGCATGAGATATCTCCTGAAAATACACTTCCTTATGGGATAAATCCATGGAACTCTCCTGCCCGGACAGTCCTAAGTCACAACACACCAAGTCCTAGAGGGAACACGAATGCAACAGCAAATCACCAAATGTGACGATGCTTTTGGCCCTAAGTATTATTTTTAGAGACATTCTTCATATAAATATTTCATTTTCCTGTGTATCCACCCAGCTTTTAGCATAGTGATTGTCTTAATGTCAGCTTAGGCCTCTAGGTGCTTTTTGCAATGCGAGCCACAGATGCAAGGAAAGATGGAAAAATATTTATTATGAATAATTTGTGGCAAGTTTTACGATTTGTTTTGAAACCAACTGTTCACAAAGACTTACGATTCAGAACTGTTTGACAAACAGTGAAATAATATCAGTGAATAAGTCCCTGGACATTATTCCAGTGTAGGCTGAGACCGTAACCAGTCTGGAGAATGGCTGGGGCAGCGGACAGGAGGTAAGGAAAATAATTCTTCCTGCTTTTGGTGCAAGAGATTTTTCAAAGTGATCTTCCCTTTCTCTCCTTTGTTTCCTTGAAAAAAAGAAAAAACAAATCCTTTCTTCTCTCTTCCACTATTTCTGTTTAAGATAAAAGCAAGCCAAATCGAGGGCGAGAGTTCAAAGGAGTTAAGGGTTCATTCACCTTTAACTTCATGAGTGAAGATGCTGAATTATTCCAGGTAACGTGACTCTTGGCCTAAACTTATTTCTGCTTTCTGTTGCCATCTTTTAGTAGAAATCCTTTATGATGACATTAAAAATACCTGGGTGCCTCTTGCTCCTCAAACACAAAATCTAACCGCTGTTTGTGACCACAGCAGCTCTTTTTGTGCAGCTGTAATTATACAGCTGGGATGGCACCAACACAATTTTATCAGTTCAGTAGAAGGGTAGACAAAGAAAAGCACAGAACACAGAAAGGAAGGCTCTGCTATGACTTGAGTATTTTACCTGTTTTTCATTATATATTTGTTATTTCTTTTGGGTTACAAATTTAAAAGAAATGTGAGAACAGCACTGTCCACAGGCTTGCTGGGGTATGGAACTTGCCTCTGTGAGAATTGTTGCTGTATCACAGGAACTGAGCTCTGCTGAAATGTCAGCAGCATATTGTCATTATTAATAAAATGTCTGAATTGAATCAGATTTGCAACTGGAAAAGGCAGAACTCCTGTTTCCAGCCTTGGAACCTTCACTGTGCTATCACTGCTGCTGAGTCCCATTTATGAAACAAAATTTGTTTGTTTCTTTAATGAACATATGGGAATTTAATTATAACAAAGCTGATGCACACAAAAATTTGCAAAAAGCATTAAATATACAGTAAGAAGTGTACTCAGTTTCAGCTTCCCCAGGTCTGCATAAAGTGACATCAGATAAATTCATATTCCATTTCTAAACTCAGACATATGCATCACAATTTCTTGTAATCAAGATATATAAAGGTTACAACCATCTGCTTCTCAGACTGCCTTGCTAAGTTGTAAGACAAACTCAAGTTTTGAATTTTCATTGCATTTAAAGGGCTGATTTATTGATATTTGGGAAAAAAAAAGAACCCACCCCAAAAAACAACAAAGGTCAAATCAATAGCTAAGAACAGTTATAATGGAGTTTTGTGGTAAAGTGAAAATATGACTGATAAGGTTGTAAAGTTCAGTACTTGAATATTCTCATTACACCTGTATTTCAGGGAAGGCTGTGCTCTTTTCCTCCTGTGGAATTGGCTGAGCATTGCTCTTAACCTCCCTGAGACCCAATTCAGGAAAACAAAGCAAAGCAAAGCAAGTTTTCAGCAAAAGTGAAAAAAAAAGGAACCATTGAAACAAAACCACTTCTCTGAAGCACCAGTTAAAAGGAGAACAAACTGATGTAAATCATTAACTGGGGTCATGCAGCACCAGCCTTCTCATTAAAAAGTCGCAATTAAGAAAACAGAAAATGCCACATGAAAGGCTACCTGCGTTCCTCCCTTTGCAAAGTGCTCCCATGATATATTTTTTAAAGAATAATTACATAATTGGCCCATATGCTGTATGGAATACAATTGGATCTTGATTTTGCCTCAGATTCCTGATTGCTGCTGTAGTTAACACTGGCAGCTCGGTGATTGAAATGTTCTTCAGACAGACATAACACAAATGTGTACTTTTCTGAGCAACACATTTCGTTTCTAATTATTTGCCTTATGTCAGTTGATAATTTAGGATATACAGAGGACACATTTCCCAATTAATCTCTTGGAACCCTGAAGCGTGAATTTCTTTTGTATATAACAGCTGGCATTTTCAAACACAGAAACCTAAAGCAGGAATGCAAAATCCCTCCAAGATACCTTGAAAACAGTTTTTCGTAATACTGAAACTCCTGTTACTAAAAACAAATAATTTCCAGCCCAAATAATGCAATTTCAGATAAATGAATGAGATGGACCAACAGAGAATGAGCCCTCCCCTCTCAAGAGCAGTGGAATATGTGCTTTTAGAGAATCACAACACAGATGCTGAAGTGCTGTACAAACCAGAAGGGTTTCCACCTGAAACAGGCACAATGTCCACGATGGCCAGTGATAAGATTTTTAAAGCCCACCTCTGCAGAGGAGCTACTTTTGGTATTTGCTGCTACAACTGATGAAGAGGGATGACAAAAACGGTGGGGTGTGAACAGGATTTATGCAGCTTTCTCTAAGTAAAACTCAGCCGATTTCCTTGTCTGTAAATACTCATTTTTGTTAGATCTAGCCAGGTTTCACCTGTAAGTGTCAGTTTGATGAAGCCAGTCTGAAAATGGTTTTTATCAGCTTCTTAATAGAATTTCTAGTCAGGAACAGAAAGGTGCAGAGATGTTTTCATTTACTACAGATGAGTCTGAAATACTGAATTTCAGATTTTCTCTCCCTTTGCTTCAGGCCAGCACCACGATTCTCAGTTTTCTACGTCTCCCTCGAGTGTATCAGACTCCCAGCTGGTTTGAAGGTGTCTCAACCTTTCCTGCTGGAGCTTGACCACGTCCCCCGAGTAACCCACAGTGTATGGGACAGACACAGGGACAAACCGAGGCTTGTGCTCATCATGGGATATGGGAAAGAGCAGATCCAGGGTACAGTGAGAGCATCCTAACTCCCTGCATCAGTTTGTTGAGGAACTGTGACTCTTGCCATTGCAGTGCTGGTACTCCTCCCCTTTTTACAGGTAGAAAAATAGTTGTGAAAAGACATTTGCATGGTCCTGATTTCACAAGAAAACATTTCTCTGCCTCAATTTACACCTTAGAATTGAAATTTGATGCTCAAATATACTACATGTACCTCAACATCTTCAAATGCAGACCCATCCTATCAGGGGCGTAACCAAGGCATAAATTCCATGTGACAGAAAATTTAATCTCAGATTAGTTGTTTGTTTCCCATCTCCAAGTCTGGCAACCTGATATTTTTTTTTAAATTAATTTATTCAGTTGCTATGGTGACAGCTCATCTTGTCAATCAGCAGCAGAAGAGGAAGGCACACCTTCCTGTAAGCAACTGCAGAAAGGCAACATTCTGTAGGCACGACAATTAAGAAATTGGATTAGTTTTGAGGAAATTAATATATACCCTCACAGTAAGAAGTCCAAATGATGTTTAACTCCCTACCACATTTATTTGTGTCATTAGAGTGCACTGGGTGAGGAAATGCAATCATCTGAACCAAGCATTTGGATGCACGTTCTCTCCGAGCCCTGGGGAGAGGAGACTGCTGTGGTGAAGATGGGACAAAGCAGATGAAATTTTAAATTGCTTTTTCTCGACTTCTATCCCATTTTAGTAGGTGTGTAGTAGTGGAGTGTCTGTAACTTCATAAAATAGTGGGATGGGTGCTAAACTGAGCAAGCTGTGAATACTAACGAGAAGTCTTTCCACGACATAAATTAAATGGCCCCATTCATGAAGGAGCTTCAGACTAAGCCTGAGTTGAAAACCCCATTTCCCCCAGAAATGGCCCAGACCCACTGAGGACAGAGCTTTGGTCTGAAGATTATATTGTCATGGTGCAGGCTGAAATCTCTCCCTCCTGCCCAACACTTCATGCCACTGCTACCCACTTTTACACTTCATTATTTTAGATCAGGAGAAGACATAAGACCATTTAACTCAGCCAACAGCTTTCAATACTTCAGCAGATTTCCTCCACTGGATCACTTACTTTTAGTATTCACCATTAAATGAAATCTAGCAAAATATTGAATAAAAGTTGAATACTTCTTTTTTTTTATTTCAAGACTCTCCAGAGTTTTGCACTTCTCTCGTGACCTTAAGTTTCATGTATTTTTCCTTATAATTAAATATTTTACCCTGCTTATTCTTGCAGATATCATGAAGAAATAATCTTACTATTGTTTGCACTATTCTTTATGCTCACCAGTTAATAATTTTCTTTTGCTTTATTAATTCCATTTAATTAAACTGAGTTACAATATCATTACTGCTAACTATTTCTTAAACATTTCTAATTTCTCCATTAAATCATTCTCTACATATTACATGGATACTTAAAATCTTAGTGCATTTTAATATTTCCTTGACATCAGCTGCTTCACAATCAAACTTTTGTTTCTTTATTTATTCTTGAAGTATCTGTTCAGATAATATTGTTATCACTAGTTCCTACATGCTCCTTTATTTATGAGACTTGTCTTTTTCATAGGATTAGCTCTCAAATAGCCATGGCTTGTTCCACAAATTCTCTCACTAAGCAATGCAGTATTGTCATCAAAAAATGTATTTTAAATAATATAGTTATCACAATCAAAATCTCCAGAATAAAATTCTTCCATGATCAAAGTTCTGGCTCTCTTGCAGACTTTTTTCTTCTAAATCAGCAATGCATTTTGCTATCTGCTTTTCCTAACTGCCCTCCAGGGTTACAATAACTGGATTGCTTTATTGTTCTTATCTATTAAAGCTTTCTGATGTATCAGCCAAAATACATTCTTATTTCACTGTAGCTGCCCAGCACCATCTCACACGGGCATCAAAACATTGCTTTGCTTCTTCTTGTTCAGCCCACAACAAATTTTATGGTTTTCACTGTTAAATTTTTTGCGATTTTTCTTTCTGGAGAAGCTCTGGTTTCTGTTTAGCAGACTGCATTTGGTCCTGGCATTTCCTCTAGAAAAAGAGGTGACTCTTCTATTCACATTTTCACTAATTCTAATAGGATAAGCATTAGGGGGCCTTGGCTGGACTGTATTTTATCACTTTTTTTTTCACATCTAGCTTACAATTGTGTCCTGCATAATCCACATCAACCAGCCGTGTCCCCTCAGGACCCCTGGGTGGCTCCGACCAGCAGCGTCACCAACGTCCCTTCCCACAGGAATGCAAAATCCCTCAAACCCTGCCTGGAACCCTGAGCCAGCAGCAGCTCCCTCCCATCCCAGCAGCGACTCCTGCATCCTGCACCACCAGGGAAGGAGCTACAGGCAGGGACAGGGGTGGGATGGTGCTGCTGAGGAGGTGGGGAGGCACTGCCAGGGCCTCTGTGAACAACTGCAGGTCTTGGAGCAGTGGAGGGACATGGAAGGGCCACAACTGCTACAGGATGCACATCCAGCAACAACAGCACTTTTCTTTCACTGCATGGGGACCAAAGGGATTCCTGTGCTGGGGGCTGATGGAAACACAAGGCAATGGTGAGGTTTCCAACTGATGCTTTAGCTCCCACCACACACAAAACAAAGGATCTTAGCACAGGGATTACGCTGTAGCTCCAGATGTCAGAGGTCTGTGTTGCTGGTTTTTATCACAAAAGGTGCCCACTGAAGCCTTTTGTGGGGTAAGGAAAATCCCTGGGTGTTTGAGAGACCATCCCTCTTGCCAGCAAATGGTCACTGTGCAACTCCTGGAACACCGGAACTACCAAAAGCCACTCGTTTGAGCTTAGTCCCCACTAAATCCTGTTCATGATGCATTTTCATCATCAACATTAACATGCTTAGCAGAGACAAATGCCATTTAAATATCATCCGATGTGCTTCGGTTTGCTCCTGCAATATGCTTCAGCTGTAGGGAGACAAGAACTTGTGTACCCAAAGCACATTAATTTTTAAAGGGATGTCTGAGGGATGGCAGGATTTGGGCTTGGTTTATTTTGAAAAGCAGCTGTGCTGGAAAATCCAAGACCAAACTCTTGAAGATGAATATCCAGAGAGCACAAAACTGCATGACAGTGGAAGAAGCCAAGCAAGGACAGATGAGAGAATTTTTCTATTGACTCCCAGTATGAAGAATCAACTTTTTCACCTTATCTGCTGTGAAATTAATCAGATTTTCACATTATGGTAGCACAAAGAGCTACCACCTGTGTAATTTCCTGAGCTCACTGGATTTTCTTTTGTCTGGCACCTTCTGTGCTGCCCAGTGTCATTCCTGTTTTGTTCATAGGCTCTGACAGTGTGAGTACATTTTCTCTCCAGAGCAGACAGCCCCCAGCTGTAGCTTTCCACATTGTGAAGCTGACACCATACAAATCAAGATGTGCCTTAAACTTGTCCTTGAAGTGCTTCACTTCTCTCCTGACCCCTCAGCTATTCACTACAATTTTATACCAAACAAAGAGGGGGATTTCTAGCACCTTTCCAGTATGTACAACCCATAAATAAATCAGAACACATGAATCTACAGGAGAACCACTACAATAATATTTAATCACTCCCTCAGAATTCAGCTGTCAAAATCTTTTCCCACAGATATTGAGGTATATAAGGAGAGTAAACATAGAAATATCTGAGATCTTGAAGAAATAACTGTATATTCTTCAAAATATTGCAACTGCATAGAGAAGCAGTAACTAAAGAGGACTTTGTAGGAATTTACTGCTGTTTGAAGTTCATTGATTCTCATTCTAGACACTTTTATTTCACCAGGCAGTAGTTTTGGAGTAGTTTTACTATTGATCATCTTCTCAGGCTGCTGAAGAAAAAGTTTAACCAGAACTAATGAGGAGTGAAACTCCCCCGCACCGGCCCAAGAGTGGGCAATGTCTAAATGTTGTGGTTAAATGTTTAGAAAGGTCCAATCAGATTCATTATCCACAAAACATCACATCAAACTGATAAAAAGAGAGAATTTAACCCAACATTGAAATGCATACCTACTACATGAATTCATTCTGGAGAGAAGAAAATCAACAATAAAAATTGCGCAAAGGATCCTCATTTTAACCTGATACACTTCTTTCCACCCAGAGTAAATGTAATACCTTCCTTCTCTAGACAAAATTAGCAACGTCCTGTCATAAATTAACTATTTAAGAGCAATTGAAGGCACTCATGACCGTTTCCATGTTTCAATCTATTTGAAACTGTTTCTAAATTGAAGGTTTATTCCCCTTTTTTGGTACTTTCTTCCCCTAGTTCTTCAGCATTTCATGTGTTCGTCAAATGCTTTTTGGATCTTACCATTTCCTTCCTTTCCAATGAAAATGTAATTAATTCCTGCAGGACTCAATTAAGATTTTGAGTGAAAACGATGCTGCAGGAGTGAGACAAGGAGGGCTGGTGCAGTGCCCAGCTCGTGGTGATCGGCAGTGTCACTGCTCCATCTCTGAGACCACAAACCACCCAAGGCCTGCGGAGAGGAGTGACTGTTCCAGAAGTTCAGGGTCCATTCCTTACAATGCATTCAGGGCGATCCTTTCGCTGAGCACGCATGAACAAAGTGCTGATGGTGCCTCTGGGCTGCCTGGGGAGCTCGGTGCTGCCACGAGGGTGCCTTGTGACCTCAGAGAGGAACATTGCCCTGGGGTGCCCAAACTTGCCTGGACCACTCTCAACATCAGCACAGCAAGGGCTGGGCTTGGCTCTTTCTCCTTCTGACACTCTCAGCCTGGGTGTTCTGACATGGGAGGGTGGCAAGGCACAAACGGCCCCTGTGGGTGACTGGTACCAACCTGGCACATTTACATCCTTAGGAGAACACCAGAACTTCCTTTTGCAACAGCATCCTCTGGGGTTCTCCCCCCTGCTTAGGCAGCTTCCTTGTTTTGCTTTCTCACAGACGAGGTCATTTTAAAGATATTTATCCAGAAACACTGGGGGGTTCCTGACATCGGGCCAGAGAGCGCCACATTGGTTAATTTGTGACTTTTTCCTGTTGCACAGTAATGAAATTTACAGAAAGCTGTCAGAATACGAGTAAATGCTAAGTAAATATGACTTTAAATACTAAAACATTAATATTACACAGATGTACATTTTCAGACTTTCTAGCATCACAATATTGGAAGAGACAACAACCATCATCTGAGAACCAGCTAATTAGCAACAGAGAGCATGAGTAGAAGTGTTCCTAAGAAATTTTTTTTCCTGTAGATTTTAAGGAAAACAATGGTGTCAAAGAGAGCTTGGGCTTCACAAGAGCTTGAGAAGTGTCAAATAAGGGGAATATAAGATGGAAAGACAAAAAATGGAACGAAAGCTGAGGAAAAGCCTGAATAGCCAAGTCTAATGAAAGGAGATAAAATCTTACAGACCAGTGTAGAAATATTTGAGAACTAGATCCAAGATGCAATCCTCAGGCTACATGGGCTCCCATATGATCTGGGTAAGAAAGAGCTGGTTAATTTTCTTGAAAATTGGATTGCAAAAGCTTAACAGCTTGCAGTTGAAGATGACCCACTTTGCATTGAAAAGGCAGACAAAAACCTTTAAAATTATAAAAGAAGGGGAAAAAAAGAGAAAAAGAAAGGAATCCTGAGCAGGAGGCAGGAGGGTGCTTGGCCTCTCAGATCAGAGATAGGAGGGAAGGATCCTCCTCGAGGCAGCCTGTAAGGACAGTTACCTTATCTAATATACTTCATATTTCTTCCTATTTCTCTTTATTTCTTGTTCTTTCTGTCTCACAACAGCAAAGATTCAAACCAGCCCTGCCAAAGAAGAGAAGCGAGGGGCCATTCCCAGTTCTGTTTCACAGAAAATAAAGTTTCACATTTGTTTCCCAGACAAGATTGGGAAGTGCAGGATCTGCAAAGCCGTGACAGAAAATGCACACCTGCCACAGCATCTTCTGTGCTTTCAAAGACATTCAGAGTTCTACAGCTCTGAAAAATTCCCAGCAAAAGACACAGTCTAGTGGATCATGGTATTAATGAGACTTCATAATTGAGTTTTAAATCTCTTAGAAAAATACCTCATTGACTAAAAAATTTCCAGTCAGCTCCAGGTTTTGGTCTTCACCACTGAATATCAAATGGTATCAAATAACAAGCAACAAACATTACATTTTGCAACTGGTAATGACCACAAATGTCCTGATTTTTACAAATTTGCACCTGTTCAGCTGAAGACAAGAGCTATTTAGTGACCCATATGGAAACTGAAATGAGCAAATCACTCTGACCTCACTTTCATCATACAGTGTTCAGCAGCCAACTTTTTTCTCCCTTTTTTTTCCTTCCAAATTCCATTATAGTCCTCTCAAATCACTCAAACCTCCCAAACCTACAGCCTTTCAACAGCTTTATCAAGGAAGTTCTGCCTTCAACACCTGGTGGAATGATACAAAGAAACCTCTGAGACATGTAGGATTAAAGTGCCGTACAGATCTGGCATTATTACCTGACTTTCTACTGCTATTTGGAGAGACAGAAAGACAGAACTGTAACTTTTTATAGATAACTGTGGGAATGCCACACTTCAAGGGTTTTCCTCATATCAATTTTCTTATTCATTTCCACTTAGATAAACGAACACGGGATTATGCAACATCTCATAGTTGAACAGCTGCCTCAGAATTTTAATTAAAAGCATTACAAACATTATTAGTTTTCAAACTTCCCAAACCGAGATTTTTTTGTGGTTCTACCTGTAGTCTGTTGATCTGCTCTAGGTGCCATTCTCAATTATTATTTGTAGGTAGTTTTTCTCCCATGTACCACGTTATCCCATTCCTTCAGAGATGGATTGACATTGTCAATTTAAATCACTATTTAGCCCACGTATTCACTTTTAAGACACATAACTGACCTGCAGTTGAAATAGTCAATGCCCAGATTTCTTTGACAGTCCTATATAAACATACAGTCTGATTTACCACACTGAGATTTTTATTTAAATGAAACGTTGTTTCTCACTGCGAATGCAATGGAGGGAAAAAGAGAAGATAGTTCAGCTTGAATACATAATTAGAAAGCTACTTCAATGAATTTTGAAAAGATTCTCAGTCTTCTTTCGGGGTTTTTGTTTGTTTCTTTTTTAAATACTTTGAAAGATTTTTGAAATAGTTGGAGAAGATTAGCCTGCATTGAAAAATATAAAGTGGAGTGCATAATCTAAGGAACACGGCATTTGTGATAACTATTTGAATTTTTGTTTTTAGATTGTCAAATCAAGTGTGTTTTAAAGTAGTCTCTTGTGAGTGTACGTAATGAAAAAAAAATTCTATTTCAGCAGATAATTTTTCAGGTGATTTGCTTGCAGCAAAACAAAATGCTCAGCTAAAAAGATAATAGAAAACCTAACGTGTTATTTCCATTCTTTAAAGAAATGAGTATTCTTATGGTTAGAAACTAGTGATTTCTTTATTGGTGAGTGAAAAAACAAGGTAGTGCCACACTTCTTTCTGTTCAGGTAATGCTGCATCAGGAGCCTCCTGCAGTATCACTGAGCTGTGTGACTGTCAGGGTTAGCACCCTAGGCTTTGGCCCAATTCTTTTCTTTACCTTCCAGGCCGATATTCCCACTCTACAACATCCAAGAACCCCAGCTCCATGCACAGTGTGACAGAGACAAAGAATTCAGTAACTTTTAAAACCATGTAAAACTTCTCAGATGCCTCGGTGCTTGACAGTGCCACATACCCTTGGGTATAAATTTTTAATCCAGTTCACCAAGAGCTTGCCACTCTTCACATCTGCTTTTCATGCCATGATATTTTCTTTTCTAACTGTTTGACAATGTTACTTTCTGGATGAAGTTTGGGTCAGAACTACAGGATTACACATTTTTTGTCCCTACCTCAATTTCTGCTCAAGTGTATTTGTATTCTGCAGTACCAACACCTTCAGAGTTCTTCCTGAACTCCCCTAGCACAGTTGTTCTTCCTCCTAAACCCCCTGCATGAAATGTACTTTCAGTTCAGTCATTTACGGCACATTCCTTCAGCTCAAATTAAGCCATCTCACCCTCTCTTGCAGATGACTTTTTTGTCCTTTCCACAGAAACACAGAGCAGCTCTGGGCTGCACAGATCCAGAAGTGCTGTGTGCGCTCACAGCAGGGCTGCAGTCCCAGGAGGACACCGAGCACGGCCTGGGAGCAGGGGAGCAGCAGATTTGGGGCACATGGTGGCTTGTGCTGCTTGCCCAGCCACCCCTGCACGGGGCTGGGCTGCTGAGGAGCAGTGAGAGGCAGTTCCAGAGCAAAGCAGAAGCTGTTCTCCTTGTTCCTTTGACCTATTATCAACCAGGACACACAGAACTCCCAGAGACAGAGCTGGAGGCACTTTGGTGGCCCCCCTGTGCCACTCCCTCCTGCCCATCTCCACAGGAGTCACCTCAGTATCAGCATCCATCCTCTCTTACCCCAGGTTTGCTTCCACATAACCCTGGAGCACCTCAGCCATTCCTGAAGCGCACGATATGGACATCAAAAAAACCCAACAACAACAATGCAGCACAAAGAAGCACCACTGAATGTAAAAAGCAACAACACCCCAAAGAAAAAGGCCCGGGGCTCTGAGCTCCCACCGGCAGCACAGCTGAGCCGAGTCCCTGGCACTCTGTGCAACTCTTACAGCCCTGGCTGTTTCCTTTCTGGGACTGCTGTAAAGACTTTAAGCCATGGTGTTTGGACACAAAACACAGGCAGCAATAAATACACTTGAGCATCACAAATTACCCAAAATGCCATTTTTGAAAAATGCAAAGGTTTTTGGCTTTTGTTAATCAATTTCTGCTTAAACTCTAAGACCAGTGTGACAAACATCAGCCAGCCAGAGTCATCCACTGTCCTACACCACGCAGGACAAACAGAAAGACTGTGAAATCTGCGAGTACCACACTCTCATAAAGGGAAACATTTTGCAGAGGATTTAAACCGCCCTTTTCTCACGAAAATAAAATCACGCTACAGTTTCACAATTAGAATACAAAGCCTTCTAAGCCACGGAACATTCAGCAAAATTTGAATCCAAACCAGCAAAATAAGATCATTAACATCAATTTATATCCTTCAAGCCTTACCTTGTCTTCCTGGACCTTGATTATGAAGCTGCATCAGTGCCCTTTGTACCTGGATGAGAAGAGAAGGGAGAGTAATGCTTAGTACACAAAAACTATTGCCAGTGATAAATAAGAGCTGTCAGCAGGAGTTTAATTTCAGTTTAGCAGTTAAACATTTCCATTCTCTATCAGCAACACAACTAAAATTTAACTCTAACGGCAAAATTCTTTTTCTACCTTTATACCATAGAAGCAAAAGGTGTTACACTCATTCTGGTGTCAGAAAACTTCTGCTGTTATAACAATTTTGGATTTCATATATTTTCAAGATTTCGAAGTGGTCTTTTCCCAAACAGAAGAGGATGACTCTCGTGCTTTTTGGCAACAAAGCATCCGAGATTTTACTTCAAATAAGAAAATGGTGCTTGTAAGGACAATGCAGAAAATGTCAGGACAAAGTGAGTACAACTCAGTACTTTGTATCTCGTGCAGTCATTTGGGTCCACGCAAAAGGAACCCGCGTTCCTATCACGACAAGAGGAACCAAATTCCAGCAAATACCAGTTTTAGACACAATTTGCATCCACTTTGCAAACTGAAGAATCCACACTACATCGTAGGAGTCAGTGTATTAAGATAAAATATTGAGCACAGTGAATAATTATCTTATTAGAAAACATGATTAAGCCAATCAGCAGCATCAAAATGTAACCATTTCCAGATCTCCGGAAAGCTTTCTCCTTTGTCTACAAACCATTCCACCGCTGCATCAACAATAAACACAAACTCCTTCTGCAACTTCTATTCATGCTATTCAATTAAAATCCACTTGAAAACATCTATCTATCAGTTCAGCAGATTATTCAAGCAAAAACATTTAAAAAAGAGAAGAAGTGAAATCCCAAGTTCAATAATCACAGACACAGCTCACTTTATTTTGACCAATCAGCCCTTAATCGTTTAGCCTGGTAAGACGAAAGTCAATTAGTACTTCTTTAATAGACTAATCCTTCTGCTTTTAATTGTCATATCAATAATACTGGCATATCCCTAAAGAAAAGTCAATAGTTATTACATCAACTAATTAAAATCTGACTTAAACAGTAACTCACTGAAGGTTCTGTTCAGAAATTGCAAGTTCTTAGAACCAAAGCAACTCTTCATGGGAGGGGGTAGGGGAGGCTCATTTTCTTCTGTGAATCAACCAAAATTGTGTGGCTCTTCTTACTATCAGAAGTGACTTTTTGATTGGCATAATGAGAAGAACAGTAAAACAGACGGGTCTCCTGTGAAGTTGCACAAGATTCCCACTGGATGATATAAAATGCTGACAGATAACAAAAGAATTCCACACTAGTTATTCACTGCAGATTAAAATTTAAACATCGTCTGAGCAAGCCAAGGATTTAAACCAATTTTCCTAGCATGGAATTATAAAATAAAATAACCTGAAATGGGAAATGACTGTCTGAGGATACAGGTCTACTAAAGACTCCAGGAAAAAAAAAAAATCCTTATTTACCATAATGAGACCAGGAACACTACAAGGATGTTTTACATTCCTCTGCTGTTCCCGAATTTGAGCAGCTTTTGTAGGAGCACTGCTCGTAAGGCAGTCCGGGGAGTCGTGTGCAGCAGCACGACGTGTGTTACTTGCTGAAGAGAGCAGTCAAAGCAGACAGAAAGAAAGATCAAATACTGAGCCACGTCGGACTTTTTGGAATGACGCTCTTGAACAAGTCGTTTTATGTATTAAAAAAAGCCCGGAATAGAGGACAGGATAGAGTTTGATATCTCAGCCTCAGCCAAAATTGCTGCTATTTTTTCTGTTTTACTAGCAGGTAATTAAAAAAAATTAAAAAAACCAAAAAACTAGGATATCTGAAACCCTAGGATTTATGGTTGGACTCAATTTTTATAGTAAAACTAAAAAGCAAAAAGAAACTAAGCGAAAACCTTGCTTGCAAAGGGAGGGGAGACAAACCAATCAGACAATGAACATATCTAAATGAATGTACAATAAGGAAAAAGTGGGAGGGAAAAAGAGGAACGATCATTAACAGGAGGAACAATTTTAGAGATGGATGATCAGTGATGTTTTTGGAAACACAGTAGTTTGTGGAGATTAAAGGAAATTCTGAAGCATCTGGGCTAAATACCCCTGTATTTCAAGCTGAACAACATGAAAAGCTGAGATCCTTCTCCAACTGCAAGTGCACTCCAAAAATATATAATACTTTCACAGGTCAATTTATAAATAAATCAATGGGTAATTGTACCATGAGCTCATATACAGATTTATTAAGGGTGCACTCATAGCAAATACACCTCAAACTGCAATTCCAGCCTGATCAGTATCTAAGGAAAGTTCTGCCTAGGAGTTACAACACAAAACTGATCCTGATGAATTTCATAAAGGAGGCCCTAAATATACAGGAGGAAAAAGAAATGCCATTAACACACACCTTGAAATATGTATGTTCTACATGAAACTACTTTAAATACAGTTTAACACAGATATTTAACAGTAAATACAGTTCTGTCATATTTAGAGAATATAATTTTTGGCCTGATAAATCCAACCAGATAAAAGTAAAGCAAAACCACCGAGAACGTGCTATGAAAGGAGAAGTAGAAGAACAAAACACATCACAAATGTCAGATTCTAAATGTTCTACAACAGCACGAAGTGTTAGATCATCTCTAAAGGTGAAGACAAGAGATGTACAAACTAAGCAGCTCAAATTTTGGCAAAGAGAACTGCTAGGAATAGAATCTCTATATCCCTAATCCTTCAGCTTCAGGGATAGAAATCTCTAACAATTTTAACAGGTTTTTACTAAATGATGTTGATGGTATTATGGTTTTCAGTGTGTACATGTATATATATATATATATTTGCATTCACACCATGCACACAGACACCAAAGTACTGGTAAGTCTGGTTGGATGTTTTACCATAACAATAAATGGGAAGAGAAGCAGCATTTGTGCTGTCGAGGAAAGAAGAATGTCACTGATTCTCCCTGCAAAATCCACCCATTTCCTTCCTGCGCTGTACCACATTGTTTTCATGGTTAGAAGAGCTAAAAAGCCAGCCTAAAAAAATTACATTATTGCAGCCCTGGAACAGATTGCTTACGGAAGGTGTGAAGTTACTATCATTAGAGATCTTTTAGCATGAGTTTTGCCAGCATCTATTTGGGCTTTGATTCCATCTTGCACAAGGAGAGGGACCAGAGAGTCTCCTGAGGTCCCTCCCTCTCTGCAGCTCCACTTTTTCACTCCACGCTGTGGAATGCACGAGAGAAGTCAGAGGAAGTGCAATGGGATTTTTATTCATAGCAAATAATACTTATGAAAATAGAATGTAGGAGGCCTATCTATCACCTCTGTGATTTGACTACTAAAGCACAATACTCCAAAGCACATAATCTCTTCCCTCATGACCCAGTAATGCGTTCAGGAAAAACTGCAAGAGCCAGAGATTTATTCCACTTCCAAGCCATGTAGTTTGTTGTACGAACCAAATAAAGCACAATATATATTAGAATTAAACCCTGTCCACCTCTTCAGAAACTACTTCAGGAAATTCATATCAAATCTGTCTGCTGCAGTTAGTTTCTGTGACAGAACCATTACAGAGAAATAAAGTGTCACTGGTGAAAGGAATGTCAAGCTGCTTTGAATTGGCTAAAGAGCATCTGATGTCCTCAAGGATTAGAGTGCATTCTGACCCTGCCCTGCCAATCTGTTTCGCTTCTGACGCTTCACCATCTGGGGTCAGAGCAGCGAATTCTCCTGTAATGCTAAATGACCTAGAAAAGCCCGTGGCGTTTACATGGCAAACACTTGTGAGCGTTGCAAGGGCTTCAGCACGCAGCAAAAAGCTGTAACAGATGTCCTGTGATGGAGCCTCATTACACTGCTAAATTTGACTGCTCTTACCCCTTAGTGGCCAGGATAACCAAATAAACACCCAGCAGGGTGGGCTTCACAGGTACCCAGCACTTCTCTGAACAGATCCCCGTTAGGAAATGCACACAACGTTTCTGGTATCACCTCGAGACTTGGACAGGGTCATTTTTCACTGATTATGGCATTTCATGGAAATCATCATGGCTTGCTAGGCTAACAATGCTCCTGGGGAAAACGAAGAGGAGGTGATAAAAATAAAAAACTCCTGTTCAAGCTTAAGAAGAGCATTCTGAGCAAATAGCACACTGAAGTGGTCAGTATAAGTAAGAAAAATACTTTCTTGTGATGTAGTTTAGCCAAGCAAACAGCAAGGTACATATTCCAAGTCATTCTAAATCAATAAACTATTTTTTCTTTCTTTCTTTTTTTTTTTTGCAAACTCTGCTATTACATTACAAAATTTATATCTCTGAAGACAGAAAGAAAAAAAAAAAGTATGCTAAGCTGAGCAAAAGAGATAAAAAGTTTTAAGTTTGCCAAATGAGTAGATACAAAGAAACTGGAACAATGTAGGAGCAAAGATGATCTCAATAAAGATGTATTAATGCATTCTTTAAACTTTCAAAACTTGTGGTTTCAATGGGAGTACCAATCTAAAAATATCCAGGGCTGCAGAACCATACATAAACAATGAACAGAAGGAGCTTTGAAAGCTGGAGGGTTTTATCAAGATTTTACTTCCCTTTTCTCATAAGATAAATTGGTCTGTGCTCATGACTAATGTTCATAAACGTATAGCTTAAACCAACAGAAACAACACTATCAAATGTTCCATTCCTAACAAAAAAACAACAACGTTACTGCAACAAAACACTACTGAACTCCACACCAAAAACTCTGTTCTGGAACATGTGTGCGCTTTAATCTCTGCCATTAGCATGGCAGCTGTGGATGCTGGGAAGGCAGAGGGGAGGAACGGGGGAGAGAAGCAGTGCAGGGGAGCTGGGAGCAGATCAAGGGGTTAAACACCTTGAGCAGTTCTCTCCCACTGCACCACGCGGGAACACCTCAGATTAACAGCAACGCCTCGGAACGATCCAAGGGGGTCGGGATACGCATCCAAGAAGGCGGTTTCGATGCGTTTGCAGGCCGCTCAGGGGGAGCAGTGTCACGCAGTAATGCGGCCCTGGCTGGGTTTTACACACAGTTGTGCGTGAGCGCTGAGCTCGGGGCAGGGCCCCAGCCCCCAGCACCAGTGCCCCAGCCCCCAGCCCCCAGCACCAGTGCCCCAGCACCAGTGCCCCAGCCCCCAGCCCCCAGCAG
>VZTE01002857.1:438135-452211 GCA_013397775.1 Eulacestoma nigropectus
TTTTTTTTTTTTTTTTGCTTAAGGGAAAGGTTGACTAGAAAACAAGAATTCAATTTAATGAGAAACAAAGAGCTGGATAGCTTAGAAATGTATTGCAAAACCATCTTACAGCCCACACAAACAGACTGTAAATCTTGCAGATAAGGCTCTCACCTGTGATACGGCAGACTCATGTTGATACCACTGTTCTCCCCAATAAACACACCAGGAATGTAAGGACAGCCACACTGACCTATTTAGCTCACTGTCTCCTCACTGACAAAGTCAGATATTAGGTGCCTTCACCTGTAAGACAACAAGCTGCAGCTCAGGAGCTCCTTAAATATTTCTGTATCCAGCAGACTGTAATGGTTTGTTTTCCTTCCAAGAATTAGTACAGTTCTCTCTGAACCTGGGTAAACTCTTCACACCCAGAGCCTCCTGTGGCAAGGGGTTCCAAAGCTTCTACCAAAGAGACCACCCAACTGAGTCCATTCTCCAGCTCATCATTTCCAGGGTAGGGCTGAATACCTGCTCAGGCTGTCTGAGCTATCCTGGGTGTGCCTGAAGACTGAAGCTAAAGAGCTCTCATTCTCCTTAGGAGGCATCCTACTAATTGTAATTACTGACACTTTCCCTTAGGCCCAGCATGAGAGATTTGGTCCAGTGATTAAAGCACTTATCAAAGACCTGGAAGAACCTAATAACTGGCATTTTTCCAACAGAAAATATATTCTGCTGAACAATTCGCATCGAGGTGCTGGGACAGAGCAACGACCTTGTCCTCATCTTGGAGGAGATTCTGCCTTTAAAGTCCATCTCCTTCAGAAACTACGAAGTGTCCCCAGTGCTGGGAATGCAAAGACACCACGGAGAGCAGAAGCTGCAGAACATTCCCGTAAGTGCAGAAGAGGCATTTCTTAATCCTCCTCTTCTCAAAACACACTGACTAATCACTGCACTGAACCAACACAGCTCTGGGTACTGTCTACAGGAATAGAAGAGATCTGACAATGTTTATGGTATCAGCAATAAATGCACCAAGAAATGTAAAATCACCACACACTCCTTGGTTGTTTGGTTCCTTTGAGCCACGGGACAGGCTGATCACACACTGCCTGCAGTTCTTCATGGTCTGAATCAGTTGTTGCTCAGCAATTGACCCCTCTCTGAGAAAAGAGTTATCTCATACAATTCAGAGTTTACTGCTTAGGGACAGGATCAAAACAGGGATATCAAAGTCTGTGCAGGCTTGAGCTTTCTGGGTAGTATCAGCAATTGAGAAAGGGAGACCTGCAGCCTTTAGGGTCACTTGGTACAGAACAAATGAGAAAGGCACTCACAGTGCTGTCACAAAACCTCTTCGGCCCTATTTTCCTGTTCACTCCAAATACAGGAGTGTTCAATATCTACCCATCGTTCATTTAACAATGGTCAACAGGAAAAGTTAAATTCTCTACTGTTACGTTACAGACCAAAATCCACAGTTTTTGCAAATCTGATTTCTTTCGTCCCGTAATTCCAGAAAAAATATCAGCAAGCTCAAATGGCATTTTAAACAGCAATACTCACTGAGAGTATAGACAAACAAGTCAGCACCTATTACACTGACAGGAGCTCAAATTGGTTGGAGCTTTGACAAAAATCCGTCTAGACCTTTTCTTAAAAACAAGCACATCTAAAAAGATCAGAACAGCTTTTAAGCTCAAATGCCAGGTTTTTTGAAAATATGCAATAGAACAAATAATTTTTGCTATGGGGAGAATTAAAAATGACTGAGAGAGATCAGAAATAAAGGAGATTTGTAAACAACCGTCTTCCCATTGCATCCTTGCAGGGTTTTCCCTTATTCCCAGGCTTGCTCTCAATCAAGCTATTCTGCAGGGCTTCCAGGGCTGCAGAATTATCATATGCTCTGGTATCTCTCCAGGTGAAATGTTTCATGTGCTTCCTCTGCTGTCTCAGCCCCTGCACGGGAGGTTTCCTGCACTGTTTTATTCCTGCCTCAGACTGCACAAAAAGAGTTTATTTCCTCTTGACTTTGCCCATGAGAAGGAGCAACCTTGTGCCCCGTGGCTTTATCCAACCCTACAGCAGGACAAGACAAACAAGGGATTCCTCTCTGCTCAGCCACAGCGTTTTCAAGAATGCTGCAACATGCAAGGAACAAAACAGGCTCTGGCTGTAATAACTGTACCATATATCTCTTCCAGTTGTAATGCTGCTGGCAAGTTTCTACAGCAAAATAATATCATAGGATTATAGGATTTGGTTCTAAAACTAACTGTTCTAGAAACTGATGCATTAGTCAGGAGAAGGTCTCAGATCAATTGAACAGAAGGCCAGAGAGACTGGGTGCCAAAAGCAGAACTTCAAAAAAATTGGATAAAAGCCCTACTATGTAGCTAATCCATATTTTATGATCAATGGGCCATAAAAGATGAGATGCCAGTTTTGAGTTCCTCTCTGTCTTTGATGAGTTATTCTGAAAACTTTTTAATACAAGTGAATTATAGAAACATAAATAAATAAATAAGCCCAAATCAAAACTCAAAACCCCACCACCCAAGTAAGATCTTCCATCCAGAACTCTAGAACTGGGGTATAATAACCATTCTTCCCCACTGTTGTTTACTTCCCATACAATCATTCTTCTGCCAAACACAGTTCACATGCACAGACACAGGCGATGGAAGTTGTGGTTCCAGTTCATCCAATATATTTGTATTCCTTCCTCTTAAAAAGGACACAGACCGGGCCCATCTCATCTGCTTGTGCCATGGTGGTTACTGCAGGCCAGAACACAAACTCACTGAGCATTCTGATGCTTTTGCCTCTAACAGGGAGGCACTGATGCAAAGAAAAGCTCTCCTGAGCCCAGGACAAGCCTTATTTTCCTGGGACTGTTAAGCATTCCAGGAGAGCAATGGCTCCATCCATTAAGGGAGAGCAGCAAAGGAACTCCTGCGTAACAACAAACACGAGCAATAAACCTGACAGGATGCAAAACTCTTCCTTTAGCAAAAGAGAGCAAAATGCATTTCATCCTCTACTTACCCTTGACTGAAGGCAACAGCAAACTAAAATATTACCAGCTGGAAACACAATTTGAGATCAGCCTGAGCAAGTCCTCCAACTCCACCTGGCCCAGTTAACATGATTTTCAACTACATCAGTTTAAGATGTTCTCAAGGAGCACTGCCTTCATTGAACAGATTTTGCATCATCTGAGAATCCTTCCATTTCCTGAACCACATACAAGCTGGAGCAGCTTCCTGAAGCAGCCAGAATCACACACAATGGGCAAACCTGTTCAGACTAGAGAATCATAGCATGGGAAGTGCACCAGCAACAGAATATTCATCTTATATTTGTTTTTTCTCACACTTCCATTCATGAGTACCTTGATGTTATGCTTTAACATCCGAGAAAAAGACAAGAACACAGTTTAATACCTTTTTTGTTCTTCAAAACGGCCTAAAAGACCTGTCCAACAAGAGGTCTGAATTGCACTTTTTCATCTCAGACTACTGTGTGTTCAGTGTCTCCATCTTCTCACCTGAAGTTTTTTTCTGTTCTATTTTGTTGGAAATAAGTCTCCAGTTTCCTGGAATTTCCAGACAGTGAGCAAACAACAGTTCTACAGAAAAAACTCAAACGCGGCAGTCCCAGGCCAGCAGTCCCAGAGGTGGATGTGAGACCAAGCACAGAACACTGCTGTGTCCTGCGTTCCATGTGCCTGCCCTGCGGGGAGTTCTGCCCTCCCAGAGACTGTCCAGGGAGCCCAGAGGAGGGTGTACCAGCTTTGTCCTCACTGAAGAAGATAAATATGAACAAGAGCAAAAAGGAATTGAACCAGAATCCCTGCAGTGCTTCTGGGACTTCCCAGCCCAAGCACGAAATAACCTGAGAAGCAGCAGGGCTGTGCTGCTGGTGTTGATATTTATCCCTACAGTTCAAAAGAAAGGCGGCACTTCAGGGCAGGACTCTGATGCGGATTGAAGCTCTCGAGAACACAAAACAATAATCAGGTTCTGATCATCTGAAGTTCATTAGACCAGGTGCATCCTCCCAGCAGGAGCACTGCCCTGCTCTGGTTACAAGGACAGGGTGCCTTGAGGAGGAAGCCCCTTGTGTCACCCAGCTTGGTGACGGTCTCCAGTCTCTGCTCCACTGGCCCCTGGCACTGTGGATGCCACTGGGTGAAATCCGACCACCAACAAAGCCCTGCTGAGGTCAGGTTTAGTCTGGAACCAATGAGTTCTGATGTCAGTGTCTGTTCCAATGGCGAGCACTGCCTCTCCTTCATGATTGTTGGTGGTGGGATTTTATCTCTTATCTCATTCCAAATTCTGTTCCATTATTTTATTCTTGTTTACCCTGTGATGCAATTCCTGCTCAAACAGGACCTGACACAGAAAGCCCCTGATCTACAACTGATGTTCTCCATGCCAGGAAAACCAAGAGCAAAAACAGGGAACAGCATCTCACCTCCCAGATACGAGATGCTGCTTTCAAATAAGAAAGGTTAATCTCTTCAATCAATATTTGTATTTCATGAAGAGCAGCTATTTGATACTTTTTTCTTTTTCTCTCAGTAAAAGAAACAAAGTGACCAAGAAAACATAAAAATTATGGATAAGTAATTTCATGTTCCAGCAAAATATGTTCATCATGGTTCTTGGTCTGGTAACTTGGACAGTGAATATTAATGAACCCAGAATCCTTATTGGCAGATTCCAAATTAATAATTTTTTTTTCTATAGATAAATAAAATTGGAAGTAGTATTTCTAAACCTATGAACAAACTGCCACCATGGGGGAAATCTCCTGGGAGGTTGACTGTGATTTGATATGCAATTATGGAAAGATGTGCCAAGATTTTTCTGGTTTATCTTTGCAGTGAGGCTTGAGTGTATCTGCAGCCTAAAAGTCTGGCATATTTTAAGGTAATTTCCTCAGATTGTTGAGGGTTTTCTTGGTGGGTGGTTGGGTTTTTTAATTGCTATGGGGACTGAGGTTTCTTTTGTTTTCATTTCATTTGGGGTTTGGTGGGGTGGGGTAGATGTTTAAAATGTGCTAAATAGTTTGTACGAATTATTTTGTTAGCCTAGATAATAATTGAAGAAATCCATTCCCCTGTGGCAAACCTGTCAACTTCAGAATTATTATAATTTATCACTTGCATCATTTTAGAAAATGGGGTTTGATTTTAAAATGTGCAAACCGTTGTGCATCTACTTCTGAGACTTCGGAAGCGAGGAAATTTGGGAACATAGAAGCACAAAGCACTGCCTGTGCTACAAAACCCCCCCAAACCCAGAGCATTCTTTGATTTTAAATACAAGCAAAGAAACCATCAGGCAGATTTTCATTCCATGGCCATTGTAGAGTTTCACTGCTGCAGGGCACCAAGCCCCCTCCTCAGCCAGTCCAGAGTGTAGTGGCACAGAAATGAGTCATTATTCTGGACTTTTGGGTTCACCTCAAATTGCCTTTTTTTGTTCTATTTACTCACAGTAGAACCAGCAAATAGTCCACCTCCACTCCTCCACTTGTAGGTATCACAAAGCACTTAACATAGACAGAAATTCACTTAGAATCAATTAGCACACTTTCCATGGGAAAAATCAAATAAGTTTTCATTAATAAATTAATAATAAATTAATTTTCATAATTTTTCAAATAGTAAATTTTTTCCCCAGCATTCAGATGATTTAGCTTATTTTGTTTTCAGCCAATGATTAGCTAAGATTTTCTTCTCTAAATCCTTCTTCCATCCATCCCAGCTTCCATAAGATTGAAATTTGTGAGCATATTTTCCAGAAATATCTAGTGGAAACTATTAAAAGAGGGGCAGATAACATTACACTTCATTGGCAGGCTACCAGGAAGAAAAAAATTCCTGCCAGAATGTTGTTACCTCAACTACTGTGAACAGAACCGGTCTCAAGTCAAATGACCTTCACAGATGTCCTCTTCTCACTCTGAAACTCTCCATTATTCTGTGTAACAGCATCTGCTTGGTGTAAACCTGGCCTGGACCTCTGAGCTCAGGTTGACAGAGAAAAGCTCCTCACGTCACCTCAAAACCACCCTCAGAGCTCGGAACACTGTCAAGCCCTCCTGTCAGATCCCATCCTTCAGCGGATCTCGGAAATTCAGGAGCTTTAAAAATGGAACTCCTCTCTGGGAGGAGGTGCTCCACGTGCAGGCTCCGTATCGGAGCCCGACCCTCTGCCTCCTGCTTTGCTCTGCCTCTGTGCCTCGTGCTGTGCAAACATTTCCGTGCTTGTTTTTCAAGTGGCATCCTAGAGTGGAGTAGATATTCCCTTGAGTGCATCTTCTTTCTTTACCGTCACTCTTTTCTATACAAACAACAGATTGCTTTGCTGCTGCCCTTTAAATTTAGAGAATAAAAATCCCACACCGCAGATGCCTGGTGATGCGGGGAGCGCTGTTCTTCCACAGACTCACTGGGAAGTCAAATAACCCCAGCCTCGCTCACTGTCCCTCTCCAGAGGATGCAGACCCTGAATTCTCCTCCTCTAAGGATGGTTCTCAGTCCGTGATTTACAGAACTGTTAGATTCTAGATCGTCCTAAACGCTCCTGGGCTGGTCCATCCTTTTTTCCTGTACTATTTTTAATCCCAGTAGAGAGATAATGTTGCATGATTGTCTAGAAGGACTCAGGATTACTGGTGTTGAGCTTCCTGTAGGATTGTACCTTAGGAGATCCTGTAGGACTGTACCAGTTCCTCAGGGAAAGGATGATACACAGGGCAAGGCACAGCAGGGTTTCAGTGCATGCACTGCAATTTGCATTCTCTAGAATTAGATTATTATTTTATTCCAGTTCTATTTTTACCTCCTACACGTCAGTAATGGGTGAGGCTGGTTCAGGGTGTGTCCACACAGGGTACCCTAAATCAGGGTATCCTCATGGAGCAGCTGAGACAGCCTGGATGCAAGGGGAGGTTGAGCAACCAACAAAAAAAAGCCCCACACTTCGAGAATTTAGCTGGATACCTCCCCCCAGCATATCTGGTGGAGTCTGTGTTCTCCTGTTTAGTTTTTTAAAAGTTATTTCAGGAACAACTTTCTTATCCTGAGTAAACGTCTCTCTTTCTTCCATAACCCTCTGCAGTGAATTAAATAATAATAAAATCATTAAAACAGCAATAATAAGAGATGTTATACTAGTAATATAATACATAATAAAAAAGGCAAATATTTTAAAATATTTTCCGTTATTTCTACAATTTCTATTATAAATCAAGATAAAATTAGATCCTGCATTACAAATATTTTTGATTTTACATTTCCAAAATCAGTTCTTTCAACTATTTCAAGGCTGGTTGGCTTTTTTTTTTTCTGTTTGTTTGGGTTTCTTTCTGGACTTGGAACTATTCTAAAGATCAGCAATTTCCTAAAAAATTTTGTACAACTAAGAACGAACACCTTCACCCTCCCCCAAATCTGTTACAGGGAGAGCCACAAGGCTTTAGAGATGCCATAAAGCAGGAAATGGAAAATAATCTGATGAGCAGCAGAGGAGGAAAGGGGCAGCAGAGAAATGAAATTGTCTCTATTAAAAACAATAACACATCTATCAGAGAAGGAGAATGCAGCTCAATTACATGGGCCAACAGTTACACACAGAAAGAGATCTGCACGTTTATGAGAATTAGGGGGGATTAAGCAAATTTGGTATAACTGTAACATCTTTCAAATATTTCAACGTATCAATGATCTGACTGAATTTTAGGCATTCATTAACTACCAAACAAATGAGTGTTAAGATAACTTCTATTAATAGAAATTGGGAAATCCCAAACCACAATTTTCTTGCAACTTCTCTGTAGGTTTAAAGCAGTCTCCTTGGAATTGAGTTTGGATGCTGTGTCTCTTGAGCAAATATTTTTAATTTGTTCCCCATAACTATTTTGAACAACTTCTGGAAGGATACATCCTCCCCAGAGAAGCTGTGTCTGACACATGATAGAGAAAAAAGATTTATTCTTGCATACCTCCATTCACCTCAACCTTCTTTGGGGGTTCAGGAACAAACATGTTGTATGAGAAACACAACCCATCAGATTTCCGTCACTTGACGCAGGACTTCTGCCACTTCTGCTCAGTAATCCATCCAAAAGCATTTTACACAGACACAGCTCAGTTCAAAGAGGTCATATAAACAAAAACCCTTCAGCCACAGCAGCATCTGCTATCAAAGATAAAATCCAAGGTTCTCAGAGCACACTGTTACTGTTGTGTGGTGGTGGGACCCTGGATGGACACCACGTTTTCAGACATATCCAGAGAGACATTTTCAGCTCCAGAGTCCTCAGATCACATTAACCATAACTGAATTGTTGTTGGGTGTTTGTCTGAACAACGTCAGCCCCGCCCCCTACAACTCCCAGTCACCTCTGCCCCCCTCCACGCTAACTTGCTCTCAAAGTTCCCTCCTTCTAAAAGTGTAGATTAAAATTCAGTGCAAAAAGCACAGGCCACAGAGCAGAAATCCGCTGGAAGCAACAGAACAGCCTGGAGAGCCTCCTCTTGAAAATGCCAGAAGAGAGGAGAATTCTCTCAGGCTGTGGAGCTCCTCATTGATGTCAGTTTTTCTGGCCCTCCAGAGAGCACAGATTACACATTTTTAGGGTGAGATCCAATGCAGGTATTCTCCCGCTTGTCAAGACACCAGCACAGCTGTGTCTGTGCAGAACACTGACGTGGAGGAGAAGGATGAGTCAGATCTGCAGATACCACTAACCAATATCCATCAAACAACAAAGCAAAGCAAACACTGACCTTGAAAAACATGATTTTTTTTCCTGGAGTATTCTCCTGTAAATTCTTTGAATTTGTTTCTATCATAATCTATTCTTTAGGAAGACTATTATATCTTTTCAAATATGCAGACATGCACAGTTTAACGGTACATAAAAATGCCAGATTAACTGTTCTGCAGGTGTAACATCTCCAGTCAGAAAACAGGACCGAAAAAAAAAAAGATCATAAGGGTGAATCTCTTCATTCTCTTGCCAGAGAATATTGAACCCCTTTCAACGTAAGATCCTCAAGCAATGAAAACAAGTCATATTTCAGTTGTTAATGCCACTCAGTCACTAGTTTCTCCTCAAAGACACAAATGTCCAAACATTAATTTGTGCCAAACACAACAATTCCACTTTCTGACCCACGCAAGAAAACATCAGTTGATACCAAGAGACATAACTGGCTTTGGCTATCTTACACACAGACACCCAGAGCTAAATAAATTAACATCTAATGGTCCTATTTCAGTCCTCTTCATTTAAGAGGGCTTCATGGGATTTAAATCCGTTTCTCAGAAAAATAATTTCTCTTTGCTCGCTTCCCTTCCTCCCTCGCCCTCTGTTTTCACACGTGAGTCCAGCTTTCTGGAGGAGGGGGGGTGAATAAGTTCCACTTACAAATTGCTGTGCCTTGCAGGACATCCAGCATCTCTTTGTTACAGCAACACTGCCTGTCCCTTGCCCAGATTTTTTTTACCATAAAATACCTCATAAACAGTTAATCCAATAAAATAACAGTGCAGTACTGAACGGTTCAATTGTTTCCAGAAGTTTCAACTATTCCACTGCCAATATATTTCTGCTAGGGTTCCTCCAAAGTACTGAGCAGGCTGCCAAAAGGAGCTGCAAATTTGACGGGAAGGAGACCCTCCAGGAAGGCTTTCAAATCCTCAAAGGGAGGGAAAAAGCAGTTTCATTTGGCAGTTATTTTCCTCTAGTTCTAAAACTGGTGTCTTCCTGCTTTTCAGAGAATTTTTCATGATGCCTCTCTTCTCTAGAAGTCAATGGCTTAGTCAATTTTCAATTTCAACGCCCTTAACAGCCATTGACTTTTTAAAAAAAACAAAGCCTTATTTAAACCTCTGGCTATGATTTCTCTGGCTACTAAAGCCGTGGTCAGCAGCCTCCACCATAAAAACAGCTTTTCTGCTTCCTTGCCCTCTAACCACTTGGTGATCACAAGTCTGCCAACCCTGATACCTTCTTTTGCCTCTCTGTTCTCAGAGAAATGTTGGGTTAGGAAGTTAAAAAACATAAGAATTTTCTTTTTTATCCTCGGTCATTGTGTTCCTCTGGGATTTAAGGGACATTAGCTACGAGCTGTACTCTCACTACAGAGAAAGAGAGAAGGCAAACATCAGAGACAGATAAAGTGATGGAATAAAAGCCAGTAAAGTGCTTTGATGACAAAGGTTATGCAAGCGTGAAGGAACACTCTTACACTCCTCATCAGTAGGGAGGAAGGGACTTTGAAGCACAATTTAATGGCCAAAAACAGCCAGGAACTGTCCGAGGGTTTGGGTTTGGGTACGAGGTGTGCCAGGGACAGAGCACACAACGGGACCATGGATCCCAGGGACAATTCTGATGTGCATAAAGGAGCTGATAAAACACCAGACCTCTAAGAACACACAATTCTCGTGCCCAAACCTCAGACACTGGGGGCTGCACACCCCAGAACCCTTCTCTCCAGGGGAGGTGGGTTCTGCTGGGCAATCTGGAGACTCAAAGCAAGAACAGAGCAGTACTGAAAAGGAGACAATACCTGCCAGATTAGAAGAGTCAAGACAAAACCAAAGGAATACTGTAAACATCAAAATAAATATCAAAAATTCGTAATAAGGTGTTTTAGAAAAACACTTTAAATTAACAAATTTGTCCCGCTGTACTGCTCCAAAGAGAAATGGAGAACATGCCAAATGACAAAATAAATTAAAATTGGATCTCTTGCTATGTATTTTTTTCCAAAATACTGGGTAAGAAAGCCCTGTTTCTTGTTAAAACCAAGAATGTTCAGGTCTGCTCTGTCCGGGATGTGACACCAGGCCAGGGCTCCCCATGTCCATGCCCCTGTGGGACAGCCTGTGCCCCGCTCCTGTGGCACACGCGCTCAGCTGCCTCCCCCACCCTCGGCAGCGAGGCTGCCACAAACTGCTCGTGAAATCCTTTCCCCCACTTAATGACCACGGGAAACAGGAGATGGAGAATATCATATGGAGACCATTAAATCAAACACAACTTGCTTACTTAGCAACACTTCAGCAATTAAAAGTTTGGAATATATGTACATGCGTATAAATAAAAATAATGGGAGAAAAAGGACCTTTAAATCACCCGTAAAGTTCAGCCTCTCCTCCTCTTTCCCACAACGTGATTTATAAATCTAATATTTAAATTTCTAGCAACTAACCTTTCACAAAAAGGAAAAAGAACATGGAAAAGAAAAGAAAAAAAAAAGGCAAGGCAACCAAGCAGAGGTCATTAAAACAATTTTGGTTTCCTATATTTTTGTTTCCTTTAACTTTATGGTTGCAGTAGATTTTTCTGTCATACAGAGGTCATGTTTCTAGAAATAATGGACTCTCTCAAGAAAAATCACCTTTATTCTTAAAATTCCATAAAAATCAAATGCAGATTATATCAAGTTCTCTTCCAAATTATGCCTCGAAATAATTTTGATGTATTTTAATAAATTTTTAAGTAATGTTTACTTCTGAAATGTAGCAATGGCTTATGACATTGCTTTGATCTATACTGAATTTTATCTACTTTTATTGTACTATAGAATGCACCTGGTTCATATATTGACATCTTTTGATGTACTGAAGTCTTCACAGAATTTTTGCTACACATCGTATTTAAAAAAATGGGTAAAAAAACCATATGGAGAATATTTATATACTGCATGCAGCAGATCACAAGTAAATTCAGTCAGTTTTTCATGAATAATAGAGACCAGAATTCTGATTGAAATCAAGTGCATGCATCTAAAACTAACAGCACTCCGAGCAGTAACCTGGGTTCTGTCCCAGCGAGGCACAGGCTGTGTGTAAATTCTCACACGGGCATGCTCATTCCATAGGATCCAGAGTCATGGAATGGTTTGGGCTGGAAAGGAGCTTAAAGCTCACCCAGTGCCACCCCTGCCATGGGCAGGGACACCTTCCACTGTCCCAGGCTGCTCCAAGCCCCGTCCAACCTGGCCTTGGGCACTCCCAGGGATCCAGGGGCAGCCACAGCTTCTCTGGGCACCCTGTGCCAGGGCCTGCCCACCCTCCCAGGGAACAATTCCTGCCCAATATCCCATCCATCCCTGCCCTCTGGCACTGGGAAGCCACAGGACTTCAACGTTTTGCATACAAACAAGATACACTGTTGTTCTCTTTTGCTTTGTCCAGTGGCGTTTCCATTTCTCCTCTGAAAGAGAAGGGGGAAAAACCCAAAGCGGCACCTAGAGACCTCAGAGAACAGGAGTGAGAGAAGCAGGACTTTGTTCCAGGCAGAGCCCATGCCTGTGCTCTCACTGTGACACGCACAGGGCACACACAGCACACCCACTGCCTGGGCAGCAGATAAATCCTGCCCAGAGTTCAGCAGCACTTCAAAGCTGACCACTCCTTCTCAGATCACTGGACCGACACCATTAAACATCCAGGTGAGCCGCTCACCTCACAAAGGAGGCGTCTGCTGCAAAGCATTTCACTGGCAAAGGTGATTAAAAAGAATTCTGCCAGTGCCTGCTCAGTGGGGTCACAGGGGATGGACCCTTGACAGCTGCAATCAAACCAGAAACAAAACAGAACTCCTGCACTGGGCTGGGCTGGAGCTTGAAGGAATTACAGACAAGTGGCAGTGGAAACACCCAGGACACTGCTGAGAAAGTGGGATATGGATGTCAGAAGTAGCCCAAGGACAGAAAGCAGCTGGAAAGATTCAAAGAGAAAAGGAATCAGCACGAACAGCACCGCACAAAGGCCGGGC
The DNA here is from genome assembly GCA_013397775.1 of Eulacestoma nigropectus. NCBI lineage: Eukaryota > Metazoa > Chordata > Aves > Passeriformes > Eulacestoma > Eulacestoma nigropectus. The sequence continues at coordinate 450,940 of VZTE01002857.1, forward strand.
AGAACAGGAGTGGGGGCAGTTCCCTCCCAGGGAACACAGCAGGGTGGGGCATGGGGAGGAAGGGAGACCTTCAACCTCCCAGGAGAGCATGGCCATGGATCCACCAGGAGAACACAGAGACTTCGAAAGAGGAGAGTTTGTAACAGAGTGGAGAAAAGATCGACGCAGAGCTGTTAACAAGTGATTAAGCACATGCACTTACACGAAATTCTATATATCAGATGTCATATCTGCACGTCTTAAAAGAGCATCATAAAATTCCACAGGTTTAATCACTTTCATGACCTGATCTTATTTTCCATTGTATTACCAAAATCTGCTGCTTCTCCTCTCCCCTTTCTTGGTTAAATAATTAGTTACCATGGAAACCAATCTATTTCTGGTGCGGACACCAAGTTGTGACACCGACATTAATGTGAAATGTCCCTGCTTTCTGCAGATAGATGGGGACAGTGGCGACCATGGCATAAACTTCATGTGAAAAACAGCTTCTCACTGTTTGTGACAACAAAGAATATTAGATTGGGGTAATGTTGCAGTGCTGTGCAAATAACAGAATAAGAAAAGAACTTATAATTATTTTTCTTATTTTAATGGAAATGGGCTTAGATTATATACTGAGCAAGTACTTCATGTTCCTCAATTTACAGCTATTTTAGCAGACTCACCACTTTACAAAAATGAATCACAATCAAATCCACAAAGGAAGAATCAGGTATCTCTTGGACCTCAGATGACAACAAGGCATGTGCTCTTTTTAAATTCCAACTCTTCTGTTGAAATTTCTCCTGGCTGGTGAAAAGGAGTTTCCTGTCATTTTAGGAATCTTCGGTATCACCTCAGGAGACGCAGTTTTAAGCGAGTAATCAGAGCTCTTCCATCAACTCCTCTCACTCCAAGCTGTGAGTGGCCCTCAGAAATGTGGGGTGCAGCACCCTCACGCCAACGTTCCCCCTCCCAGGTATTCCCGTGCACATAAATGCACAGTGCTGGATGTGGAGAGCTGCTCCCAGCAGTGGCAATGTGCAATCCTACCCCTTCATTAGAACACAGCTTCCTGTCATTTAAAAGCCATTTCATATGCAGATACAGCACGAGACATCTAAATGGAATCATTTATTGCTGCCATTATTTCGACATGAAAAGGAATGTCAAAGTATGAAACTGTGACTGAAAACTGACACGGCTTTCAGGCTGTAAATACTACCCGGTATTTTCAGAATTGTAATTGCATCAATACAGTACTTAATTTACTTTTTTTTTCCTTTTTTT
>VZTE01002857.1:452254-498883 GCA_013397775.1 Eulacestoma nigropectus
TTTTTTTTTTTTTTTTTGGCAAGGGTAGGGAAAGGGAGGTAGTGATTGAGGAAGATATAAAATAATATGGAAAAGAAGAAGAATAATCATGTTTTGGATGAATTTTGCATAAGATCACTTTAAAATATTTACAAGCTCACGATTTTGAGTAGTTTTCTCAGCCTTACAATTTCTTCCAAATACTTTGTTTCACATTAGATTGAGTTATCAACTCATTTAGAGTGCTTTTCCTGTAACCTATGGAAATGGATAAACTGGGAAGAGTAGAAGGAAAAAGAGAGTCAACAAGAAATTTTTTAAATAGCGAGAGTCCTGTTTCCCCAACATATGTCCTCAGAAGTTAAGAAAGTGAATTTCTCTGAGGGAGCTAAAGACAGCAGAAACTGTGTATGACCCACAGCGATGCAATCTGAGTGTGTGCAAAGATTGGCCCTCCCAGTTAAAATCTCATGGGGGTTTTCTGGGGTTTTTTGACACTCACCCACACCCACCCATCTCTGCCATTTCTTTTCTCAAAGGGAGAGTCACAAAGCAGGCAGAGAACTCTAAAGACGGCTCAAGCAGTCCTGCCACTGCATCTGGAAGAAGGTACCTGGAAGTTGCACATGGAATGTGGCAAGGATGTGCCAGCCTGCCAGCACAAGAGTAAGACAGGCAAAGGGAAACATTAATACATGGAATATCAACAGCAGGACTTCAACTTAAGCTCTAGCAGAAATTCTCTTAACACAAGACTGTCAGGGGAGTTGGAAAACGTGAATTATTTTCTTCATGTTGTTATCATCCAATAATTATTCAATTTTTAATTGTGCAAAATGTGTGGCTTCATGCAAATTAAAAGACAACAGAAATGAAAATGAATTATTTTGCTAAGGTAGTGGACACAGTAAACCCTTTGACCATCGATCCAGACAAATCCATAATTAAGCCTTCAAATGAGGACTGGTTTTTGTGGCACTGTACATTATATCGGTTCTAACTCCTTCAGCAGTCAACCAACAGTTCAGAAAGAAGATTAAATGTGTAAGCCAGCGCTACACACATGGACTGAGGCTGCAAAAATACAGCACTTAAATAACAGCAGCTCAGCAGCTTTTGTTCTTTAGCACAAAGTTTCCAGTGCTCGGCCAAAGCCCATTTTTACCTCTGCATCTGTCACATTTCAGGAGGGTGATAATTTCAGCTGCTCCCTCCATCCTTCGGTTACATTCCCAGAGTAACTGCATTCCAGCCATGACCAGGGTGAACTATTAATGAGATAAGAACATCACAAGTGACCCCCTCCCCACGCCCTGCTGTCTGTGGCAGACCTGCCGCCCATCAGAGTAAAGATTTATAGAGACACGACAAAAATATCTCTTAACTATTCACCAGAAACTGTCTCTGGGTGTTGTTAGAAGGAGGCATTTTAAATATTTTGCCTCCTTTTCTCAGGAAAGACAGCTGACACAATGCCACTGTGAAGTGGAAATTGGCAGTTTCAGCACCCAGCACACTGCTGGACGTCAGTCATACCTGGTAACTTTGGAGCTGATTGACCAATTACAACCACTACGACAAAAACAGAGCAGCTTCACGGACCATTAAATTCCTGCCTGGGAGGGGTGGGGCTGGGGGGGTGGAGGGGACAGGGAATTAGCAGAGTGATAGAGATATGATACCAAAATTAGTGCACCTTGCTGCAGCAAAGGCTTCCATGTCGGCTCCATAGTTCCCTCTTCAACCAACCAACAAATAATTAACCAGAATTAATTTGGTGCTTGTTATCTATTTTTCAGCTAGAACATGGGAAGGATTTGAGAAGAAGGGGCAGTTGGAGGCGGGAGGAAATGGACGAGCTTTTTAACACTTCAGGAGAGCCCAGAAAATACAGAACATGGTGCTGAAGTGGAAGAGACTAACAGAAAAACTGCAGGAAGCCCAAGTCCATTAGGCACAAATCAATTTTGTAATCATCTGCCCGCCAAGCACTCCAAGATGTTTGAGAGCAAGTTTCTTCTCATAGAAGAAACCATGTTAAAAACAATATTTTCCAAACTAAGTTGTGGGACAAAAATGTGCTGGAAAAAGATGCCATCATCACCTGTCACACGCCTCTCTGATTGCTCCAGAATCCCATCCCCTATCACTTACTACCATGCTCTGCCAACCATCACGAGTGCAAGAGTGACCGACTGGGTTCAATGGGCAGCAGAACAATTTTTGCCCTCAGGAATTACTGTAATAAAGAGAGGAAATATACAAGGGCTTTTGAAATGCACAGTGTTGTACAAAGAGAGAGAGCATCCACAGGAATGGGGCAGAAGGCAGGAGCAGAACCACCAGGCTCAGCAGACGGAGCAGATGCTGGGATTTCAGAGGCTGAAAAGCCAGTCCACCTACAAGACTGAATTCCTGAGCATTCCTTCTTCTCCCAGCCCTTGTTTCTTGTCAATCAATTTGTATTCCACTGAGGAAGGAAACTACAATGACAATGTAAGTATTTGGGGAGACACACCAAGAACACTTGTGAAGAATGGATTAGCAGCTTGTTGATCAAGTGGCCGAGTTATTTCAGAGCAATGATTCCTCCCGAAAGAGCTGGGCTCTGCCTTGGCCCATTGGGGATGCCCTTCACAGGCCCTGGGGAAGCACAGTGGGGAGGAAGAGTGGGGTTGAGGTCTGGAGGGGAACAGTCTGGGGAAGGCGCAGTCCCAGGCAAGCACTGGGATGATAAAGGATGCTGGGGTGATCAGGTAAGAGAGAAGCTGAGGAAGGTGGAACAACACCTGGCGATGCTGCAGGGGAGAAGAAACAGGGGCAGTGAGCAGGCAGGGGAGTGGTGCCCCTGTGCCTGCCCTCAGCTCCCAGCAGCCGTGCTGTTCCAGCACATCAAGGAAACAAACCAGCCCATCCAGTGCTACTTTCCACCAAAAAAACCCCAAACCCAGGAAACAGAAAGGTAGGAAGCGACCTCCCACCATGTGCTTGGGGCTCTGCACTGTTCTGTTCCTAAATCTCTGTGTGTGGGAGCTCCTTACTGTGCCTCCCTCACCGTTTGGGCTCCGAAAATCCTCTGCTATTCCACAAGAGGCACTGACACTCCCTGCAGTGCATTTCCATCTTGGATGGAGCTGGGGTACCAGGAGCTCAGTGGGGCAAATTTCCTTGGCAGGAATTTAGATCAAGTGCAGTTCTACAAGAGTGTTCAAGTACTTGTGCGTGAAATATTTATATGTGGATGAGGCCCATATTTTGACACAAAGAGTTCCAGACACAGGCAAATATCTATGATCTGCCGTCTTAAGTGGAGGAATAATAATTCCATTTCCTTTTGCACTATAGTCTGTTTGACAGCTCCAGTCTAGAATCCTCTGCACTGACACTAAGCCAAACTGTCACTGACATTTCCATGTCTGAGAAATCCTGAATCTCACAGGTAAACTGTGAAAGCTGAGAAGCAGGGAGTGAAAGTGTGAGGCTCATAGCTACTACGGCAGGCAAACTCTAAAAAGTCACTTTGTATGACCTCTGCTTTCTTGTAACTGGGGGCAGCATAAAGCTGGGAAAATGGGAAGCAATGAAAATCCACAGAACTTTTTGCAGACAGAAGCATATGCTCAACAAAGTAAAAAAAAAATTACTCATATGCGATAGACTAGATGAGCCAGACATCATTTAAAGTGAAATATAGCCTTTAAATCTAGATAAAGAATGCAAGAAATACGTTTATGTTTTCATTTTTATACACTCTTGAGCAGGCAAAAAGGAACCTATCACAAGTTTGAATTTGCTCAGCTGATTTTTCTTTCATTCTGGGAGGAAAGGGCTTTCTTAGGGTCAAAAGAAGAACTGAGACCTACTGACCTCTCTAATTACAACGTATCGATTTAAGTGAGGCGTTCATATCCCAGCAGCACGTTTAATGCAGTTAACGTTTACACAGTCAGACATATCTCATCTGGATGACACACACACTCTTAACATTCTCCGTTTCTCAAAAGAGAAAGAAATAAAGCTCCTCTAGGTTAACGTACACACTAGAAAAATTTTAGCACTTCAAAGGAGGTAACAAATGTGGCTCAAGAACACTACAAGTCTGGAAGACAAATCACATGAACCCTCAGAGCCTGAGCAAAGCTGAAGTTCCTCACACAAAGCAGAGGCACAAAAGCACATCTTATCTGTGGTGACTCTTTATCACCTCGTTTATACAAAAGCTTCCAGACACAAAATAGCTTCCACTAAAAAGGAGGGCTGAAGATATTTCCTGGAAGCATTAAGGACTGGTGCTTCAGGAGATACATTTTGTCAAGTCAATTAATCTGCTAAGAAAACAACATTTTCAGAAAAACACAGCAAATCAGTGACTGTTTGAAATGTGTATTTTAAGCATACATTTGTGCATTGTGTAAAAGCAGGAAATGTGCCCAAAGGCATCAGTTAGCATTTCAGAAAAACACCCAACATCTTTACTGGTATAGGACCTTTGAATAGACAGAGGACGCTCACAGAATAAGGAAAAGGTTTGTTATTCTCTTATTAAATATAGAGAAATTAGGCGTAAACCCACAAAAAAAAAGTCTTACAACAAGAAATAATTAGAGGGAGGTTTCTACGTTGAATTTTTGGTCTCCTGTTCTTAAAATAGGGTGTTTTTTCCTAAAAGCTTTAAATAGAATCCTGAAAGAGATATACCTGGCTTAAAAGAAACAAGGAGTGTTTCAGTTCCTCAAAGTCTGTTAATTCATAGTCTCTTTGACTGAAAGAATGAGAGGTAACAAGTGCAAATTAAGACACATGACATTTCATCCGGACACAAGAAAATGCCTTTTTTTCCTCTCTTGTGCCGTATCTCTCCAGACTGGAATTCATTTAAAACCAAAATACCAGCCTCATCCCAAGCTGCACTCAGTTCTTCCAAGAATTTAATATTCTTCAATAACATATGCTTCTCACTCTTCTGAAATGCCCTCTGGAGGTCTAAGTTTTATCCCAAATCCGCAGGAAAATTTAGGGACGATTTTTTTACTCCTATTTTGCAAGGCGCATAATTGGCACTTGCATAATCTCGCCCAAATAATCTGCTACTTCCTACTAGAGATTTTGTATGCAGTGTTTGTACCAAGTTGGCTTTTCATAGTACTATCACCCAACCCTGAATTTTAAAGCCAGTTTATTCATGTAAGCAGTTTTAAAATACACATTTTACAGGGGAGAGCTGTCAGGCATGGAGGAGCTGAGTAACAAGCTAAATCAGCAGTACAAATAGGAGCAGGAGAACTACCTGCTTCAACAGCTTGAATAATTGTGTGATGGATGAGGAATAGAAGAGGCACATTTTCCTCAAGAAGCCATGGAAGGCATGAGAAAGAGCAAGAACTGAAATTCTCCACTGATCAGCAGAACCAGAGCAATTTCAGATCCTCATTCTGCTGTTCCTCTGTCCTTCAGCAAAACCTAGAGACCATCTGTAAAGCAGAGCAGAAAAATGTATAAAAAAGTTCCAGGCTCATTAAATTCCTGGCCAGAATGGACAGAAATACCTGAGTGTGAGTCCTACTGCAGGAAGGACTCGAACTGTGACCTCCCAGGAACACTTCACCAATTCCCAGAGGTAGAGGTTACAAATATGACCCAACCTGTTATTGCAGCAGCAGCAACAAACAACCTTAACTTGAAAACAAATACACTTATTTTTCAGCTCACAAGAGAGACAGTTCAACATGTTTATGCCCAAATATATAATACATAACCGTGACAAAAATACATAACTATGATTGCAAGATCAGCCTAAGTGGCTAAAATCAGTGTTTAATTTAAATTAACTTCAAGGAGTGAAGGTCACAACAAAGGTTTGCAAAAGTTTGTGAATGTTTCCCAGAGCTGAGCACTGTGTGAAGAGCCTGCAAGGCTGCCAAGATGGAGAGCCAATTTGGATTATTAGGGGTTGATAAAGAGTGACATTTTGTGTTCAGGAAGCATCTGACAGGAGCTGCCATGCACCTTGTCACACTGCAGAGACTACAACTGCTGATAATGCTGAAAAAAAGGGTATTGAAACTGTTCCCAGACACACACACATTAAAAACAAAAATCCACAGTAATGTCTCCAAATCAACAGCAGAACCATGTATTAGTGGCCTCAAATTTTCAAGATTTGTATATTTTATTCACTGAAGAAAAAGGTAAAAAGAACTGCTCACCTACTACGCCCATTTTCACTTTTCTTGGGAATATTACACTAATTTCTTTTCTAGCTCTCCTGGAAACAAGCCTTGTGTCTTGAAATGACATTTGGCACTGGACAGAAATGCACACATTGAATAAACACAATTATACAAGTGATATTTGCAACTATTTCAGTTTATAGCTGGCTGTACACAAATGACTGGTCTAATGCTCTGAAATGTGACACCACACAGAAACCACACACAATAGCTCAGAAAGCACACGGTTTGGATTTCAGCCTCTTAATTTCATTACAGCTCAGCACAGCTGAGAATTTCCCACATTAGAACACAAAAACCTGATTCCAAGTAACCTGTGAAGCCAGCCAGGTAACTGGGATACAGCAGGGTGGTTCTGAGTCTCAGGTCAGAGTATTCACCTGGCATCTCACGTGGGTTTATTGTACCACAGGCTGCCCGAGGATTGTCCTGAGAACATAGAAGTGTGACTGAAACAGTAACTCAGAAGCTGTGACCCATCTCCATTGTGGAGCCTGGACACTTCAGCCAGACCAGGTCCATGTGAGCAGGGACTCAATCTTTGCAATTTACCTGAGCTTCCACACCACAGACGGACTCCAGGAACACTCAAGCCTTCTGCAGGCAAGTAACAACACCTGCACATGGTGCACCTTGGCCAAGCTCAGCTGAAATCCAGGTTTCACCTGGAACAAAGCATTTACCTGAGTAGGAGCACACTGGATTCTCTCTCCATGTGACAAATTTACAAATTTCCATCAGTACCAAGCAAGCCTCTAAACCAAGATGCAATCTCATTGCTGCCTTCCAAGCTCTTATTGGCATGCTAGATTTATTCCTACACAAAATCTTTCTTTACTTTTAATATATGGTTTAGTATAGGCTGCTATGAGAGGCTTTTAGGGAATCCAATGAATCTTTTGCTACAGACTCTGCAACTTCCATCAGCTCATATTAAAACATGATTGTTATAAGGACGAAAGGAATTAATATGGTAAAGTTCTGTGTACCACATTAAGTTAAAGAATATTTGGCAGATATGTATTTATAGCAGAATTACACAGACATATAAATTCCTTGCACAATGAAATGGTTGCACAATAAAATGTCTGCATGTTCAGTACACTGCTGTTCTATTCCATTTATGTAATGATTTGTAGTTTCTAAAAGTTGTTAGGCATTCTAAAAGCCAACGGGATTACAATCTATCTTAAAATTTACTGCATTCAGTAAAGTAGCAGAGCACTCAGGCTTTGAAGTCATGGACTGCAAAGGCTGTTTATTCCACACATAAAGTGTTTCAGGACATTGTAGGGACAGAGATAGAAGGGCTGCAGTAGAACAGACTGCTAAACAGCTCAAATATTAATTCATTAGCTCCCAAAGTTGTGTTCAGAGAGCATACAGAATGAAATGAAATGAGGGACTGGGGAAAAAAAAACGAATAAAAAGAGTACAAGACTCTGGCTAAACTGCGGAACAGCCCACTAACGTTCTGAGGCTGGGAGTTATGTGAATGGAAGATGAACGTGAACAAATGGATTTATAAAGTAGATTTTTTAATACATATCATTAAGGCTATTTCATTTCCCTACACTTAAATACGCAAAAAGATGGTAAAAGCAAGTAGAAGGGTTTTAAGGAGAAAATATTGGAACAAGAAAGGGAAGAGGAAAAGCAGCTTTGTAAAAGATTATTTCCCCTCCATTAACCTGCCAAAATACCATGGATTTCCTCCCCAAGTTTAATGATGACCAAGAAGCCATATTCTTGCTTCTACCTACTGCTTCTCCCATATGTTCCTTGAATCATGAACAGAAGAAGAGAAAAATGTATTCACACTGGTGGATGCACCCCAAATATCCAAGAATATAGGCCCAGAAACCCAAACATCCATTTCTAAAATAACTATGGTGAGATTTCTGCTACAAGGCAGCAGAGTTAAATTTCTCCATTGAGGTGGAAGCCTCCATGAAGGTTTGTATGTGTGACTTTAGCATTGTTTTAACACCTGAACAGCTGCGGGGCTTCTCTTGCTGGGTTTGCTTTGGTTTTGCACAGGTTACATAAAAGGTTTGGATATTACCTGCAAGGGAACCCGACAAAATAGCGACCTTGTTGTCCTTTTGATTATGTAAAGCTTGGAGAAATGTGCATCACAGGCAGATGCGTTTAAAATAGTTTGTTCTAGCCTGAAAACTCCTATGGCAAATGACCTTACACATGGTACCCTTTCTATCCACGTGGCCTGGATCTGCAGGTGGAAGGGGAGAGCTGAGGAGAAAGCAGGGGTGTCTCCAGTCTCAGCCTAATTCCAGTTTCAAAGAAACCTGACAACATAAGTTTTCAGCAAGCAGCTCTCATTTCTTAAAAGTCCAAAACCAAAAGTTCACCCAAAGAAACAGAAATCAAGCTCTAGAGTGAGAGAACCTAAAACTCAAGTGCTGTATTTTAGCCAGAAGAACATTTTTTCTCTCTGAAAATTAATGATGATTAGTTCTAAATGAAGCATAGTCTTCACGGGGCAATTTTCCATACCCAGCAGCTATGAACACTAACGAGACATCCAATTGATATTAAGAACGCTGCTGGCTTCTGTAATATGGGCATCTGTGTGTCAGGAACTGAACTGACAGGCCAAATCCTATTATGTATTTCACTGAGAACACCAGAAGAAATCTCTGTGCAGACAAATGTCTGGTTGGAATCCATGATCTGGCTGGTAAACATCCCCAGACCTCTCAGAATCCAAATAATAAAATTCTAGTGCTTCCCAATGCCAACACCTGAATCCTTTAATAAAAAGCTACTTCCCAACGTGAATTGTACACTGGAGATGTACTTCCAGTGTAATGAAATGATCCATAATATATTATGTAGCTGAACCAACCAACCTGCACATTCAAAGGCAGCAGCTGCACAACCAAGACCCCCAGTAAATCCCTGCCTCTGCTGATAGTGCTGGTTTTCGTTGGTTTTTTGTGAAAAACAGAGCTCATATCTCTGTCAGTAATTCCTATGCAGCTGATGCCTTCTGGGCCAGAAGAAGGTTGTACAGAATGTGTTGCTGCCGTGCACACAGGAAAGAAAATGCAGGAACTGAAGAGCAGAAACTTTCAAATCACAGGTACCAAGAGGATCTGGGAGCCTTGCATGATGTGCACGGAGTTTCCTGTACTGGACATGGCAGCTACAGGAACTTTTTTGCAACCATGCTCTACTTTAAATTTTGAGATTCACCAAGCCACAGACAATTTTCTTTCTCTTGCAGGAAACTGGGCCAAGTTACAGCATCAAGGAACAGTCTGTTCACAGAATACTCTGTGTGGCACAGCACCAGTGGAAAGGAGACAGGAAATCTTTTTCCTGCTAGAGAGAGATTTTCTTTTTTTGCAGCAACAGAAGACCAACTCCCAACACTAAAAAGAAACCAACTTCAGGCAGGAGACAGAGAGAAGTGCCATCAAAAGCCAGTTTGATGGGAGAGGCTTCTGGTTCCTCACTAATACACAGCTACACTCCAGGCAAAAGCAACCCAGATGCTTAGAGCAGTTGCCTTCACGGAAATTTATCTGAAAGAAATAATTATTTGCCAGCATACTGTTCCTTCTTAGAAGCACACAGAAGCCACAGAAAATGTTTGCATGGATTACATATGGCAAGTTTTCAGCAAGAAAAGCCAGTCTGCACCAAACAATGCCACGGGCAGTGACAAGGACTGTGACTCCTGTGGGTATCCTGCCTAAATTCCGAGCACAGTGGCCACCCACACACCTTCTAGGAGGAGCAAGCATTAATGAACTGCTCCAGGAATATTGCCACATACGTGATAAGTCAAATCTCTTCATCAAGTACTTCGAAACTGCCATAAAAATCCAAGCCAAATCTATTATTTACCTCTTTCCAAATTATATGAAGTTATTATCGTGGTGTCTTAGGGTTGAAGAAATTTAATAAAGACACAAAAGTTCAAGATTTGCCAATGACTGTATCTAGAGATCCAAAAAATAAAGTATTTTTCTAACAAGCTCTCTGGACGACCTGCAGAGAAAAAGTTGTGTGAAAACTGCATGCTCAGTTGTCCAGACCATTCTAAAATACACACCAATTTTCACTGTAACAACAAAAAAGAAATCCAGCGACTCTGGTTCCCTTAGCAACCATAAAATATTATCTACGTTATTCATATTAACATTATTTACAGTAGCCAAGAACTAAGAGATACCAATTCACAAGGAGCATACACATACATTCCTCATTACACAACTTGTTAGCTTTGAAAACTCAGCGATGCTCTTAATTTCAATCCTAACATTCCCACATAGTTCTTCTCTGCAAAAACTCTATCCCGCTGTTGGTGCCAAACGTAATCTCCTTTTTGTTTCTGGGTGCAGCTGGATTTCACAGAGACTTTAAACTCAGCTCAAAGACGTGTTTGACATGAATGAATCTCCTCGTGCCACTCTGAGCATGCCCTGCTTGCAGGTGTGCTGTCCTCACTGCACGGAGAGCGCAGCTCATTTCAGGCACACATCTGCTGGCCAGGCTTCTTTACAAACTAATCTCAGCCGGATGAAAATCCCTCTCTCTCTCAGGTGTGTTCCCAAGGGATCTGTGGTATCACCTCTTGTGCCTGTGAGAACGCAGGCACCCAGTTCAGTGGGAGACACATCCCCAGGGTGTTGCTGACTCAGAGCCATTAAGAAGCAGTAATGACTTCTCCCCTTTCCAGAAGACACATTTCCCATTTGTGGCTTCAGACATCTATCACACAGCTGCCCCAACACTGAAAATAATGAATTTCATTCCCTGCACGAGTTCTTTACAGTAGGGAAGGAAGTCACCTCCTTGATTTCCACAAACATGCAAGCAAAAATGTGTGAAAACCAATACTGAGGGTAAAGCCCCACTAACAGGTTACATATCACTAATCAGTGTTAGCCACTGCTTGTGGCTGAACATTTTGAGCAGGAAATGCTGGAAAGTTTTGAGTTCGGAGGAAAAACATTGATTGAAATTTCACTTTAAAGAAACGTGTAATTCCCTCCCTGAACAACCAGAATATTAGATTAAGTAGTGTTTGCATCACTTCAACTGCCCTGCTCTCAAGGTACCAGAGCAGTGACTCCCTGCACTGAGGAATTTCTGCTGGACCCCTCATCATTTCAGAAATGGACACATAAGGAAACATGTGAAGGAAGAACTGAAGAAAACTTTTTCCAATGTCTAAAATTAAAAGGTGCACTGAGACCTGGATGAAAGTTCAAGGGTTGAAATGAAGTTCTCAGTTTCCCTATTTGTCTATTGCCTCCAGTTCTCAAATACACATAATGTTTGAACGAAATGTAAAAATACAGCTTCAGCAACATGAGCCCACAACGATTACATCCCTTATTACAAACGGCACACGCATCACAAATAAAAAGCAGCATCCTGATTCCATTAGTTATCAACAGAACCTTGCTACCAAAAGGGTTATAAACACTGAACTTCAAAAGAGTGAAAAAACCATTATGTTAATCATGTGTTCTTTCTGAACAATTAAAATCAGAATCAGGATGACACTAAGATCTAAACCTTCTGCACAGGGAACAATTAACCAAAGCTTGAACTGATACACTGTGAGATTCTCTTACCAAGGGTCATTTCAGATGCATAAAAGGTTTTATAAATAGGACATTAAACTGAAGAAATTTAAAAAAATAGCACAGCTCTTCAAGCATCTTTTACATGAAAAGTGCTTTTTCCTTAAAATTTCATTTATAACCAATACAAGATACTTGTGTGGTTATATCTGCTGCTTAGCTGCTCCTCACTATTGATGTTAAAAATTGTTCTCCTTGGTGCACTTTGAAAAGATGAGTTTAAAGAGACAGGAGGAGACTAAAGTGTTCAACAGCAGATACGTGGGCGTGTGCTGAAACTGGGCCAAGACATACCAGTGTTCTGATCAAAGAGGGTAAGAGTGAGTTTTGTGAGGGAAAGAACGGCGTTTAATGAGACTAACAAAACCTGACACCGACTAGGAACAATCAGTAGCCCAGGGCAGTGGCTTCTCAGACCCTGAACAATGGAGTGGAAGGCAGCTCCCCTTCGCTAAGGTTTCATTCCAGCGGCACCTGAGGAACATCCCCAGAGCAGCTCCAGGAAACCAAGGCACTTCACTCTCAGAAAAAAATCAAACGGGAAATCAACCATCCTCCACCTCCTGTGCTGGCTAGATGGACATTGCAACCACAGCGCTCCACACCAAACCTCAGCTTTCCTGGCAGCAGACTCGAGATCAGTAATGCCCAGTGAGGGCATTCAGCAAAATGAGAGCACATTTCTAATGAAAGGCACCATGAGGAATAACTCATTCACCTCATTAGACAAGAGCCCTGGCACAAGTCAGGTTTCCTTATGCATTCTCTCTCCAAAATAACATTATCTTCTCCTTTAACTCTGTTAAAAAGAAAGAGAAAAAATCATCTTCACAGTCAGAGAGACTTTAGAAAATGGGCAAATGACATAGGAATGTTAAGTCCCATATTTTAATACCTCTTTAAAATACTTGTCTCCAAAGAGAGAGTTCTCAGTGTTTTCAACTAGTTATTTCAAAGTCACTAGAAATTAAATGGTTAAGCACTTAAAAACCCCAAACAAACAAAAAGCCACTCCAGAAAACAGTAAGAAAAACATCCCTAAATTCTCTGCATCAGTTTGTAACTAAATGGCATTATGAAGTAGAGTTGGCTTACATTTTTTCCAACAGCCCTAGGCTACATAGATGCTTTCACACATAAGTGTTTTTCTGCAACCTTATTTACTTCTCCAACAAAAATGCTGATTTCACACCTGACAGAGAGTATTTATAATAATTCAGTAAAAGAAGAACTAAAAGGGAGTCTGTTTAGTTCCTGTTCTCATTTGATTGCCTTCACTGGCACTTAACACATCCTAACACATCCAGTAGTGGGGTTTTTTTTGTGTTCTGGCATTTTAGTTTTTTCTTTTTCACATTGGTTAAACACATCTCTCTCATCATCATCCAAATCAGAGGATATCTCATGATCCCCAAATTCCTACAAATCATAATGCCATAAAACATGTTTCCAGGTGCACTTCAGTACAACTCTTAAGGAGGTGACAGGAAAAGCAGAGAGAGAGAGAGAAAAGGTGTGAACTTAATGTTTTTTACTGATAATCCTGAATTAAATATAGATGGTGTTGGGAAATGGCCGGAATGTCCTTCTCTCTCATTTAAAAAAAATCTAAACTCAAAATAAAAAAAACCCCAAAACACATTGAACTTGAAAGTTTACAGAGTAAAATTCCAATCTCCCTTCCACCTACACAGAACAAACAAATGAATGACTAAAGCTTAAATATTCTAACTCATAAGCTCATCATCTCCATTTTTTTAAAAAAATGCTATTTTTATTTACTTTGGGGGGCAAAAGATTGCTTGATTTTTTTTTTCTAGGTAACCTCTGCCTTGTATAAGCTCAGCCCAGATGGATTAGCAGCAGTGTAAATAGTTGTCTGTAGTAAACAATCCCAATCTTGTGTTTCTGCTTAGAGTTTTCACCTAGACCCACCTTGTACACCCAGGAACTCACACTTGCACTACATGAATACCCTGGCAGATCTTTCAGCTTCTGTGTTTAGCCTTGTCCTTCAAATGTAAGTTAAAGGGGCAGATTTACAGCCTGAAAAACAAGGTGCTTGAGCAGTAACAGCTTTGGTGGAGCAGCCCCAGAAGGCTTGCAATAATTCTGCACATGCTTTTGTACAGTTATTGGATATCCTTTCTTGAGAGGAATGCTTGACAAGGGACACAGCTTGTGTTTCCAGTCCCTTCAGGAATTTGATTTAAGGTTTGCTGGAAAGCACAGCACAGGAGTGAGAGTGTGTTTCTCAGCTGTGCTGTGCTTCATTGCCAGCAGCAGCCAGGTGATCCTTTACGTGCTGTGACCGCCCCATGGCACTCTCAGGGATCGGCAGCAGACAGTGGTGTCACTGCACGTGAGGCAGAAGGGAACAGAACATGGTAATACTGGCATAAAGGTGCAGAATTCACCTACAACAGGAGTAAAAGCATCACACATAACCACAAACCCCACCTTTTACATGCTTAGTCCCAACCTGGCTTTAACAGAAAATTATTTACAAAATCACTGGTTAGAAACAAGACGTGACCACGTAACCAACTATCCCTGGGTAAGTATCACAAAGGATACAGCAGCCTTAAGGATTTCCACCAAATGTAAATGAAAACCCAACACTTGGCAGCTGCAATGACCTCTGAATTCCA
Organism: Eulacestoma nigropectus; assembly: GCA_013397775.1. Classification (NCBI taxonomy): domain Eukaryota; kingdom Metazoa; phylum Chordata; class Aves; order Passeriformes; genus Eulacestoma; species Eulacestoma nigropectus. The sequence continues at coordinate 466,739 of VZTE01002857.1, forward strand.
AACCTGTACCAGAGAATGAGGCTGCACGGTGGATTAGAATTCTGTGTATTTCTTTCAGCTCCCACGTACGTCAGGTATCAAAGGGCCAGCAGATCACAGCACTGCCATGTAACAACACCAACTTCACACACACCCCGTGCACACATTCCTGCACTGGAGGCTCCCAAGGTTCTCACACATCCTGAAGCAGAGATTTTCAGGGATGTGATGCTGCATAAACACTTATGAACAAAACCACAGGGAAATCACCAACCAAAACCTGGAATGCAGAAAGCACGGATGGGAACCAATCTACCTGCCAGGGTTGTCCAAGGAACACGTCACTGCCTGCCATGCATGTACAAGTGAATTACACTTCCCTAAGTTCTGTGCCTGCTGCACTGACCTTTCTCTGTCCAGGTACACTGCTGATTGCAAGCACAAACAACCTGCACCCACCATTTGTAATCAATAAATGTAATCCACATGTAATCAATACTGCCCACCTAGAGGGGAAGAGACGTACATAGGACATGGATTTCCTAGGACTCCTCAATCTTCTTTCTTCAAGTCCAGCTGCCTTACACAACTTCAAGGGAAACAGATTGACAAAAGAGAACAGAATCCCCAAATAACCACCATGACATAGCCTTATTTTTAAACATTAACTTCTGATAACTCTGTGCACTACAGCAAACATTAATCTTGTTCTCTGAAATCTATTTTTAGGAAACATGTTTATATCCAGGCTGAAACTCAGTATAAACTTAAGCATGCTGCAATTGAAAAAAATTAATTAAAGCAAAAAAATGGAGTCTCAGAAATACTGCATCAGCCTTTGTAATGAGAGCAAACTGGTTGAAAGATTCTGCAAGCTGTATCTGATCCAGTTTGAATTTATTGGCAGAATCTTACAGGCAAGAGACTAAGCTACTTTAGAATATAGAATTAAATGGTTGGGTTTATTTAATATCCACATAATACTACTTTGAAAAGAAATCCTTTATTCTATTGCCACTAGAACAAGGGAAATGCAGATTTTTCTCTACTGACTGTCAAGGGTTTTTTTTCTTTTTCTTCTTATGTACATGTGCTGTGTGAAATTCAGCAATTTCATTTCACAGGGTGTCTTTGGCATTAGCCACAGTGTAATGTAACTGGAACTACTGAAGTTCATCTGATTTCACACCTAACCCATGCAGCCTCACAAATCAGACATTACTTCAACAAAAAGAATCATAAATTGCCTAAGTTCTTCTGGAAACAAAGCTCATACTCCCTTGAGTTTCCTGACCAAGAGAAGCTTGCCAATGAACCCAACACGCGTTTACGCTTTGTGATGAAATGTCCACATAGAACCACGAGACTTTCATGTAGTTTGAGAGGTTTCTGGGTCAAGCTGTGGTTTGGAGTTTGTTTTGGTTTTGTTTTTCCTCAGAGAACACAGTATAATGATGACATTGAAAAACCGTATTTCATGCACAACTTCTGTCTCGATATTGTGGAAAAGCAACGTAAGACTTTTGAATGAGGAACAAGAGTTTCCGTTCATCAACAAATGTGAAGAAACATACTGGGAGGAGATTACATAGGACTAGTTACTGAAAACAGCAGCTCTGACAGCCTTCACAGTTTCATCTACAGCACCACTGCACTCTGGATTTTGTGATCCCGACCTCATGCTCCTACCAAACTGCTGCCACAAATCCTAAACTATTCCCACCTTGTTTTTTGCAACCTTCTCCAGCTCTGATGATACACTCCCTGTCCCTGCTTTTGAATCTTTCTGTTCTGTGCCTCACTCACAAATGCAGATCCCAGCAGTGATTCCATCTCTGGGCAAGGTGCTGCAGAGAGAAGGAGCACAGCAGCTGAAAGCTCATCCCAACAGGAAGCAAATAACTCATCCTTGCTCAGCCGTTTATGGTGCCTCAGCCAGGCTCTTACCTTCAAGAATGTGCTAAACAGAGAAAGAGCCTTCAGATTATTCCCATTCATTTCAGGGTAAAATGCTCCCATGGTCTGGGATCATAAACCCACAATATTGATTTGAAAACAACAGAGATTGTGGCAGAAAATTGGAATGAGGCAACTCTGCACTGCTCATCTTCGGTTCATTATGGATATTTTACAGCGTGTTTCTGGAAACACAGGAGGAGCAGGGTAATGAATTCTGGCAGTCATTTCAGCTGAAGGATCTTCAGAAAGCATTTGGGGCAGAGGGGGGGACAAGCCCCAGAACAAACATACCAGTTTTCAGTGGTAAGGATAAAAGATAAGAAGATCTAGGGACATCAGAACATACTAATGTAAAGCAAGATGTCTCTGGGGGAGCTCTGCTTGGAGGATGTTCACTGCATATATCTTTAATTACAAGCTGACGTACATTTTATCCTTTAGCCACAATTTATATTCCTTTTATCACCTCTGTTGTGAAACAACAATGTGCTTTCCCACTTTCATCTAGAATCCACACCATTAGACACCCAGCACTGTCATTCCATTTCTCTGCAACTCCCTTTTCCCTGAACAGTCAATCAACACCAGCAAACACACAGAGAGATGCAGCCTGATGTACAGTTCAACCAGTGCTGTTTCAGCTGTGAAAAGACAATTTTCAGGAATAAAGAATTACACATCAGTAGGTAGGAGGGAGGAAGAAAAGAAAAAAGAGAGAGAAGGAGGTGTATCTATTCTCTTATGTCTCCCTCTTAAGATGCACATCTTATGTCCCTCATTTGTTTCAGTCTTCATTTCTGGCTGCAAGGGAGAGCAGCTTCACTTCATCACCCACCCAATGTAAAACCAGCCAGCTCTTTATTTCAGCACCTTCTTGCTCCCTACACCAGCCACTGTTTGCCCTGGCAGCCTGTTCAGCAGCAAGTGGCAGGGACAAGAATACCAACAGCAATGTCACAGAGCCCACCGTGACATTCCTGCTCTATCCTGAAGCACAACCAACTCCCAGCAGCCAGGGGTTATGGATGCATGCAGTGGTTATCCAGCAGACACTCCCTCTTTTACAACAAAAGGTAACAGTACACCTTCTTCCTGAAAAGCTGATTCTTTATCTCTATCAGCATTTTTTTCTTATAAATCACAGAGAGAGGCTTCACAGAAATAGGCAATAACATTCTGGATAAACATCCAATGTCACTCTGAGACTTGAAACTCTGCACTTCATACAAATAAAGTTTAGTTTTTCTCAATTTAGAATCAACTATTGAAACTGATATTGAAGCACACTGATGAATTTAATTAGGCAGCCAGCTCACAGTCTGAAGTTATTAGAAGCACACATGTTCATGCCCTAGGTGACATATTCACTGTTTTTATTATTATTGTATGATAATTTCCTTCTTTTATTTTTTGTACAAAGCTCTCTCTGGACAAAGTAATTGGTAGTTGTTCATGCATGTTTTAATAGTCTCTGAAAAAAAGGTTTCCCAACAAATGCTATCAAGTAGGAAAGACTACTTGAACTGCATTTATTCCTATGGCAGATTTCCCTCGTTGGCCAATTAATTACAAAGTATGAGAGTCTTCCTGAAGTCACTCGGAAAAAGAAAAAAAATCAGCACGTAACCTACGACTTCTGGTTCATTGTTCCTGTCTTGAACTGCTTCTGCTTCGTGTACACAGAACTGCTAAAAATGGGGTATTTAATATTTCTGGTACAAGCCTCTAAGACATCAAAAGTAGCACATAAGGCTACGTTTCTACATGCTAATTTCCCCCCATTTATCCAACACGGATCACATAATTAAAAGCAGTGTCACAGAAGGGTCACACACGGCGCCTGTGCCTACAGGAGCAGTTTATATTTCTCTGTGTGCAGTTTATACTGTTCTTGTGTGCAGTTTATATTTCTCTGTGTGTGCAGTTTATATTTCTCTGTGTGTGCAGTTTATATTTCTCTGTGTGTGCAGTTTGCTCTGTGTGTGCAGTTTATACTGTTCTGTGTGTGCAGTTTATAGTGCTCTGTGTGTGCAGTTTGCTCTGTGTGTGCAGTTTGCTCTGTGTATGCAGTTTGCTCTGTGTGTGCAGTTTGCTCTGTGTGTGCAGTTTATAGTGCTCTGTGTGTGCAGTTTGTACTGCTCTGTGTGTGCAGTTTGCTCTGTGTGTGCAGTTTGCTCTGTGTGTGCAGTTTCTCTGTGTGTGCAGTTTGCTCTGTGTGTGCAGTTTATAGTGCTCTGTGTGTGCAGTTTATAGTGCTCTGTGTGTGCAGTTTGCTCTGTGTGTGCAGATGCTCTGTGTGTGCAGTTTGCTCTGTGTGTGCAGATGCTCTGTGTGTGCAGATGCTCTGTGTGTGCAGTTTGCTCTGTGTGTGCAGATGCTCTGTGTGTGCAGTTTGCAGTGCTCTGTGTGTGCAGTTTGCTCTGTGTGTGCAGTTTATAGTGCTCTGTGTGTGCAGTTTATAGTGCTCTGTGTGTGCTGTGCTCACAGAAACCACCACTGCCAGAGGAGGCTACAAACCAGCACGACAAATCAAACGCCATTCTCAGGTACTGACACAGTTCTCGCAACAAAAAAAAGTGACTGCAGTGCAAACACAAAGCTTTTTTGGGAACAGAAGACAGCACTTGACGCAGCTTTCATGGCTGCAGCCACGTGTTCTGCCACGGTAATTTTGGTGAACTCGCAGCTCTTCCATGCACAACTTTTGCACACAGATGTCACAAAAACAATGGCAACAAATCAGGTGCAGCAAGAACCCTTATAATTGACCCCTCAGACTCGCACATTCAGAAAAGCAAGGTGGCACTCCAGCTACCTGAGCTACAGGGCTGAGCAGTCTGAGAATCCAGGCCTTCCTAACCCTGGGAATGTTTTTGGTAATGGTGAAGTGAAATTTGTACTAATTTGTCAAGTTCAGGCATTACAGCAAAACAAGGCATTGCAAGCACAAGAAACAATTCTCCATCTATGCAGCACAGCAGTAGGATCTACATCCTTGATGTTTAATTCTACCACAAACACCTCATAAATTCTAAACAGCTGCTGCTCCTGGGGTCAGGGTGAGGAGCAAAGCACCAGAGAAAGTGCTCAACAATCCAACAACCATCAGAGGCATTTGGTTTGGATTAGAGAAAATTTTAATCCATATGGAAAACTAAAATTCAGACCTGTAGAACTGTAATGAAAATGCTGATGGTTATGTTCCAGAACACGACCACAACTGCCCGAGAAATGGCAATCTGACAAAAATTCAGGCATGATTTTGCTTTACTTGTGAACACCGTTTCTTTTTGTTCCATGCATGCTCTTTGCAGAGCTTTCTAGAACTCCTCAAGGAAAGAATGCTTCTAAAAGGAGAAAATTAATGTAGTAAAAGTAGTGTATTGAAATTTAAGGATGTGAAAAAGATACCACCAGATTAATAAAAACAAAACTAGCAAACCAAGACAGAAAAATTCATTGGTGAAACCTCATTTGTATTTTCATCATTCATCAGCACTAACTATTGATGAACAACTGTTTTAGGATGGCACCAATGGCAGAGGGGAAGAAAATGCCAGTGGGTGCAGAGCTTTTCTGGATGTGTGTGTGCTGTGATAGTGCCTGGCCTGACACGGCAGTAGGAGAAGGTTTCCAGCAGGAATTCACAGGATATACACATAAAACAAAGGCTTTGGACTAAATGTCCTGTCTTAACCTACTGCTTCTCATCCCAGGGTCTAGAAAAAACAATACCCAGAGGTTAACAAGCTGTTTCCAGAAACCCAACAAGCTAAAATATGAGGAATGCCCCAAGTGAAGCTGAAAATAGAGAATTAATTGCCTGTTTGAATACAGCAGTGAATCAAGATTATGAAAACAGGCAACTTTCTAAGCATGACCGTCCTCTTTCTTGTCCTTTTCTTCTGAGATTGTGGTAAAATTCTTAAATAATTCGTTTGTTTTCTGGTACAAAGAGACGTGGTTGCATTTATTTTACTTCCCTATCCTGTTTAATTAATCTATTCTGTCCCCGAATTTTTAGCAGCATATTTTTTCCTGCTCAGCACAGAAGCTCCAGGGATGAATGGAAGAGAGTGCGTGTTTGTTATGTTTTGGGGGAGGGTTGTCAATTTTATTTCTTCAGTAACAACAAAGAAACACTCAGGAAAATTAGTAAAGAAAATGTCCCGGAAATAAATTAGTCTAAATGAGGTTGACACTGTCAAGTAAGCTTAAACAAATTACAGCAGTTCATCCTGGAAAATCAGTCCCTTTCAATGGGCAGCACAAGAGCACAATGAAGAGCACACAGAACATGTTGCTGAAGACTGTTCCCTTGACAATGCACTCCAGAATCATATATCAGAGGTAATACTGTTATTATGAAATTTTTTATCAACAACTAAAAATCAATAATCTGTGATCACTCAAGCTTGCTGTAATGCAAGTCACACAGTATATCAGAGGGAAAAAATCTATAGTAAACTTTTCGGTATTATGATTATTTTTGGAAGGAGAAAAGGATATAAATGATAACTGAAATAGTTTCCAACTCTAAAGCACAAAGTGATGCACAGTTTGCTGATAAAATTACCAAAAAAATTGTCCTTGGTGCCTGAAAAACTATGTAGGGCTGCAAATACATAAAATAATGAGTTAGCCTAGGTCCTTTCTGTGTGCACTCAGTGCTGCGGGTCTTCTCCTCTGGGGACGTTTAAAGGGTCTGTCTCATATCGATCAGGATTAACTTCGACCTGAATGGAACACTCTGGATTTTCTATGCCAGCAGCACCCAGATCTACTCAGATCTGCTGCCCAGTGCAGAACTGCTGCCTGCAAAGCACCCAGCTCATTCCAGCTGGGATAAGGCTGCAGCTGGACCTTGTTTCCCCCGAGAGAACAAGGCCTGGCTCCAGCTCTGCTTTCCAATACCACATGCAGGCCACGGAAGCAACCCTCCTTCCGCTGCAGTTTTTTTTGTCATTCACACCAACACCGTATCAGAGCAGAAACATTAAATATCCACAGACAATGCTCAAACATGCACAGCCAGAAGAGCAGCAATGTACAATTCTGAGTAAGGTGGAACATATTCCAAGTTTCCTGATACAAAAAGGATGAAGGCCCAGCTGCACAGGCCATGCATGTTTGGTGGAGTTAGTCACACCCCCACAAAGAAATGGGGAATTCCACCTGATGATTTAGATCCCTAATGACATTAGAAGTCTTTTTGTTCTCTCCCAAGGAACAAAGCCCTTCTCTGCATATTTTTTTTTTTTTTCCTGAGACGAATCATTAACTCCATCTGTTTTTCTGGAAAAAGCTGAGTATAAAAGAGTGGGAAAAAAATCATTAAGCAGCTCTATTAATTTTGAAAATTCAAGTCTGTTCTCAGAGCAATACATTACATATAGGAAGTCTCATGACTGTCACAAATATTCATCTTACCATAACCATTAAAACACAATATAAGCTCTAACTGAAAGAAACTAAACCAAAACATTTTCCAGACTGAATAGTGTTTGGAGTTCAATGTAAAGTAACACAAGTTGAAAACCATTTAAACTGTCATGACTAAAACTTGCATTTTGCAATGGCTTTCTTCTTAATATTTCATACAGGGCTTTATTCTACCCTTTTAAATCTGTATTTTTCTGCTGAGGGTTCTGAGACCGTCATTTGGTTTGAAAAGAGAAGAGGACAAAGACTCAGAAGGTCTCACAGCACCGTGCTGCACCCAGAGTCAGCGAGGATGGGCTGCCCGACACGGTGAGCTCCTGAGCTGTGTTAGAGGGGCAGGACAGGATCTGTTCCCCCTGCTCAGGGCAGGGGCACAGCATCCCTCACGCCCGTTCTCAGGCAGAGGAATTTCTGCTCAACACCTCGCCAGGTACTCTGTGGGCTCTCACCAGAACATTCGGAGTACGGGACTCTCAGCAAAGGAAAATTTCCAGGTTAAAAAAAAAAACAGCTGGCAGCTAAGAGCTGCTTTTTAAGCTTTAATGAGTATGTTAATGACCCAAACCAAAATGAAGAAACCCATAACCCTAGACACTCATTAATTCCGTACAAAATATATTGGCCAGAAATCATTAATGTTGCGAGGAGCTTCTGTAACTGGAGTGGTTTTAATCAACTCTCAAATCTTCTGTAATTATACACTTATGGCACAGGTTACTTTATTTATTTGGATTTCAACTTCATAACAGAAGTCCCCATCTCAGATGCTGGATTATTAATAGAACAAAAAATTATTACAGACCTGATGTATAACTTCACTTACAAGGTAAGCATAACTTCTTATGGATACGAAGTCTGATTTCGTGCATCTGTAATACTCAGTTCTCTTTCCACAGTACAGTCCCCTCAAGCACTCTGACAAAGACCTGAAAAGGCCCCAGAATTAGGCTCTGGGTGTTAAACCAGTTCTGTAATCTCTTGCAGTATCAGTGCTCCATAAAAAGTTGTTCAGGTTTAAAAATCAGTGTAAGAAATCTTTGCCTCTACATTTGCTCCCTCTGAACATTCCAATTCATGGCTGTTTATGTGAAACAAGAATGTTTTCCTTGAGATTAGCAAAACCCATTCCCCGCCCCTTCCCCACTCCTGGCGTCTCAGATCCAATAAAGCTCTGAGTTACAGACAGACTCTGGTCAGGATAACACACTAACAGTTGTTAGACAAAAATCAAATTGGAAAGCAAAATCAGTGCAACTTTTAGTTCTTGGTGCGGATTCAGAAGTTTAACCAAGGACAGATTTGGCTGGCAGGATTCTGGCTCACTTTCCTGATCTCAACACAGGCTTCTGAGAGATGTTAACTTAAAAGCAAAAAAAAGTCATCTTTGTGACTGTGAAGTAAACCGAATTTTCTCTGAAGTCACCAAGTCAATGTCAGACGTTGCAAGATGGTGGCTTCTCTTTCACAATTTTAAACATGGAATTCACTCAAAAAGGCACATTCAAAAAATAAAACATTACTATTAACATGCAAATCTGCAGCTTCAGAATTCCCAGGAAGGTAATGAAAACTCCCCTCTAATCACGCACAGCAACCCCAATTCAGGGCAAGTCAAGGGAATCTCATTATCTCATCTTTGCATGCTGCAGATGAGGTTCCACCCCGTGGCAGTCAACAGGAACCTGCGGCCCCTTCACAGGAGGGAAGAATTTTGACAAATGATGACTGACAGCTCTAGTTCTTGTCCAAACAATGAATTCCTCTTTGGGCCTTTGTGGAAGAGATTGGCTTTTCTTCCAAGAGAATGGCTCTTGGAGTGGGAAGAGGATGGCTTCTTGTGTGAGACCTCTTTCTCTGCCTTTTCCTAATTCTTCTTTTAGCTCCATATGTGACAAACCAGGATCAGGGATTTTTTAAATGACTGATCCTAAGAAAGACTTCAGGAATACAAAATCATGAAATTTAAATTCAGTTGATACAGTAAATACATGCTTTGGGGAGATACCCATCATTTTTGTCAGTTTTTTCCTCTAGGATAAATGCTAAATATTAGCTTTAAGAGAGACAGAAACAAACCCCAAGACAAAACCAGAGTTTTCTTGCACAGCATTTCCCTAGGGAAAAAGTCAAGGTCTTTCATAATTGCTGTAATTGTTTTTGATGTTGGGTAAGTTAAGTGATACAAACAGGACACAAAAATGTTGCATTTCAGTAGAAAAAATTCTCAGTGCGTGCCCTCCAGAAACACAGCTCTGCTTCCATCAGTCAGTCTTTCAAAAAGTGCTTCCTTCTTTCTACCTCCAAAGGAGCATTTTCATCTAATGAGGTTAACAAGGCTGAAGCAGCACCCGGGCTGCAGAACAGGCTGGGTGTCAGATCTCCCCTCAACAGGGACAGAGGCTGGTCCCAAGGCACTGGTGGAACTGGAATTATGTAGGATTATGTCCCACTTTGGAAACTTGAGGGCCAGGCCCCTCAAGAGAAAACAGGAGCATGGTAGAGTATAGAGGAAGGAATCATCCTAAAAATGCTTGAGAACAGTCATCTAGGAAATACACGCACTTTTCAGGGTCGGGCTGACATTTGACATTTCTTTCTAGAAACATCCTGAGATAGGTGAGATTTTTTTTCTATGTCGAGAATTCTTGGCCTCAGAGGGCAAAAAGGGGATAAATTCAAGGTGATGTGGAGAATGTGCAGCAATAAAAACTAAAACATTACCCTTAAAAGTCATAAAGTTTGGAAGAAGTGACCAAGCTGACAAAATATTCATATTTTACAGCAAAGCAATTCACAGTTGGGTCATGAGGACTGAGCAGATCCAGGCACAGCCCTGGTGCAGCCCATCACAGCCAGGGCTCCTGAGTGCAGTCAGCACATCCACTTCTCCTGCAGAGCTCTTGCTTCCCAGACACCAACCCTTTCCTCCCTTCTTCCCAACAATCACAACCCTGCCCCTCCTCTCGCCTCCAGGATTAACACCTGCACGGTTTGCCACGAAGCAGGTTCTACAGAGTGAAATAAATCGCTTTCCCTTGATTCCACCCCACAAACTGCCGGCCTCCACTGCCGAGGCAGACACAGCTTTCTGTCTCCGCTGGGCAGCACCCGCTGGGATCTCTGTGTGGAAATCCCAAACTCCCCAGCACAACCTCTGACGGTGACACAACCCCGGGCTTTACGGAGCACTCCACACAGATAAACTGAACACACTCAGCTCAGAGGGTAACATTTACACCAGAGCTCATCTGCAATTTCAGTATTTTAACAGTAGCCAGCCACCCTCAGAAGCAAAGACATGGTAAATAAAGAGCCCTGCGCTGTTTATTTACCATTCCCAACAGCACCAGCACAGGAAGGCAGCACAAGCTCCCTGTGTGAGTGTTTTCTCCATCTCTGCCATTTGTTTTCGCTGGGTGACCTGCTGTGCATTATTTGTGCCTTGTTTCTTCCACAACATTTCCTTTTCCTGACACGCTGTCCCAGCATTTACCAGGCTGTCAGTTCTGACATCCCAACTTTTTATAATAAGAGGAAGGGCAGGGAATGGGTTTCCTTGAGGACAAAGCTCGGGAAGAACCAGCAAAGCCTCTGTACCCTTACAGCTTTTCAGAGTTTCTGTCAAATCCAACACCCAGGCAGAGAACAGAACTGTTGTGGAACAGCTGAAGCTACTTGTCTTTTTCAGGAGACAACCTCTTGACCCACTGAAGCTTCTGTGTTCCAGGGAAACTCAAGAACTGTGCTAAAAGAAATTTTAACTCTGTAGTGCTTCACTGAAAGAGAGCAGTGATGGTGTGCAAAGCAGGCTGCTGCACGCCCAGGCATGGGGCCTGCTCCGTGCCTTCCTAGAAATATAGAACTAAAACCCCACAAAAATAATAATAGAAACATTTAAAGAAATGGCATAAGTGACAAAGGCAATGAACACAATTGAACCATCCAGGTCTTCTGTCAGTTTGCCACAATGAGTAAAAGGGCTCAGGAGAAAAGCAAATAAATTCATTTCCAGGGTATGTTATGGCACAAATGTTGAAAATACACATTACTACTAACTGAATATTCAAAATTTCTGTATCAGTTGTATATAAAATTGGATGTGGCATAGTGCTCTTTTAACTTCAGAATCCTGAAAGGAGTAACTGGGAAGATCCTACCGAAGTTTCTATTTAAGTGTGATAGCCCTGTATCGCCAATATTTTTTCCTTTTGCTGCAAATCAAAAAAACCCCACAAACAAACAAAACCAACCAACCAACAAACCCCCAGCCACTTTCTGTGGAAAGATAAGGCTGTTCTTATCGCTTCACTGTCTCTGAATGCGTGCCTGGCAGTGCACAGCCCCTGACACAGAGCCTGTCTCGCGCTCCCAGCTCCGCTGGTCACTGCAGTCAGCGCTCATCAGCCGGGGGTTGAGGGACACCCTGCTGGTCAGCTGCCACTCAGCAGCCCTGGCAGCTCCTGCCCAGGCAGGATCTGCTCCCTGACTTCCCAGCTAACCTTCCTCCCGACTTTGAGAGCCAGGCTCACTTTCTTCCATTCGAGCTGGCTCCTCTCAGCCAGGGTGACTTCAATTTCCACTTTAATGAACGTCTTTCCAGTGCTTCTCATTAACCTTCCTCCTCACTCTCGCGCTCTGGACTGTCTGTCACAGTCACTGCCTTGTTGATTCAGGGCCTGACCTGGTAAACTTGTACGCTCATGAATAACTTCTCCCCTGGGGATAGCCAGGCTGGCTTTTGTACAGTTTTCTCCCCGAAGTGAAATTATTTACATGGATGCGGTGAACGGGACGGGGGCTTTTTGTTTGTTCAGACTTTTTCCTTTCTGACCTTCCAAGTCTTGCTTCTGGCATCTCCAGGTATTACTGATGTCCTCTCTTACTTGATTTGTGGCTTTCAGGCTAACTCCTTAGACCACAGTGAATAAAGTATAAGGCATAATTGGAAAACATTGGAGGCATGGACATGCTATATTGCAGGTAAGGACATACGGTTTTACATTTATCGTAGATTCTCTGCAATTTTTTTTAATTCCATTTGACAAATTTCAAATATTTTAAAGAAAAACAAAATTTTCCTCAAGTCCACGAAATGTAATACACAAACTTCCAGTGGTGTTACACAAAGAGGTGACAAAGTAAGTCATGCACTGCCTGCCTTGTCCATCCCTCCCCTGCAGTAAATACTCTGGAATTGCACACACCCCTCACACACATCACTGCACTCCCCCTCTGTGGCCGTTCACCCCGGCTCAGCTCAGCGTTTTGACAGTCTGTAGAAAGAAACACGAGGAGAGAGGGAGTGAAACCAAGAACATTTGTTTAGAAACCTGAATGTTAATTTTCCCAGTATTTTGCCGGCTTCAGTTTTGTGTTAGTTTCCGTACATTTCTGCCATAAGCAATTTTATCCCATCTTCTTGGCATTAATATCTCCTAGTTTTGCAATTTTTTTATGCTTTTCCACCCCTTTAATCATGTTTCCCTAATTCCCTTATGTTCATCCACTCATTTTACCTGCACAATGTCAGTACATTCTTTCTGATTTACTTCCCTCTCTCTTCATCTTTATGATCTACTGATTTATATTATTTAACTTACTTTTCATCTCATTTTACATTCTTACTTTTCGTTCTTGGTCCATCATATTTTCCCCTTCCTAAGATGCTTCCCCTCTCCATACCTGGGCAATTTAAAAACCCCAATGTCCTAACTGCCAAAATGATCCTTTTAACCCTCACTCTCATTGATTTTAGCATTAGAATTAACTCTGAATTTCAAGAAATACTCTTAATAGGGATTTCAGGGCAAACCCCTAAGAATGTCTTCAAATAAGTACACTTTGCTGCAGAAGTACTCATTGTCAACGTGTGACATTTTGCTAACGTGTAGTTTTATATTTACACGCTGCAGAGGCTGCAAGCCTGAATGCTCACACCTGATTCCAGAGGAAACAAGAAGATCCAAAGCTCTCCATGGGGCAAGAATTCAACAGCAGCGCGAACACCTGGAGATGCTGAGAGCGCAGCCAGCATCCTGCACGGGGCAGGGAGGAGAGGGGATTATCTGCAGCTTGACGAGGCGGCTGACAGGAGGAACTACACCAACATCCCAGAACAGCCTTGATCTCCTCACTTCACCCCTTTGATTTTGTGATGACTATACCTTCAAAATTAGATCTCGCTCTCATCACGGATGCTGTCTAATGTGCAGACAATGTGCTGCAGCGAGGGAGAGCAGATCCAGCGCCGCTCCCCTGCCTCGGGAGGCGCTGGGGAGGGAGCTCTCGGTAGAGAACAAATCAGAATCAAACAGCAGAATATTCAGATACATCCCGAGCAGTCAACTCAATCGCATAAAGAGACACTCATGCATTATTCATTCCATGAAATCTGGGAGTTTTTCCAGAGAATATGCCATGGACTAGAGATAGGGTTTATCAACTGTTTTAAATCAGCATGTTTTATCTAATACAATAACAGTTTATTTACTAAGGATATTTATACCATTGGAGCTTTCCAGGCTTAATTGATTCTTTTCATCAAGATCCTGCTCACTGGGAAAATCAGCTCACAAAAGGATTTGAAAAGACACTGTGCTGAATATCTACAAAATTATTTAGATAATAATGGAGTAAAGTTATGGATCTGTTAGCATTTCAATTACCAGATTCTCTCCCTTTGGAGCTATTCTACGAGGCCATCCTCATCCAAAGGATGTCGAAAATAGTCTTTCATTTGATAAAACAGTTTATGTGGACTTAAATAATCAATCACCAAAGCTACAGTTAGGCACGTCTGTAAATACACCACCTGCACTGACAGAAGTCTTAACACAAAAAGAAGAGTTTAGCTGTTAGTGTATCAAGAATGTTGTACAAGTATGGACCAAGCACAACTCAGTCCAGTATTTTTCCTCTACGCCTGACATCAACCACTTGAGTGGGATGAGTTTTACCACAGTAAGAACACAGGTCAGTGTTTATCCTTGCAGTATTGCCATGCCCAAACTTCAAGTCATGAAACATCCATCTAAAATTGAGAAATAATTCGAAAAGTAAAGCTTAATAACAAACAGTCGAGCTAATCCATCACTTGATGTCCAGCCTTAAATCTGTTTATTGCAGGAGCTGGTGTTTTAAGACATGAAAACATTAACTCATGGGAGATAAAAGATACCACACAGTTTAAGTGAACAGGACTTTGCCAGGCACAAAAGCTGGAGCCACCAGCATTGCCAACAGTGACTCTGGCTGGATTAGCAGGAGGCCAGACCCTTGTGCCAGTTTGAAGCCAGGGCAATCAGGAGGTGATAATCAGCATTCCTTTTAATTGTAACCGAGGCTAATACAGGAGAGAAGCACTCACAGACTACCTTCTGTTCTAATTGAAAAGAATAATTGCAGAATAAGGTTTTCTACACAAAAGCAAGGACACTTCCTAATTACCTAGCTTCAGATGCCTGAGTGCCTTGTAGCAGAGTGAAGGATTCTGTTGCAGATGAAGTTTGGATAAATGGCAGTGAAAAGGAGAGACAACACAAACTCCTCTGACATATTCAGGTGTCTGATGGGATAAATGCAAGCTGACGTTGCTGCAGCAGGTGAAGAGCTTCCATCTGTAAAGACAGGCTACATATCAGAGAATGTATTTTCATTTAGGTATGAAAATCTGGATGTACAAAGTTTTGCCTCTGTGTGAAACCCTAGCTAGAGAAATTGGCCTCACTGGCAGAGAGCTTCCCCTCTCCCCTCCATTTTTAAAGGTTTATCAACATATTCTAGGGTAATCTGAAGAGTATTTTTGATATGATATTTCTAACAAAACTGTTTAAAATCCTTTTGGCCCAGAATGCAATCCCTGCTCAGCCCTGGCCGGAGTCCAGCTGGGGATGAAGGGTGGCAGTGCTCAGGGAATGGCAGCAGGGTTGTGCCATCCCTGCCCTGCCCTTCGCCCTCTGAGTGCAGTAAATGCATTTCCCTTCTCTGCATGCAAGTTCCTGGCCACGCATTTCTCCTCTGCAGCTCTTCCAGCTCAACCAAAGCAGGGTTTTGTTTGTTTTATTGGCTGCTTGGTTTTTTTTCTTTAGGGATGAGTTTATTTGCTTGTTTTGTTTAAATCCAGAAGCCCTTTTCTCTGGGAAGGTAAATGTTCTTAGGTCCAGAAAAACCCAAGCTGTTGATTTTTGAGGCCATTTTTTTCTAAGGCACAGTTTTCACAGCTTCTGAAACCATCCCTGAACTAATCTGTCTGCAACTAGCACCATATCCAAGCAATAATTGCCTGTCCTAGTAAGGCCCACTAGTCCCAAAGGACGTGTCTTTTAAGGCAAAATAACTTGGAGAAGGGACAATATGCAAAGTGACAGCAGATTAAAGAATGATGGAAATTAAAAGTTTAAAAAGCATGAGAAAGCAATTAACCAAGGAACAAAATGATGTTTCTAAGCATATAGAAGCTCAGAGTCTGTGACAGAATCAAAGTCTCCTGGATAAAAAAAAAAAAAAAAAAGAAAAAAAAAAAGGCAGCTAGGGAAACTACCAAAAAATGAAAGTTTTTATCTTTTTTTTTGTAAAGAGTGTAAGATAAGTGCTATTTCAGCTTCCAGTCAATGGTACAAGGACAGAGATAGAAGTATTAAAACAAGCAACACTAGAATAAAGTCATGTAGGAATCACCAGCAAGGCTCCAGAGCCAGACTGGGCTCCATTAACCGTGGTTTGCCTGTTTCATCGGGGGTACAAATGAACTGTCAAGATACTAATAAAATATTCAAATGAACTCTGAGAACCCAAATTTAATAGCTTCCTGGCCTGAAATGGAAAACAGATCAATAGATTGATCTCAGCCTTTGTTTAGTCTTAGGTCTTTCTACATATTTTACATGGAAGAAGGAAGTGGCAGTTTTTCTCTAGATCCTGAGGGACTTTTGCTCCTCTCCTCACACAGGTCTCTTTCTCTGAAACATTATAAAAAATATCTGACGTCTTTCAAAAATCCTGTCACAAAGTCATCACAAAAGTTTGCTAAGGAAACAGTTACAGATGAGAGGTAAGACATCTCTACTCTCCTACTTGCATATAATGCCAAATGCTCAGCAATCATAACTGGAAAAACGACCTGGTGTGAAAAGTCAGTTACACCATTTACTTCTACAATACTGGATAAAAAGCAAAGAGAATTAAATATGAGATAAAAAAACCTCTGGAGAAAATCTAACCATATCACAAATGAAGAGTACAGCCTCCTGTGTAATAATCCATGTTCTTTTCACCCATTTTAAAGTGACAGCAGGAAGAGAAGCTGTTAAATGGATATGAACTGCCCCCCAATAAATGAAATACCAAATTTTTCTTCTCTGAGACTGTAGTCCATCGCCAGCTGAATGAAATATCATCACCACAGGGCTGGGTTATAACTGTGTGCTAAAGTAAAGCATGGGCCAGCAAATCAAAGATCTGGGCTCAATGACTTTAAACAAGTTATTTAACCTTTCCTTCCCTCAGTTTCCTAACCTTTTTAAAAGGGTGAGGCACTTTTTGTTCAAAAACCTCAGGCAAAACCCAAGCTGTTGTGATAGTTATTAAAAAATTAATAAACATTTAATTAGGCTAATTTGAAAAGTTATTTCTAAACCCTTAATTCTGTGTAGATGAAAACATCATTCGTAACCAGACAACCATCTGAGTAGAAACCAATATAAATCAGCAAGAGCTATTCCAGTAACAGAAACTGTAGCAACATCATTAAGAACAATTTTAAATGCTTACAGCTTTCGTAATCACTTGCATTTTATTTTCAAACTTTTTTATTAGAACATCGACTAGTCATTACCCTAGCACAGCTAAAGTGGGACAGAATCAATGCCCTGCTGACTGTCTCCTCTGCTCTTTGTGATAAACACTGTCTCACAAGTTTAAAAAAATCCATTTTGATCCTGCTTTCCAATTAGACCTGTTAAACGCTTTTTGAATGACTAAATTTTGTTTGGTTTTACACCTAGGTATGTTGCTAAGCTAATATTTTAAATAGAAGAGTCTTGTACTATTTCTAGTCATTTTCTTATCAAATTTCAAGCTAAGCAAGTTAAATTGTCATTCTTTTCTTAGGATTCGCTGCAATTTATGATGTCCTTGGTAACTTTTGGAATTCTGGTCACTCCTTTTCACAGCAGCAGCTGAGTAGATGCACACTTAGGAAACTGTGCCCTTAACACCGTGGTAGGAGACAGCCCTTTCACACGTGCCACAAAGCTACCAAAATAAAACCAGCAATCCCAGCAAGGAGCAGAAATGCCAGCCTTGTTTAACCAGCATAGAAGGCACTTTTCCTAGAACCATGGGGTAATCTGGGTTAGAAAGGACCTTTAAAGCCCATCCCATTCCACCCCTGCCATGGGCAGGGACACCTTCCACTGTCCCAGGCTGCTCCAAGCCCTGTCCAGCCCGGCCTTGGGCACTGCCAGGGATCCAGGGGCAGCCACAGCTGCTCTGGGCACCCTGTGCCAGGGCCTCGCCACGCTCATTCTAAGAAATTCCACCCTCCTGTCCAATCTTTGTCCACCCTCTTTCAGTTTAAAGCTGTGCCCCTTCTCCTCTCACCACAGGCCCTGGTAAAAGCCTTTCCCCGTCTCTCTGATGAGTCTCTTCACACATGAAAGGTGCACTGAGCTCTCCCCAGAGCCTTCTCCTCTCCAGCAAGAATGGGAAGAAGTTTCCTTCACTTTCCTTTTGGAAGCACCCCCAGTGCTCTGAGCAGTGGAGCTTCCACTGACAGCTACAGGCACAGACCCCTCACCACAGGGAACCTCCCTGCAAACCTTTCCAAAGTCACTCTAGACTTAATTAGTAAATTCCAATAGTGCTGTAACTGTACAAAGTCAAAACAATGTCTACCTCAGATCAGTTAAATGACAGGTTCTGAAATATTCTATGCTCATTAAAGACCATCTTGCACTTGATACTGAAATATCTGGTTTTTCCTTCTGCACCAGTGAACTTGGGAAACATTCATTCTTTTTTTTTTTTTCCTCAAGGTGACCTCTGTCCTTCCTTCTCTTACCCTTTCACCCTTCCTTCATGTTGTGGTATTATCTGTCTGCATTAAGCTTATAGCTCTTTCCATTTGCAAATTCACTTAACCATCAATGTAAGTTGCCTCTAAGTTGTGCATACTTCACTTTAATGAAACTGTATTTTCACATCTTAACAGTCTGGGTCACCAACTGAAATGAATATTAAAAAATGTAAGCAAGCATATCAAGACCTAGCTAATGGACCCATTACAAAGAAGCAGGAATAAACCAGCCAAGTCCAATATTCTCAAAATCCTCTATTCTCTGAGGGTTATTAAGAGATAATATAAAAACAAAAAATTGAAATGGTTGTTTTATTAAAAAACCCAAACTTCTGTGAAAGTTAAGGGACTCAGCTGAGCAGCCTGCCAGGATGGTTCATGTCTGCTCAGTGTACTCAGAGTGTTTAAACCTAAAGCAGTTCAACACCATCTAAATTACTGCTCACCCACTGCCATTGCACCACTTTGCACTGAACACATCCTACCCTGTGCACCCAGAGCAGTCTCTGCTAACAATCCTCCTAAGCCACTGCCTGAGGCATTGTTAATGACCAGGAGCCAAGAAATATTGTATTGGGAACCTGGAACCCATTACAGCACACTGATCAAAATCTGACCAAGGAAAGGGCGAGGATGTGCTGTGCTCATTTCAAGCTTGTGCTGAGTGTCTTAAGGAAAAAACGTAAAATTTGGAAGCACAGAGTAGAGCACGGAACAGAGAATGTATGATAAGGGCACAATGCAGCTGTATGTGCAGGCTTCCGTTCAGCATGGATAGATATTCTCGTTTTACATTAAATGGTTATTAAAATTGCACCAAAGATTTAACTGGAAAGGACAGAAAACCCAAATTCACTGCGCTTTGTATCAGCCACTCAAGAAAAAACTACCTGAAATCAGACCAAAGAGTTTCTTCCCCAGATACTTAAGAAAAAGAACCATACAGGTTTAGTGCTCAGAAAGGGTTCTTGAAATAATTTTCCGTAGTAACTGATGTCTATTTTTCTGTGGTAAATTTCTTTCTGCTGCTCATATTTACTTTCACTTTGATTCTTTCATATTACAGGAATACAGTAAAAAATTCACATAAAGATTTTTGTAGATGCTGATGATTGAGAGATTTGCCATTTGTTTCAAGAAAAAAAAAAAGGACAAAACTTTCCACAAAATGCAGAGAGGACCCTATTATTCAACCAAGAGGAGCAATGAAAGAAACTTTGAGAGATTTCCCAGAGTTGTGCAGACCCCAGGAGCATGCACTTGCAGCCAAAACAATACCAATTCACAGGAATAAAACTGAATTCTTAGTCTGAAATTGAAACAAATTCATCAGAGCAGAATTTCTTAAAGAATTAATAGTGACACCACTCAGGTTTAAAAAGTTAGGAAGTACTAACAGCAGCTATCAGAACGTTTTACTTTATTAGGGGAGAATGGGAAGAAGCTTTAATACTGCATACAAATGTTTGCATTAGTGTTTGCATTGAAATCTGTTAATTACCTTGAATTGCTAGCAGGGTTTCATATGCTTTAGGGTAAAATAAGCATGAACACCTGTAGCCAATAAAAAATTTAGTTGTCATTCTCTCACCCTGGAGAAGCTGAACTGCTGCTGACTCAGCAGGAGCAGAAATCAAAGTGCTCTTGCAAAGAAGCTTCAGAAAGCCCTGTTTCGGAGACCACACATGACAAAGTACAATAAATCCACGGGACAGGTTGTTTCGTGCGTTTGCCTTTTGAAAAATCAGTAACATCTAATAATAAATAGAAAATTCCCAAGCCCAGCATGATGATGTTATTTCAGCAGCTAAGCCTCTAAATTAACTTGTAAGGCAAGTGCTCCTGGCACTGGAAACAAGCCAAATTGTGACACTTAAACTTCCAAGACCTGTTTGCTGAACTGTTCCCCCAAAACTGCAGCAATCCATTTTTATTTTCTAAATCTGTTTAGGAACTTGCATCGATCTGTGCGCCAATAAAATTCCTAGAGAAAAGAGATGGGCACACAAAAACCAGACAATAATATTCCAGAGCTGTTGGTTGTCTCAGTTTTTTGAAGAACACATAAAATTCTGAGACCCTTTGTCACTAAAAAAAAACAACACCCTGAAGGAAGTTGTTTGTCTTTCTTTCAGGAACAAATTAGGTCACAGCGATGAAGTAGACAGTGGAGCAGCCTGAGCTGGATCTTTAATTAGCAAATGGCTCATAGAATTAGCTCTGGGTTTTGTTTTTCCTTTTCCCCAGCCCTTTGGTTTATGGAAATGTGTGTTCACATGAGAATTGGATTACCAGGAACCATTTGTGTCCCAGTGCTTACACTGATTGCCCATGACATCCATAGGATGGCAATACCCCCAGTCTTGGGAGAGTCTCAGTGCACCATGACTGTTTCCAGTTTAGTGATCACTTGTAGCAAAAGCAAAGTGAATTTAACATTCAGGACTATTCCCCCTCTTTTAGCGTGCTCACTTTACTCATGAGTTGCCAATTCACTGCACAAAATGGACAGTGAGCACATGAGAACCACCAACTGCTGCCCAGACAGTGCTCACGGCCTGCCTCGTGCTCAGACGGAGCATTTCGTGCGCTCCTTTTTACGGATGTTGAATTCCCAAGCAGTTTTCCCCCAGTCCATTTGTTAACGCCGACCGTAAATTTAGTTTGGTGCCCTTAATTTGCTACATTTTGTATTCTTTAGGAGCGTTCTGCGCTGCAGAATTTACTGCTCACTTGAAGACCTTCAATTTCTGCTCCTCAGATGCGCCCTGGCTGTAGTGCTGATTAAACAGATTGCTAATGTTTCAGCTGACATATTTTCCTGGGCTCTGGAGGTGTGTGCACTTGTGTCTCGCTGGTGATGATTTGTGAATACTCATGAACTGATCCACACGCAAAGTACTGAAAAAACTGTTAAAATGTAACTGTGAGGCATCAGTAACAATGGCTTGGCAATATTATGACATCAAAAAGAGGCAAAAGTAGGCAGGACAAGAAAAGTCACCCCTGAAATGAAAAATTTTGAAAACGAGCCATCATGTGCAGTGGTAAAGGCTGGGGAAGAAAGCTAGGAAAAGGAAAGGGAGAGAAAAACAAAACCAAAAATTAAGTTAATAAGCATGATACTAATAAAATTACAACACAGAATTATAAAGATTGATGAGGAGACTCAAAGCAATTAGAACATAAGCATCTAATGTTATTAAATAAATGCACAGAAAAAAATCCATCCAATCGATTTCCTAGGGCAACACAGGCAGAGAAAGGACTAAAAGAGTAACAATGATAAAAAAATAGGACTAAAGCATGAACACCTGATCAAGAACCAGTAAGTTCTTGTTGAAAAGACAAGAATAGTTTAAGAAAAACACAGCTGGGGTAGGAGGAGGGGTCAGTAGGACAAGGAGTGGATCCACTCAATGGCCACAAATGGGAGATCACCTTTGAGATACTTCAGCAGATGCGGAGGAAATGCTGAACTAAACAGTTTTAACTGTGCCAGAGCAGGCATTTAGGCATCAACTTTGGAATTAATTCACCCTGGGGAAAAACAAACAAATCACACCCACACCCCCAAATCAATCAATCAATCAATCAATCAATAAATAAATCTGCACCAAAAAATAAATTGAAAAGCCTACAGCACAAAGATTAAAAAAATAAATTCTAGAACTTGTGACAGAAGTTCCAACAGAAATTTCAATGAGAGGTTTTTAGCTCTAAAGACTGAAATACCCCTTTCTTTCAGAGGTGTTTGGCATATGACAAAAAACAGAATAGAAATATTCTTCTGTCACCACTTACAACTGTTGGATAACATATCTTAAATTTCCAGGGTTAGCAGGTTGTCATGAGCCCTATGTTAACAGAAGGAGTATTTTATTCTTGAAGACACTTGCTATTTCTGGAAGTTAAACAAGATATTCCAATAAAGTAGAAAAGATCAAGCAGGAAAATTAATATTCCATCTCTCTTTCTATGCTGATTTTCAAGTTATGTATTGAATAAGAAGAGGCAATTAAATCACTTTCTTTTTTTTTTTGACAGACATTTATATTCCAACTGTACCAGGAGAATTTTGACTAAAGATGTTGTTAACTGTTCTTGCCACTCGGCACAATTTGTGGATGTTTAATGTCAGAGCAACACTGAAATGGCCAAATTTGAGAAAAGTCACCTTTCATTACAGAATCCTTCCGTTTTTTTACAGAAAGATATTCAGGAGCTCTCAAATGTTATTTTCCTTTTCTCCTTCTATCATCTTGAAGAGTCAACAAAACCTCTGCTCAAAAAGAAACTCGTCTTTCGCTGCCCATTCAAGCAGTTCTGCAGGGCTTCACAGCAGGGGCTTTTCTTCTTTTCTAAACTATGCACATTGGACTTCATTGCAGAAGTCCTTTAAGGGCTTTAGCAATAATAATTTATCCATAAAGCCTGAATGGGATCACAACCTCCACGGTCATCCATGCGATATCTTTCACAATGGATTTGGTTTCAGAGATGCTCCTGGTGTAGGTAAGAAAAACAAAAATTCTATGGCCAGGAACATTTCAAAGAGAGCTTTTAAACGAATGCTTTTTTCCAAGATTGTTCAAGTTTCTTGAGGATTTTCAACATTTTTCTGCAAACAAACAATTGTCCCCCCACTCAGTTTAAATCAGGCCATCTCTGTTCCTGTTTTTGGCAAACTCTCCCCACAAAACCCAGAGCTAATTCCATAACCATTGCCTACTAAGGACAACAGAAACTGGTAAATTTAAACTAAAACTGTTTAGAACTCTCTCAGCATTCTGCAACATTAAATTAAGAGTAAAAATCAAATGCAAAGCTTCCAAACCAAATAAAACTCAGTTAGAGACTTCTCTTTTTATACTTTACATCGAAACAACTTCTTTTGAGGTTTGTTGATTCTCTTTCAGTGCACTGGAATGGAATGAGATCCCCCCAGGTTTGCTTCTTGTCAGAGCTAACAGAAAATACTGTGGAGTATTACGGACGTATCATGGAGTCTGTAGAGATTAGAGATGAGCACAACCCCTACAAAACCCAGCATTTTTGAGCATCAGGGAGGTCTGAACGTGGATCTGGTGGTTTGGTCCACCTTGCCCTGCAATAAGCCAGCAGAACACAGACTGTACCTGGCTGAGAACATTTGGAGTTGTGGGGACACCTCAGGGTGACACAGGACACAAATTGTATTTTCTCCTCTCACACAGGGCTTAGGTAGGAGCCCACATTCCCTCAACACCTCCTGAAGGCACCCCGTAACAAAGTAAATTGTGACTTCCTAGCAAATATCACTCAACTGAGATAAAACATATTCAGATCTGTTAAGATTTAAGAAGATCCAGCATAAGATTCATTACACAGCAAAGCTCTGAAAAACACTTTATCCTAATTGAATGTTTGCAAGGAAATTCATATGGTGTTTTATAGCACAATTTTATGCATCATCAATTAGCAATTGAACCAGTTTCAAACTCTGAACTCTTGAAAGCTTCAGGCACAATGTAAATGCTGTAGCCCACATTCATTTCAGAACAAACTGACAGGCAATGCTGAACCTGTTACATCTTCTGCAAAACCTTACTCATGTTGCTTCCACACACACAAAAACCCAAACAAAGGAACCCCACACAATTGCAACCACCTAAGCAAAAATAAAACCTTTCTCATCCAAAGTATGAGGATAACCTGAGCCATATATTCTAAACAAATGACATTTCAATTAGTGCTTGGGATTATTCATAGTTTTATCCCCTAGTCTCTTCTAAAAATCCTCACCAGAGCTGCATCAAACTCTTACTATATATGCAAATTCACTGATTCAAAATCTCTATAATTCTGTCCTGAAGGCCCACAGGATATCGGTCCTTAACGTAACCGTGGTTCCTCTGTCACACACAGATATTTGTAACAGAACTGGCTGAGGGAACTGAAGGGAAGACAAGAATGAAACACCAGAGAGATGGGAAAAATGCACAAATTCATAGCAGATTCTCTCTGAGACAGCCTTTTCCAATTAAGCTAACGCAGTCTAACTCTACTTATATGGGAATAATTATGTGCTCGTTAATATTTATTCTCCGTGTATGATTTTCTCTCAAGGACAGAACAGTTAATGACTTGGTCTTGTGATCTGAGTCAGAATCAGGTCTGGCAAGAACAAAAAAAAAATCACATCACCACTTAAAGAAAATTAGTATGTACACTGGTGTTTTCTTCATTTTACCTTAGCACAGGAAGAAAATTGATCTCATACATCAGGAAATCCTGCACTGCATTAGCAGCTATTGGAGCTATTAACAAAACTGACCAGTGCATCTGTTTCTGAATAAGAACAAGACACGGGAGGAAAAAATGCAAAATCCATGCCATTTGTAACTTGGCTCCCAATATTTTCTTTCACCTTTCCAGTATGTTTATCAAATGATTTTTTTTTACTTCATAAACCTGTGTGAGAACAACTTGATGTTGGTACTGTACTTTATTCATATGAAAATTTCAAGCCAAGTAAGGAAGCAATATAAAGCAAAGAAGAAATATGATGAGAATTTCTAATATGATCTTAGCAGTCATCTTGCTTCTCTGATGTTCAGTGTTGTCTGCAAAAATACAGAGCCAGATTAATGAAAGGCGTGAGAAGAAAACACTTTTCTTGTATTCAGTTTTAACCAATAAAAGAGCTCATATAGCATCAGCTCTCAGTACTCAACAAAGTATCTTCAGCTTTCGTTTCCATGTAGACAAAATAGCAGGTGTAGCTATTTAGCACTTTTCCATATTATTTAAATGAACATTTTCCATGGGTATGTTTTTATGCAGTGGTCACAGCTTCTGGTTCTGCGTGGATGTAACAGCACTGATGCAAAGCAACTCAGGTGTGTGCATCAGACAGGAGCGAGGAGGCAGTGAGAACACTGCCACGACTGTAAACTGCAGCCCCAACCTCTGCCACAACGCACAGGGCCAGCAGGCACCTACAAAACAGCTCAGGGCAGCCTTCAGTGCTGCTCTCACCAGTGGCAGGGCTGAAGCAGACCTCATAAAAGCGAAGCACAGCAGCGATCCTGTGCAGGGATGTTCCTCCTGCAGCAGCACCTCTCGCTCCCCTCGCTCTGGGCCATTCTGCAGCAGTGCCCCATCTCCAGCTGAGACTCAGGGCTGGACAGGCACCCCTGGCTGGGGTTCCTTACAGCAGGCAGCACATTTCTTTGGCCTAAATTTCTGTTTGACATGTACTGGTTGTGGCTGTTGAACTGAATGCTTGGAAAAAACTTAAGAAAAACCTCACCAGAACTGTAAGCAGCGTGCAAGTGACTGGCATGTCCCTCATTCTAACAGTGCCACGTTTCTGTGAGCCACAGCCAGCGCACTCCTATCTGCTTCAGACTAAAAAACTCCACCTAATGTTTTCCCTCAATTTAGCCAAGACTATTATCTCCATTTGCATTTTTATTTCCACTCATTTTTTCTCTCTCTTTTTTACCTGGTACCTTCCACCTAACATTTTTGACTTCTGTATTTGTTCAACTTCTTCTGTTCTTAAGGGTGGATTCCACATCCCATTAGTCACTGTCCCCTCTGCACTTTAAACTCAAGGAATCCCATTTCAGCTGTGAAATCTGCACTGATCTTTACAGCATGAGGCAGGCAAATTCTTCTCTCCCACCAACACAATCCATTACTTACAAACAATTTTTGAGATGAAGAACTGAGAGCAAAAAGTTCAATTCTGACATCTGTGTGCTTTCCTGTGCATTAGCACTTCACTTTTGGTTGCCAGCAGTATTAATTTGATTGTGCTTCATGAGAGACTTTCCTTTATATTGGTGTGAGTTACCTGAGTTAAAAGACTAAGAGACAATTTCTCCCCTCCCACGTCAGCTCCCCTTTTCTGTACAATGCAGAACATTGTGTGTATTTATAATTGGTTCTGTTCAATAACAATATTTCTGCATCTTGGCCTGAAGAGGGAAGCTGGAAGTTCACAGGGTGTGATACTGAGAAATAGCTTTGTTTAATGCCTTCACTGTCACTAGATGGAAATCAAACTTACAGTATATTTTATTAATTCAACTCTTAATAACTCTGGACAGTTTTGCAGATCTCCCCAACTGGCAGGAGAAAATTCATCCGAAGAGCTCCAAAAAAGAAAAAAAAAGGGCCAAAAAGCCATCTGAAGCTGCAGTTTAAAACTCCTCTAAAGAGAAGGAAAACAATGACCCATTTGGAAAGTCCCTAATACAATTCATCAGGCCCTGGTTGAAGATAACAGAATACACACAGAATCTCAAAAGGGAGGCAATGTGGATCTGCTGTCTGAGTTAACAATATTCCTTTCAAAACCTGTTTCATGGGCACAAGCAGTAATCAAATAAATATTGATATTTGTTTATTTGTGGTTGAAAACCAGAACAGGGATTACAAACATAATTTTTAGGAGCAGTAAAGAAAAAAGCTAAGATTTTTTTGCGACAGTGTTAATTATATTGAATTCAGTGTGCATTAATACACAGGTGTTTGAACAGATATTTTGTCATATGAATAAAACAACATTAAATCAGCGATCTCCAAAGCTCTGTTTGGAGCCTACTCCTGTAATTCTTTTATGGTTAAGGGCTACTCCCATGACATGGAGTTCAATAAGAGCAAGATAAGGGCATATATGAAAATCTTCCTCTCCTTTATGTTCTACAAAAGCTTGCTGAGCATCTTTAATAAGGGCAGTGAATACATCTGTCAAAGTCCAAATACCTCTGGAAAGCATTAGATACAATATTTGCTTAACAATCCAGGAACAGATTCTCATATTCTGACAAAAAAAAAAAAAAAAAAACAAACTAATAAAACCCAAAACCCACTAACTATCCCCCAAAAAACCCCAACAAACCCCCCCACAAAATAAAAAAGTATATAAATTATCTAGTAAAAAACCCCTAAACTTGAGAATGCAATAGAATAAATGTGGTGTAACAAGAAACATCTTTTACACGTTCTCTACTCGAGGGTACAACTCTGGCAGGTAAAACGTGAAGCTTCTTCAAGCCCTGTAAATAGCAGAGAAGCATGCAGACAATCGGAAAGCAGGGATAAACTGGATTCAGGGATCCCTGTTCACACCCTTATTTGGGGCAGGCTCCATTCTTCCTTTCACAGCCTGGCTTTTGAGGGCCCATGCTGCTGCCCAGCAGCTTTTCCACCAAAATAATTTTCATGTGTAGGAAATGGCACATCACAAATCTTTCAACTTCCCCAGTTTTAGCAAGATAAGCAGTTACTTTCCCTCTGTTCCAAGCTGGTAAATACACTTCCAGAAATTTCATCTAAACCAGTGGGAAACATTTCCTTTTCCACTGTTACCTACGAAACCACATGTACCTGGGCACGTGATGAGCATGCTGCTTTTTAATAGATAGCTTTCTATGCTGTTGACACTAAGAGCTAATTCAGAAGGCTTTTTGAGACTGGAAGACTTTTACCTTGATGAAAATAAACCACAGAAGTCAGCACAGATGTTCCTTATCATTGAGCGTGAGAGGCGCAGTGTAGTGCAGAGGTTTGCACCAGTGTCTGCTCCACTGCTAAAACAGGAATAGGCATGTAGAGAGTATCAGGTCACACCACCTCTGTAACAGGCAGAGCTGTAAGAACCACTGATTTCTTTTTGCCATTCACACTGATTTGCTTTTATTTACCAATTCTTTTTCCCTCTCCTTACATATGCAGAGGATTGTATTGGGAAATGGCTTTCTTCAATTACTAAACTTTTTACATCCCTCAGTACCAGTGACTCAGCTATCAGAATCTGGTGTTTATTTCTTCCCTGCCCGTCCCCCAGAGGTCTTTGCAAGCAGGTAGGGAACCGAAAAAAGCCCCACTGATTTATAACTCAAACCTGCAGCACAAAAGCAGCACATCAGCCCAGGGAAGTGAGCACTTAAGGCAGTCAAAGCAGCTCACAGGTGTTCTCCAGCAATGAACACTTCCACAGGCACTACGGTGACTCCGGAGCACACTGTGTTAAACACTGGTTAATTCTGTAACAAACATCCACTTGAACAGGCAGTTCCCGCTATGGATAAAATCTTTTCAGTGAGCAGGAAAAGCTGAGTTTTGCTGCTCCAGGAGCAAAGGGCTGGGCTCAGCTAGGGAAGGGCAGCGAGAGGATGGGTCAGGCTGGAGAGACCTGCAGAGCCTGGCTCGTCCTCACCACCAAGACAGGCAGAGGGAGAGGTGATGGTGCTGCTCCTCAAGGAGCACACAGCCCACGCTGGAAAGAGCCTGCTCCCCTGTATGTTGACCTTTCCTGCTGTACAGCAGCAGCAGCTCATCTCTTCAGAGCTCTAATGCAGCCAAATTAGTCAGAAAAACCATTCTGTTGCCCTAGGCAACTACATGCATGGCTTTGTTTTTGTAGCCATGAAACTTTCTGTAATGCTGCTTTCTGTTTGGGTGCATTGCAAAGTGCAGATACATTCTTGAAATCCCACCATTAAACACCATTTCTCATTAGCATCCACTTAACATAAAGGTCACAACCATATACAAGTTTTTTTTACTGTTACAGACAGGAAAATCCATTTCTACAGGCCTTCTTCTCTAGAACCTACAATCATATTGCAGAAACCATCCAGTCTGCACTCAAAACGAAAGTTTATAGTCCATTTTTATTTTCATCCAGTACTGAATATTTAGATGTCTATAGTGTTACATTTTCATGGCTTTTTTAGTTCTGCCCCCCCATCTGTAAATAAGTCATGGGAAGAAAAAAATGTGATTCTCCCTTTCAAGCTGAGCTGTCACATAATAAAATATTTCATCAGATTTGATTACATTAAGAATCTAACTTTCAATGTATATCCTCACTTCCAAAATTTCTGAATATATGTATGTTGAAATTAAGCAAGTGTGACACAGTTCTTGGTTCCCTTGGGAACAATATTCAGAGCTCATTTGAGTTGTGACCTGCTTATGCTGCCAGGGAGTATTAGTATTTTTGTTGGATCTTTAGAATAGAGATATGGAGTGAAGGACAAAGGCAAAAAATAAGACTCTAAATTCACAGATGAAAAACAGATGAGATACTGCTCTATTTCAGAAGGCAGTATTGGCTTTTTATGGAATCTGCCCCATTTCGTAAGCTCTGTTGAAGAGATTACTCTTTTTCATAGTAAAATGCTTTAGATGAATGTTTTATTTAGATGCATGGAGAAACCTACAGCACAACTTATGGTCCAAGATGTCTAAATAGGTTTCAATGAAGAATTAAGAATGCAAATTAACTTTAGAAATTATTTTGCAAAATGGATGGCAGTTCCAACTGGAATAGAACCACAAATCCTACAGTGTTGCCTTTTCTCTCCTGACACAGCTCAGCCATGGGGAGCATCCACTCCATTACAAAGGTTCAGTTTTCATTTCTGCTCCAGCACAGGGCTGTGCACAACTTAACCCAGGGCTTGGCCCCTGCTCATTAGAGCAAGTAGTGCTTATACATCCTTCCTTCATCTAAATCTGACTGCTAAGCTTTCCTTCTGACACGTCGCCCTTTCAGTCCATTGCCAATCACAAAATCCATACTTCTCTACACAGTTCACATGTATATTAGGATTAAGCTCTCTTTCTTTTCACTTATATTCTCTTCCAGGTAGGATTAGGCCAGGCAGTAATTCTCCATCCCTCTTCTTCAACCTGCCATGGGTTCCATTTCCTCTCTTCCACTCCCTCCCTTACACCTCATGCAGAGCTGATCTGAACTAAGACACCTATGTAGCTCCAATTAGTGTCACTTGATGTAGTGACTCACTAGAGTATTTATCCCATTTCTGAAATAAACGAGCATTTTCCACATGGGAAAGTTGTCAGGGCTTCCATAACGGAAATTACATTTCAAAATCTCTTCATAGTAGACAGGCTGGGCTTGGAAAGGTTTGACACCATGCCTGACTGACAGTGCAAACCTTGTACCTGTCGTGCACGTGGTCACAGGGTCACCAAAACAAACTTTCTCTGAGCTGCAGCTGACTGAGCCTTCCTCAGTTATGATCTGCTCCTGGGTCCAGTAACAAAAAACAGCTGAGAGGCCACAGAAACCTGTTAGACACTGCTTGGGTACAGCGGAGTTTTCCTCCAGCGCAGGTCATCAACACATCTCTGTTCAAGCACCTTCATTTTTAATACTGCACTGAATAATCTTAAGCTTATTAAACTGCCTCATGTTACAAGTCTGAGACAGTTGTACTCAAACATGAAAATGAGTCAAGGAAGAAAACCAAACCTGCTCCTCACAAGAACTGCCAATATCAATGTGTTCCTATTAGTTTTCACAACATATTTAAGTTTGCTTTTCTTGTCTTCTTTGTGTTCCCCTAAGAGGCAACACTGAACTTGTCCCTTCTGAATAGGGATAATTTATGATTACCTTGTTTAATTTTATTATTTTGCTACCTTAAGTTCTTGTTTAGGATGCCTTTTCTGCAGCAGAACAAAAATCCCTTTAAAGTTCAACCTGCTACATTAATAAACTGTGTTCTCAGTTTTAGTTCCACATTAAATGGAGCTGCATAAAATTGTTATAACACACCCATAAAACAGCAGCAGATGCAATATGTTCAAAACGATTATTTTCTTTTAATTTTGTAAACATACAGAAAGTTTGCATTACAGCCTACCCTTAAGCACATCCCTGCTGTAAATTAAAGACGTGCCAAATCAGCTCCAAACACATTTTGCAGTAAACAAACAATGAGACGTGGGACACTGCAAAATGAGAGCAGCAAGACATCAAGGCAGAGTTACAAGCAGCGGCCAGCGCAGAGCATTTGACAAACCCAGAAGTAGTTCTGCATCTCTGTATGTTTGGGCACCACAGCCGTGTTTTGATCAAGGTTTTATAGAACATGGACAAAGTCTGCAGTGGTATTTCACAGATAAGACAATAAGAACATTATCATTTCACTCCCCAGTGTTATCCTCTGGGACTACAGTGAAGGGTCTCAAAGGCTCAGAAAATATCTAAGATGTCAGGGTACAAAATAAAGTGGAATTGACTCGAAGAGGGTTGTGTGCCAAAGAATGAAGAGTTGTGTGCTTTTATTAGCAGTAGTTACAAAGTTTCTGTGTGACAGACAGTTCTGTCAAAAGTCCATTAAAAAATCCAGGATAAGTTATCTGCTGATCAGCAAAAAACTGAGTAAGCTAATACAAAACCTAAGTATTATATAGATTGTGTACTAAATACCAAGGCACAAACCAACAAAACCTCTAAAAATGTAGAGTCAGATCTAAAAGAAAAAATATCCAAAGGTAACAACAGAACATACACATTTCTGCTTTCATGCTTTCAAAACAAGTCCATATCTATATATAACATTTGCATGTGTTTTTCAAAAGATACATTCACTAACCTAATCTGCTTTAATTTAGCATTGAGAAAGTGTTCAAAATTCATGTAGTGTTTCATAAATTTGACAACACTAAAAATTGATCCAAGCTTCAATCAAGTAACGGGAGATTGTACACTGACCTCAATTAGCTTTGGATCAAGCCTTAGGAGAATTACCAATGCTCTAAACAGTCGTCATCCGTGGCTACATGCACAGAGAGTAAAGCATAAGCACCTCTAGAATGGGCAGAGTTACTCTAAACGAACACAAGACCAGCCACATCTTTGTCTTTTTTTTTTTTTT